>CM041633.1:48117062-48219102 GCA_023333625.1 Bothriochloa decipiens | reverse complement strand
TGATATTCGAAAATAGGGTTTTATTATTTCATGTGACCAAACATTACAGAAACTCAATCAACCTATGAAATGTAAACTTATTTTAGTTAATGCACATTAAGGTTGACTTAAACATGGATGCTTTGCAGTGCATATGATGACATGGCAGGTTTTAGTTAATTTAACACCAGAGGTGTTACACAGAACAATATAGAATTTTGTGTGTAGTCTGCTGCATACTGGACGGACCAGGATATGCTAGCCACCATTGCTTTATTCGTGCAGGCCTGCGGGAACGCTATTTGGTGCAGTTCCAGGTGCTCGAGAACTCCATCGCTGTCCTCCAAGGAAAGATGCGAGCCATGACCGACCACGTCAAGCCCGTATTAAGGGCCATCTTTCTAGAAGAGGAGCACCCTGCGGACCCTGTAGGCGAAGCAGTTGCTATTGCCGACCAGTGCAGGAGGCTATGGCCAGCGCTACAGGAGTTCATCGCGGGGGCTGGGCGGTATGTGGCCTCCATCGTGCTCGCCATAGTCTGTGCCAACTGCGAAAACGTGGAACTGGCAACCATCGAGCACGGGATCCCTCCAGAGGTTCCTGATGAAGAAGCCGAGGAGCTCCGGGCCTTGTCTGGCCCAACTGCCACCGCCATTATTGAAGACATGACGCTGACCGAAGATCCTGCAGAAAGTGGTGGTGGTCAGTAGGCCATAAATAATGTATTCATGTAAAAACACTGTTTGTAAGTTGTGCCGAGCACTGGGTGCTCGTAAACTTTTAGCCTATTGATGTAGACAAGTAGGCATGTTTAAGCGGGTGATAAACATTTTGCCATTTTTCTTTTTTAGATGCATATTTATGCATAGTTCGTTTTCCAAAAAATGTCGCCAGTTAAGTTTTGCCCCCACCCTCGAAGCGAGCTAACTCTGTCGGGTGATTAGGGATGCACTAGTGAACAGCGTAGGACTGCCGGGATCACTAGGTACCTAGTACCGTTAGAGAGCGACTGCTGAATCTACTAGTGCCATGTAGCGTGGAGCTGTAACACATCGTAAGAAGCTTTGAGACAGTGCCTTGTCAAGCCGTTCTCATCGGGCAGAAAATAAAGTTTAACTGAGACTTATGTGGGGTGCATGTATGACAGATGTGTGCACAAATGTAGAATTGTGATAGGAAAAGAGAACAATAAAGGAAACTATATTAAATATCTAAATAACAAAGATGTAAGCACATATATTATTCTATGGATATAAGCGTATGAGGTGGTCGATGTGCCACGAATTAGACTCCTCGACACCCTTCATCGTCTCCAACCAATAGGAAGTCGGGTGTGTGATAGCCTTGATCCTAAGCAGCCCTTCCCATCTGGATGACAACTTATGTAGACCATCTGTGTTCTGGATTCATCGTAACACCATGTCGCCGACCATGAATAGCCTGCCTTTGACGTTGCGGTTATAGTAACGATGCACTGAGACTATGTATTTAGCCGTCCGAGCACAGGACTCGAGCACTATCTCTTTTTTGGAGATGATGTCGATTTCCCTAGCTTCGTCGGAGGCTTCTTCGTTGTAATGCTGGACACATGGTGAGAGGAGTGCGACCTCGGCTGGTGGGACGGCCTCGGATCCAAACACCATGAAGTACGGGGAAACTCTAGTGTTACGACTGGGCTGGGTACGGAGTCCCCAGACCACGACAGGTAATTCCTTGAGCCACCGACCAGGTTTAAGATCCTTGTCGTCCCTGTATACCTGTTTGTGTAGGGCGTTGATGATCATACCGTTAGCTCACTCCACCTGTCCATTTGCTCAAGGATGAGCAATGGACACATATTTGACTTTGATGCCATTATCATCACAAAAGTCAAAAAACTCATTGCCGGTGAACTGATAGCCTAAATCGGTGATGATGGTATTGGGTATGCCGAACCGGTGGATGACATCGTCAAGGAACTGTACCGCTTTCTCGGACGAGGCTTTCTTGATGGCTTTGTACTCAATCCATTTGGAAAACTTGTCAATGAGCACAAAGACACATGTGTGTCCGCCAGGAGCCTTTTTGAAGGGACCAATCTTGTCGAGTCCCCAACATGAGAATGTCCAAGCTACCAAAATGGTCTGGAGTTCATGTGCGGGGACATGAATCTGCTTGGCAAACATCTGGCAATTTTTGCACCGGCGCACGTAATCTTCTGCGTCAGAGACAGCTGTCGGCCAGTAGAACCCTGCTCGGTAGGCTTTGCGGACACCGGACCTCAGGACTCTCTTTGTCGAAGAGGAGGTACTCGATAAGATCGAAGGAAACGGAGGGCGTCCTATCGAGCCAAGAGACTGGATCGGACATGGAGGCTTCTTCGGGGATCGTTGTGCCCGATTCGGAAGGATTCTGCTGCAAAGCCACCATACCGACCACGGGCTTGGATCTTCTGGGACTAGAATCAGATTGGGATCTAGGTCCAGTAGATGGTCATCACGTCGCCGAGGAGCATCTTGCAGGTTCCTCGCGTGGGACGCGGCTGCGTTGCTCAACCCGTGCCAGAAGATGGGTGCGTTGTTCGGGCTGGGGGTGATTAGATCAGTCGGCCTCGGTGCGGGTTGCATCTGCTGCGCCCGGCGCTGCTGCCTCCGCTCCGCTCTGGCCTATCGAGCAGCGTGGCTGAGTGTTTGTCGGTGCTGATGCATGTTGATGAACTCGCCCAGCTTAACTGGAGGCGAAGCCCGAGCAGCGACCAAGGTTGGATCTGGTCGGCGCGGGTGACGAGCCTGATTGCGCGCAGGGCGCTGCTGACGTTGCTCCACCACAGTAGGAGGCCTCCTCGGCGAGGAACCAATGGTGCTCCTCTTAGTTAAGCAGGTGGTGCTCGGGCCGGAGCTAGATTTGGATCTGGTCGGCGCGGACCACCAGCTTGGCACGTACGTCCTTGCTGGTGCCGAGCGTTGCCCTCCTGACGGACAGGTGGCGATCCGCGAACCACGAGCGGATTTGGATCCGCGCGGCGTGGCTGGTTGGCGCGATTGCGCCGGCATGGTCGGACTGAGATAAAGTTCGAGTACTCTTCACGGAGCCGTGCCGGGACGGACTCCACGTAATCGAGGAGCTCAACCAGACCTGTCCGTGCCGATCGATCATGTCGATCAGATCGGAGCTGTCGATGTGCCTCCTCTGGTAGTGAGGAAGCCGCCAGTTTGCCGCTGGCATGGCCATCAACCCAAACGACCTTGGGGCGGCCCCGAGATCTGAGTTGTTGGAGACGTGGTTTGCGCGGTCGGTGCTGGGGCCGACTACATCACAGCCGGAGCTGGGACCGGCTGTGCTGCTCCCGCGAACGTGAGGGACGTCGTCACGCCGGCGGTCCATGTAAGTGAACCGATGGTGAGGGAGACGCTTGCCTCGAAGTCCATGGAAGGTGGGAACAAAACCATCTGGATCGCCTGCTGATCAGATCGCGCACCCCCTACCTGGCGCGCCACTGTCGATGAAACCTCGTCGGCAGTCTACCACGGGATACCCCGAGGTAATAGATTGCGGTGAGGGCGCGCTAAGACCTACGATCTAGATGTGAGACGCAAGACGAACACACAGGACAACCAGGGTTTATCCAGATTCAGGCCGCTCGGAAGCGTAATACCCTACGTCCTGCGTCTCTACTGCTGTATTGATGAGTATCCGAATACAATGAGATGAGTTCAGATGCCTAGATAATGGTCGTGTTCTAGGGGGTCCTTGTCCGCCTTATATAGTCGGGAGACAAGGTTACATATCTAGGGTTTCTCTATGGTCGGTTACATTGCGCCGTATCCTTAGAGTACACGAACAGATCTAACCGACTAAAATTCCTTGCATGCCAAGCAGCCTTCAGCCCGTGCGGCCCACCGACCTGGTCGGTAGCGGACCACGGGCTCCGTCTTGTCGTCCGGTCCACCGATCAGGATGATGATGGACCAGTCTTCGTCTTCTGGTCTCGGCCATCTGGACCGAGCAGCCCAAAGTCTATACTCCCACAGCTGGACCAATGCGGGCCCGGAGGTCGCCGACCCCGAGGTCACCCGCCTCTGCCTCGAGGCGCAGGAGCTCATCCTTGCGGGAAGCTGTATGGATGCTTTCCCATTTCCCAATTCGTGTGAAAATAAGATTACTACTTTTTAATTTATTATTTAAAAATATACTGTCGTTCTTTGATTAGTAGATGGTATTTGGTTCAGTCAAGTCAATGGTAGATCATCGTCAAATAACTTTAGTATAACTTGTAATTTATGGATTATTATCCAGTGAGCTTGACTCTATTTAACACTTTGTTTTATTAAATGTACTAATACAGATAATGGATACGAGTACGGATAGGCAGATCACAGATGTCGAACCGGCTGTGCGGGCCCCGGCGCTTCCCGACGCACCGCTCGCTGCCGGCTGCCGCCGCAGTGCGTCGTCCATCGAGCAGCAGCAGCATCCACGAACTCCAGCGCCTCCTCTGGACTGCCCCACGACGCCCATCTGTACTTATACCTGTCCACGTGCGCGTCCGGCCCGTCTAGCCGCTCTGGAAGTCTCTGCTCCATTGTAAAGTAAGTATCCGAGCTGAGGACGGAGACAAAATCCACGACGTCCGGCCAACCAGACCAGACACGAGACGGAAAGCGAGAAAAAGAGGTTGCAGGCCGCCATCCGTCGCCGCCCCGGAAAAGGCGACCCCGAAGTAACCAATCACCCAACCGGCGTCTCCGCCGCCGTCTCCCACGCCCGTACGTGCACGAACCTCCTCCTCCTGTTGTCCGTCTTCCTCTCCCTCCGCTTTACGCTTCTTCGTCTGAAGATTCTCTGCGCTTCGGCTAACCTGCTAACAACCGACCAAGAACAGCTCTCTGACGCGGAAGAAGAAGAGTCAACTCCCTCCACCTCCTCTCATCTCCTCCTCGGGGCCCGGACGTACCACCACGCCCGGCCGGCCGCCCCGTTCGTCGCGCGTCCAGGTCAACGCCGTGCGGTGCGGTGACCGACTGACTCCGCCGTCGACCATCCGCTCGATCCATCCATCAATCCACCCGTGCGGATCGGCGAGCCGACGGCCGGGCGATGGGGTCGTTCAAGGGCCACGTGCTGCCGGGCACCCTGTTCCTCGTCGTGGGCCTCTGGCGCGTCTGGTCCGCGGTGGCGCGCCACGCCGCGTCGCCCTCCTCCTTCCGCGTCCGCGCATGGAACCCCGTCGGTTCCTCCTCCGCCTCCCCCGGACCGCTGCGGCTGCTGGAGCTGTACGTGATCGCGGGCGGCGCGTTCCTGGACATGTGCGTGGAGGTGCTCTACTCGACGCACCTCCGCATCTTCGTGGCCGGCAGCGGCGGGGCCGTCGAGGTCAACCCGGCGCACCTCAACGACCTGGAGCACGGCGGGATGCTCCTCATGTTCTTCCTCTTCGGGGCGCTCGCGCTCGCCTCCCAGCTCTGGCCCAGGTACGCTCAGTCTCCGTCGTCGTCCTCTGAACTCTGGCCTCGGCTTCTTGTTTCATTCAACGTCGGCGGCGCCACAGGCCACGCTGATCCGATTTCGCTAATCGTCATCGTTGACGACTCGTCCTCTTGCCTCTGGCCTCGCCTCTTTCTTGTCTGTTTCGTTTCGCATGCTGCTGCTGCTATGCTCCTCTGCACGGACGGATCAACGTCAACGCCGGCGGCAGCACGGCCGGCGTGATCAAGATCCGATTTTTTTGCTGAAAAACCTCGTCTCTTTTTCTCTTTTGAGTTTTCGACTTTTTTTTTTTCCAAACATGCATGGGGATGAGCGAAATTTAGCTCAATTTATTATAGAGAAATTTAGCACAGTTTTTGTTCTACATCTAGAAGATTAGTCCTTGTTGGATTCACGATGAAGACGAGGAACAAGAGGCACTGCTACTAACTGCCTCCACCGGTGGCATCGAACATGGGGTCATGCCATTGTTATTACCACCACCATCAATCGGTTTGGTGGGTTGGATTAGTTGGGTGGTACGAATACGAATCTTCTTGGTTGCGGCGGCGTCCGGTTTTTGACCATTGCGGCGTCCGCATCTGGGATTCTATTCTGATGTGATGCCTCCCGGGCCCCACTCTCCTCATCAGCCATGTGGTCCACCCAGGTCACAAGAGCTGCTGTGATGCTGGTCCGGTCCAACTTGCCTGATGCGGTGATGCCCACCACAAACCAGCTTTGTCTTGCTAGAAGCCATGTTTTTGCAAAGAAAGTCGTGGTCTCGCCAAAGGAAAGAAAGTTCGTGGCGCCGTGCCTTTTTGAACGCACATGCTGTGCTGTTCTTCTCCGTGTAGTAGACTTTGCACAACAACAAAGAAATTACAAAAAATTTTAGGTTTGGTGTTAGCTAGTACTCCTAAACGCTGCTAGCTTATATGCAACGGTGAATGGACTGACTCTCCATTCTTTTGAACGCGCATCATTCTTTTGAACGCACATGTCGTGCTATTCTGTTCTCCGTGTAGGAGGCAGTAGCCACACTGACTTTTTTTTTAGTAAAAAAGAACAAACAAACAAAAAGTGCTTACTTTTAATGTTAACGGCTACTCAGTGCTGCTCCTTCCGTTCCAAACTGACCGTCGTCGTTGGTGTGCGTGTCACGAGTTTGACTTGATTTTTAGAAAATACATATAATATTTATATTTTTAAATAAATATATTAAAAAACTAGATTCAAATATCTTTCTAATGATACTAATTATGCATTATAAATATTAATAGTTTTTAATTTAAAATTATCAATAGTTGTTTTTGAAATACGCAAACGACAGACGTTTTAGAACATGCATCACCGAATAGACCCTCCGTTCTTCACTACTTCTTTTAGGTCCCCTCAACATCACACCAGAATCTAACTGGTCCTGTGAAAAGCTTTTGGCATCCGACGTTACATGGTTGGAGCCGGATAGAAAGGTTCACCTTTTTAGTACAAGTGCTGGATGGGGGCCACTGGCCAGTGTGTTACGGCTGCTAAGTACAGTGGCAAGTGCAGTCTGACTCTGTTTTGCATTTCAGTGCTGCTGGGGGCCAGATTGATCTCAACCGAACGAGTGCAGGCCTTCCCCTGCTTTTCCCCTGCAATCATGCTTCTTCAACCCTGCGCAGCTGTTGTGTGTCCTGCAATCATATTGCCCTTTTGTTTCGTCTTGCCATCTGCAGCAACCATTTTTAACAAGAGTGGGTCATGTTTCTCGTGTGGAGTACGACGCAGCAATGACGCATTCATTTGTACCCCCCATTAGGCTGCAATCATGAGTTCATGACCCTCTCAATAGTTTTTGACTCCACGGAACAATTCTTTACAGATTCAGGTGTAATTAGTAGTACAAGAGCTGAACTGCCAGGCTCTGTTTGCTTTCGAATCACCAGTCCGAATTCATTTTTTTCCCACCGTACAATTTTAATTCTTTCTTCAGTTTAGTGCTGACAGATCAGTAAAGCTGACAACTTCCATTTCACGGCGATGGTGATGAACACATACAGGTACCTCCCGCTGACCGACGGCGTGCTCTGCCTCATCGCGGCGACGGCGTTCACGGCGGAGTTCGTGCTCTTCTACTTCCACTCCACAACCCACATGGGTCTCGAAGGCTACTACCACTACCTCCTCGTCGTCCTCGTCGGCATCTGCGTCGCCGCCACGGTCCTCGGCGCGCTCCTCCCGGAGAGCTTCCCGGTGGACCTCGCCTCGGCCGTGCTCATCGCGCTGCAGGGGCTCTGGTTCTACCAGACGGCGTTCACGCTGTACGGGCCCATGCTCCCCGCCGGGTGCGCGCGCGACGCCGACGGACACATCGAGTGCCACGCGCGCGCCGCGCAGGAGCGCGCCGAGCAGCTCGCGAATTTCCAGTTCTTTGGGCTTGTGTTCCTCGCGTTCTGTTATGTGCTTGGGTGCTATGCCGTTGCTGCGGCCAGGTATGGCAGCCTGGAGCTGGCTGCGATGCATGAGAAGCATGTTGCCGCCATGGAGTGCCTCAGCGGTGGCGACGGCGGTGGTGACCGCCGGGAGGAGTCCGTGATCTAGTGGCCGATGGACAATGGTGGTGCGTTGGACTCTGCTTCTTGGATTTGATTGATAGAGCTGTATAGCAAATTCAGAGCACGTGCATGGTCAGAGGTAGCTTGGCCGTTCAGACTTCAGAGTTTTCAGACTTTTGGGTGTCAGGGTAGGGAGCGTACATTTGGGATTAATTCTGGTTAATTACCGAAGTTTTTCTCATCTTTTATTTATACATGATTTTACGAGTTTCTTAACTTATGCTGTAACTGTTACTGATTTTAGATGAGGGATTTATAGAATGAGAGGCATACTTGTAAGCGCATGGTGTTCTTGCAAATTGTGTTGTAGATGACCCAAATAATGTTTGATTCATACATGGAGAGATTACGAATTCCAAATTGTGTTTGTTCGTTTCATACCTCAATCGAAAGGCAGAGGTCTACAGAAACGAAATTAAACTAAAAAACTGATTACAGAAACCAAAATTTTGAATATCAGTAATGCCTTACACACAGTGGAGTCATACAGTCGTAATCTTTAAATTACTTCTCCCGGATGTATATCTAGATTCACGCATGGTAACGAAAATTTAATTAAAATTCTAGCATATGTTTTAGAAGTCGTTCTTGCGTGTGCTCGTGTTGTGATTTTAGAGATTGATGGGCGGTAGATGCTGAAGAGTAAGAGAGAAAAGACAAATGGAATGGGGAAGAAGAAAGGTACATACTGTCACCGATGCTGGTGCTGCAGTTACTCAAGAAGATGGTAACGAAGGTGCCCCTGCTCCTGAGGCTGGCTGTGTTTAGTTCCCGCGAATTTTGAAAGAAAATGTCACCTCGTGTCACCTCAGTGCACTGTAGCATTTCGTTTGTATTTGATAAAAATTGTCTAAACTTTGAGTAATTAGACTCAAAATATTCGTTTCGTAAAGTACAACAAAACCGTGTAATTAGTTTTTGATTTTATCTACATTTAGTACTCCATGCATGTGCCGGCATTTTGATGTGACGGTGATAGGAATTCTGCATAGTGAATTTTAGGATGATTTCTGGGTAACTAAACACAGCCGCTGTCTCCAACGGATCACCCAAAACCGAAAATAGGCGATGCACAGGTGTATTCGGTCCCAAAAACACGCTCCAACAGAGGAGCTAAACCGGAGAGCCATTTTAGCTACGACACAAGAAGGCACCGAAATATGGTCTTCGACTGAGGACGACGCAAATCTCTGCTACGCCGTAGTGGTGGGCCCGTGGGAGGCGTCCAGGCGGGGTACGGTCGGCGGCGAGGCGAGTCCCTGGCGGGGCATGGGCCGGCGGCGAGGCGAGTCCGTGGCGGGTCGCCATCACTAGGATCGACCATCGTGGAAGAGCGCTGCCGCCGCAGCATGGCCCGACGGGAGCAGGGGAGAAAGTCGCGACTGCCGCCGGTAAGCACGTCGTCGCCGGAGCTCGCAGCCGCCTTGCTCAGGCCCAGACCGCGGCGCTGGACTCCTGGAGTCTCGAATATCCGGTGGTTGCCCGCACACCCCTCCGCGGCTCCACCTCCTCACCACAGCGACCCCCGGCGCCACCTCGCCTAGGCCCGTGACTCGCCGCTGGTGGAGCAAGAGGCGGCCATGGCCGCCACCACCGACTCCCCCCTGTCACGCCCACGCCCGTGGAGGATGAAAACCCGGCCCCAGCACCTGGAAGCTCCGTCGATTCGCGCCGCCAGGGCTGACCTGCATCTCACCGGTCAATTGGCCAGGCGTGGAGCGGCGGGTCTGCAGCGGGTCCACGGCAGGTCGCAGACGGCGCGGCGAGGAGCGGACGCTGTAACAGCATCGTGAAGCACTGTAGCATCGCGAAGCACTGTAGCAACCAGCGTTTAGTACCATACCGTGAACTCTGAGGTGAACTGACCAGCTTAAATACCAGGGCCAGGGACGCGTATTAATCTTTGGTTAACTGTTTTGAACGAAGCGAGGACGAAAGTTCAAATAGGTTTTTACGCAGGCGGGACCCGCTCCTCGGTAGAGTGGGCCTAGGCCGTGTGCCGGGACTGGGTTGTTACAGACGCGGGCGAGGCAGCAGGCGGGGAGTGGAGCGCTGCGAGGTCGGCCGCCGGTGAGCGCGCGGGTTCTGCCCCGATCTGCCTCCTCGTGGCGAGCTGCCCAGCCGCCAGCAAGCGCACGGGCTCCGCCCCGCCCGGCCGTCGACGAGCGCACAACCTCTGCCCCAATCTGCCTCCTCGCAGCGAGCTCCGCTTGGCCTGGCCGGCGGCGCCAGTTCCATAAGGAAGAGAAAAGGGATGGGGGCCGACGCGGTGGAGGGGATGGGGACCGTGGCCATGGCGAGGTGGAGGGGATGGGGGCCGGGAGTTGCTTCCTCTGTTGGAGACATTAAGATTTGGAACACGCTTCTGAGCACTGTGCACCATCGAAAACATCAAATGGCTACCGTCCTTTGTTGGAGACAGCGTGATGACGGAGAGAGCCAAGGAAAAAGCCTCAAGACAATGGGCCGCTGATGGGGGATCCATTTAACATAACGTACGCTATACAGGTCCTGAGTGGGCTTAGGAATTACGGCCCATAAAACAGGCCGGTGCACGAGGGCACCATGTAAAGGGAGACGAGAGTAAGCAACTCGAACTAGAGCTTTGTATGGTTGAACTGAAACCAAATATTCCAGTACATGCTATATCAACTTGCCATGAGAAATAATGCAAAATTGATAGAAAAGCCTTTTCTCCTGGAAATTTTAAATTGTTATGCAAATTGCCTAGTTTACGCTGTAATGATATTGATATTTGTAAAACTTTTACATTAGAGATATATTGAATGGAAGCAATAGTTCTCGGCAACCGCAATGAACTTCTTCCAAACTTGTTGTACATGAGCCCCATGTTTGTTTGATTCATAGAGTGATTACCAAAACCAGGTTTTGTTAATCCTTTTCTACCTCAAATTGCTTATAAAAAACTTAATAAACCAAAACTAAGATAAACTGACTGCACAATTGAAAGGTAGGTGCGTGTGCAGTTGGCTACTAACATCTATGTGCGTGTGTGTTCATATGACAGATGCAGCTATACGCACTTGCAGTTGAGTGCTTGCATATGTGGTATATTGTTATGAGAAAGTGATAGGAACATATGCTTCGACCATGGACATTCAAACTAGGTGCACGTAGACCAAGCAAAACATAACAAAAGTTCATCTGTAAACCTATATGTGCGTTAGTACTAATTATTGGGCTTTTTAGTAAATTGCAATGCAACGTTTGCATCTAGAAGCATTACTGTGCAAGCCACCATAATATTTTAGACATATACTTAAGTCTTTGGAGACCATGAGCAAGTCATAACTACATACTCATCATGTATAAGAAATGGAGCATATATATATGACGTGGGTAAGGCTGTAAAATTTGTGAAGGGGAAGTGCTCATGCATGTCATTCCTTATTTATCAAACGAATTATTCCAACAGAAAAATCAAATCTTTTTCTTGTACGTAGAGGATACTGTCTTCCCAACACAGACCAACATACTTAAGGAAAAGATTGATAACTAAATGCCAAAATTGAATAGGTGCATGTAATCTAAAGCGCATCAGATTTTTCGCAAAAGCATAAAATCGAACATACACACATGAGCAAGCCATACCTTTGCATACTCATTATTATGCTTATAAACTAGAACCTTATGATCTCGCTAAGGCTATAACATGTGCAAAGGAGAAGTAGTCATGTGTGTCATTTGTCATGTATCAAAGATATCCCAATAGAAAATGACACTTTTTCCTTGTATGTAGTCAAAATTGTCCTTCCTACACATACCGTATAATCCAATGAATTTGTTAACTAAATGTCGAAATTGACTCAGTGCCATGTCATCTATAGCTTATCTGTTTGGCAAAAGAGAAAATCTAAACAGATATACGTGACCTCTCACTTGCATAAATAGGTCACAAATCAGTAGTTAATCCATCGCCCACAAACATTGAGAGCAATAAGAAACATACCAAGTGAAGCGAACTAGCAACGTCCTCGCAACAATGGCTACCAAGATATTTGCCCTCTTTGCGCTACTTGCTCTTTCGGTGAGCACTACAAATGCGTTCATTATTCCACAGTGCTCAGCTGCTCTTAATGCTATTCTTCAACCGTTCCTCCCAACAGTTACTCCTATAGGGTTCGAAAACCCAGCTCTGCAGGCCAATAGGATACAACAGGCGCTTGCGGCAAGCATCTTAGAACAACCAATCACCCAATTGCAACAACAATCCTCTGCCCGTCTAACTGTACAGACTATTGCATACCAGCAACAACAGCTACAACAAGTCCAGTTAGCGCTTAATCAACTAGCCGCGGTGAACCCTGCTACCTACCTGCAACAACAACAGCTGCTTGCGTCCAACCCACTAGCTACGGCTGCATACTTGCAACAACAACAGCTGCAACAGATCCTACCGGCGTTCAGTCAATTAGCTATGGCAAACCCTGCCGCATACTTGCAACAACAACTGTTGCTTGCGTCCAACCCATTGGCAGCGTCTGCATACCTGCAACAACAACAGGTGCAACAGATCCTACCAATACTCAGTCAACTAGCCATGGCGAACCCTGCTGTCTACTTGCAACAACTGCTTCCAGTCAACCAACTGGCTTTGGCAAACCCATCTGCGTACCTCCAACAGCAGCAATTGCTTCCGGTTAACCCACTGGCAGTTGCTAACACATTGGCTGCCGCCTTCCTGCAGCAACAACAATTGCTACCATTCAACCACATATCTTTGATGAACCCTGCCTCGTCGTGGCAGCAACCCATCTTCTAGATTACATATGAGTTGTACTTGATAATACCGGCTTGTGCAACTTCCCGGAAATAATCAATATATTGATTGAGATTTATATGAGTGTATTTCTTAACTGTGTTCTTCGTAGAAACATCAAATCATTATCAAAGACGCATGCTTAGTTAATACGTAGACAAGACCACATTACATATCATCAATCCAAAGATGTGCCAGCCTGGCCCCTTGAATATTCTCGTTTGGGTGTGTGCGTGCGTATTTACAAGAGATAGTTGCGGCCGTATGCGCATGCAGTTGACCATAGCCATTCAAATCAGGTGCACGTATAATAAGCAAAACATAATATAAGTTCATGAGTAAATCTATATGTGCGTCCAAAGTTGTTAATTCAGAGTATTACCTCTTCATTGTTGATTTTAGTAAACATTCGGTGCATTTGTTTTTTCAACTAGAACCCAAGTTGTCCAAGCCATCATAATATAGTAGACATGTAAGGAAATCTTTAGAGCTTCCATTCCTGTTTGTAAGACTTGTTTTATTTGCATTTCAATAAATTAACTGTAGGGACTTCTGTCCCTCCAGATTCATCAAAAAAAAAAAAATCTTTGGAGCTCATAAAGCATAACTGGTAGAGGGCACTGGCCTGTGTAGGGGCGCTGGCAGTCTTCAAGCCCTCAATTTGTGGTGCACAGCCGGGGATGCGCGGTGTAGCGTCCGGCGAATCCTAAGTGCGGTGTAGATGAGGGCGGCATCAACTACTCGGCTACCTGCGTCGTCATGGCGCCGCCGGACGACTTTCGCCAATCAACAGCTGCCAGTGGCCGCCGCCCGTCCGTGTCGCTGTGCGGCCGCCATGGGGCCGCCGCGCGCCCGTCCGTGTGTCGCTGTGCGGCCGCCATGGGAAGGGGCAAGCTAGGGAATAGTGTCGGGACACTGGGAGTAGAGGGCAACGAAGATGCAGGCCTTGCCGCTGGTGAAGCAGCAGGCAGGCTGTTGGGCTTTTCATTCACGTAGGCTTACCGGTTACCGCACTTAGTATTAAAAACTTTTCGGCCAAATTTCAGGGGAGTCGTAGACGTGCAGGTTTATACAGAGATTTGAACATGCGGCCCGGTCAACACAGTAAAAATATGCACTCAGTTGACTAAGCCCAGTAAAAACATACGGTCGGTGACATTTTCTAAGACGGTTTTGCCAGAACAGCCCAAGTTTGGCTACTTTAGGTGTGAACAACACTTACCTTGAGAGGAGAGGGGAAGTCCCAACTGCTCAACGTGTTTTACACAAACCACCCGATGCTTCCAATTCCATTGTGCGACGAAACTAGAGTATGTTTTTACAAGGGCCTGTGTAGCATGCGCGTGTTTGGTGGTACGAAAACACACAGATTTGAGGAAGGCATAAATCTGTGTGTTTTTTACTAATATAGCATACAAATTTTATATAATTCGTGTGCTATTCCTATAAATAGCATATAAAAATCAATAAAGTAAAAATCCGTGTGTTTTCTAAAGAAGTAGCACACCAATTTATACTTGTCCTAGTTGTATTTATACTTGTACAAGTTGTATTCTATTATAGTCTGTTACAACTAAGTTTTAAAACAAGAGCCAGGCTCGTCTGTCCTAATTCGTTCTTTTGCAAACAAGGCCCAGAATTTGTGTACAAAGGCCCATCTGTTCTAATTTGCTCTTGTACCATTGTTGCAGCCCAGGAATCTGACGAAAATAAAAGGACCATGTCAACAACTATAAAACCCTAAATAGCCCAGCACCTATACTATTGGCCTTATATTTCACCACCTTGGCAAAGAAGAAAGCCTAAACAGATCGGCCAGATCTGTTACGAGGAAGAGCTCTGCTCTCCTCACGTAGAGAGGGAAAAATGAGACAAAACCCCCCATCACAAAAAGAGAAAACAAAGGAATCACCAGAAACAAGCAGGAGCAACTAACCTCAGGATAATCACAGGTCAGCAAACAATATTTCTATCAAATCCTTCTCCTTATTCCCTTCTATTTATGGCCAACAAAAACCAATCTGATTCTATATCTATCACCTCTTTAATTCTTGATCTAAAATAAACTGTATAGAGTTATTGCAAGTGATTAGACCAACATATGCTTATTGCAGTGCCAAGTATAATTTGCATATCATGAGATCTACAATTGTCTTCCTAATTTGATGCAAATTATATGGTAACCCAATAAAATTGTGCTAGTCTAGCCTGAGAGTAACAACTGACCTGAGCAGAATAGTGCTGTCTAACCAAAACCACAAGTTCATATTGACCACAAATAAAATTTTATATCATGAGAACTAGATTTACAATTTCAGATAAATAAAATTCATAGTATAATAATTTGTAATTGTGTATCTGATAGTTGAATCATGTATAGCATGTTGCTGGGTTAATACATTGCCTGCTAGTTCTTGTTTCTTGCACTAAGTGTCTAGGTTTTATATCAGACACTTTTATTTTCAATATAATCTGCTATAGCTAAATATGGTTGCTAAATGCTGGAGAATGAATATGTATGTATAATTACCAAAAAGTAGCTGTTTAACCTCTAGAAAAATAGTGTTGTGTAACCAAAAGTGGCATGATTTGAAAAAATGGATTGAGAAATGACAGATTGCTAAAACAATTAAGACAAAACCATTCATATCTAATGCATTTTTTATTTTTCAGAAAGCAATTCTCAATATGGATGGGCACTCAGGACCACATCATGATTTCAGCACAGTAGAAGGGATGTAAAAATGGCAACAAGACATGCTAAACATGTTTGGTAACCCTATGATGCCATTCAATCAGGCACAAATGGCTTCAAGTTAAGCAAATGCAGACAGTAGCAACAGCAATTATCCTACATCAATTGGTAACCCTATGACGACATTCAATCAGGCACAAATGGGTAAAAGTCAAGCAAATATAGACAGTAGCAGCAGCAGTTATCCTACATCAAGCAAACCAAGTCTAGTTTCTTTCACATTTCTCTCCAACATGCATAAACAAAAACAAGTCAGAGCTGTTCCTTCATATTTCTCTCCAAAAGTTAAATGTGTTTCTTATTCTCAGCCACCAGAAATTACACATTACTCAAATAGAAATTGCAGATAATGAAACCTACCATTTTAGCATAAAATATGTGTAATAATCATCAGATATAACAAAAAACAGACTTTTCTATGAATACAAACTCAAGTTCATGAATAAGGAGCCTGCTACAGTATAATAAGGAGCCTGTTACAGGACAATTGACAACAGTTTGAAATGAGACTAGCACAATTATAATTACAATTACAATAAAAAATTATTTTTTTATAGAAAGATAATTTATAACATTTTGTAATAAGACTAACAAAATTACAATTATAATGGACAATAATTTTTCTATAGAAAGATAATTAACAACAGTTTAAAATGGACTAGCACAATTACAAGACAATAGACAAAATTTGGAAATGAGACTAACGCAATTACAAAATGACAATTCATTTCTATGGAAAGACAAAAGATAAAATTTATAAATGAGACTAGCACAATTACAAATTGACAATGGTTTTCTATGCAAAGACAATAGATAAAATTCCTAAATATTACAGGTATAACTGAAATGTGTTGGCACCAAATACAATTACTTTACCTTATCGCAAATCATGTGGACCTCAGACGGGAAACCACCCACTTTTAACCCTCCTCCTTTACCAGGGCTTGGGACCTGCTATGATGGGGGAAAACAATGGTAACCCCGAGCATAGGCGGAGTTAAAAAGGTGGTTAGAAAGCAAACAATCAATGCGACTGATTATACATGAATGAGTATAACATACTATAGTAGAGTACTCAATCAACATCATATACGCAACAATACAAGGCTTAATAATAAGCCTCAATAGTATATTATTATCTAGATCAACGTCACTAAAACCTAAAGGATATTCTACTGAACCCCAATTAGGAGTTCAGGAAACAATTTATTATTATCTAGAGAATGACAAAATTTATTCCATTAAAACAATTCTTTGAAAGGTCTGAAAATTCAATGGCACATTTAGTCCAAATTTGCAGCAACAACTAAGTAACTGATCCTCAAATTCTCATGGAACAGAGATGAAACAATCAAAAAAGGCAGATCAGCATGAACATAAAACAAGACATGGAGAGGGAGCAGATCAGAATTGTTATCCTAAACCAAAAATAAATCGTCAGAAAATAGGTATTAAAAAATTGAGCATTTTCTTTGCTTTAAGTCTGCACAATATGTTGAATTCTCTCTTAATCTCAACTTAACAAAGTGTTGTACAATGTAAAGAAGAAGCTGATGCAGCAAGCACAGATTACTGCTCTGATGATCGTGCTCCAGCAGGCACAACTGAAAAGCTCAATTACTAACCATTCAAACACTGATCTAAAACAAACCTAACATTAAACATCCATCGACAGGCAAAGCATCCATGAAACTCAAACTAAAAAGAGACCAATCGAACCATTAACCTACATATTGTAGAGAAACACCGCACACCCAATAGGGGGTGACCTTTCATATATATAGCCTGGAAGGCTTGCAGTATATGTACAAGTTACAATGTGGTACTAATACAAGTCAGACTAGGAGTACAAGGCCAATGGGCCGTAAGCCCAATATGGGCTGTTATAATTATACTCTAACACATATAGATCACCGGATAACGACTGCGTCAAAGTGATAGACTACAAAAAAGGATCCAATTAAAAATAGCAAGACTGGAAGAACCGAGCTGAATGCCTGAATCTTCTAGTTTAATACAACTAGTAACCATTAGATTTTATTGTTGCATGATAACTCGTATATCCTACCAGTAATGGCAGGCAATTTACTTACTAGAAAAAATGCAAGCTCATGCTCCATGAAAATTAGACCAAGTACACATTCTGATACAAACTAGGAATGGAGATGTTTATTGAACTACATAACAACTCCTGTCTGCTACTAGTAACTGAAGGCAATTTCGTTTCCCCAAAGAAACATAACAGGCAATTTCCTTTCCAGTTGAATGCATCGCATCATACAACTGCAACTGTGCACTTGCTCTTTTACTTCAGTTCAGCACTACTCATACTAGGTCGACATACACTATTGGGGGGGGGGGGGGGGGGGGGGGGGGGCGTACCAGTGCCGTAGGCTCCCGCACTGCGGGGTCTGGGAAAGGAAAAATAGCCAGCAGCCATCCTTGCACAAATGTGCAGAGGCTGGGGCTTGAACCCTGGACCTCTTGGTCACAGGCGGTAAAGCTCTACCGTTTGCACCAGGGCTGCCCTTCATTCGACATACACTATAAAAAAATGAATAAAACCTTGGAAGCAAAATATTAGATTCAGGTATGACCAAACTATTGATGCATGCATGACGTAATTGCATATATAGGCAAATCAGTGATACAAGAACAGGACAAGTTAGACTTACTGAATAAGAAAAATTCAGAAACCAAAACATAGAACTAGACAAGCATAGCAGCTATGCTCAAGCTCACATATCTGCAACTAACTAATGATTATGCCATTTCTAATAATAGGTACAAATTCATTTAATCTGCATTCAGTTTGGCAAACAAGATCTGACGATATTGAATTGCCTGGTAATAGCTATAAATTCATTCATAGCATCAGAAGGCCATTTCTAATAATAGCTACAAAATAATTCACAACAACAGGAGGCCATGCATGGGATTCAATTGACTGATACAAGTGACATGCACGGGTTGTCCATTTGCTTCGATTCCACTCCATCATGTGGCTAATACAAGAATAGAATCCTAGCATCCCAGCAAATCCATCATCCCCTGCCCAAAAATAGAATCCATGAGGTAAAAAATGCCAAACGCAGGTACCTCCTAGATCTATAGCAACCAAATGAATAAAACAGAGGGACACACAGACGTCGACGGCGTGGAGCAGCGAGGCTGCCTCTCCATGCAGAGAGGATTTAGCGTAGCCAAATCCACAATAACCATCAATCCTCTGCAAATCCCACCACGAATCCTACAAAACTCAAATCCATAGCACAAACGCACCCAAATCCCCCCAAATCCCACCATGAATCCTACAGAACCCTAAACAAAAGCAAACAATAACACAGCCCCCAGCCCCCAGGTGGCTACTGGCAACAATTCAAACAAGCCTCCATGAACTAGGGCGACGCATGACGAGCCAGTAATCCCCGTGCCGACAATAGCCGAGCTAGCGCAACCCTAAAATCCCACGAATCCAACCCAAATAAACCGAAATCTCCATACCTCTATCCTAAATCCCACGAATCGAACCCAAATCAATCCAAATCCTTACACCAGCACAGAGATGGGATGTACTACAAACCTTCACTAGGAGTCCGAGACAGAGGAGGAGGAGTTCCCCGGAGGAATTGCCGCTGCAGCCGATGAATCGCGCGCTCCGCGAGGAAGCGCGTCCCCGATGACGGGGAGCTGCTGCACTCCGAGATGAAGAAGACACAGATCCACCGCGCCGATGCCGCCGATAAATGGCCCCAAGCGCGCGCCGGCAGGCAGACGGTCGCCGGAGACGAGGACAGAGGAGGAATGGGGAGTACTGGAGCGACGCGAAATGAGTGAGGCCTGAGCGAGGGAGACGAACTGTGACAGATGGTGGAGCCTGCTCGTCAGTGAAACAACGAAGGGGTACCAAGGTGGGAACGCAGCGCTCCGCTCCCAGCCTTCCATCGCGCGATGGACGAACCAAAAATTCATGTGCTGCCGGCAACAGAAACACGCATGTGTTGTTTAGGATTCCTGTTTTACAAACATGATGTTTTGTTTTTTTAGATAATGGAAATAAAAGTTCCTACTTTATTGTTCATCTATAAGGAAAAATCAGATCAATTTTTAATAACTCACACCAAAAATAGAAACCAGAGAACCAAACTAATGGCCAAACCGATAAAAACTCTACCCGAGAGAAACAAATAGAAATATGACACTAGACTCTAAAAGGCTGCATGCCAACATGATGCTTTGGTGCTTCCAAATCTACTTTGCTTCTTGATGATACAGGCGATGAAGCTAGAGTATCTCAATTCCATGTAGTGAGTTGCTGTCGTGAGCCAACACTATACTCCTTACGTTAAGTATACACCACAAGTGTACGTACATACATGTTTTGCACGTACCAGTCACGTGTATATTCATGTGTACATATTTCCTTCCTCTGGACTTTGTGCGTACACGGAGGCTATGTGTAGAACATATATACATCCATACAGGCTGTTTGATGGCCCTCTGATAGCTACGTATGTTTACATTTAAACAAATGTAGATTGGCAAAAACATTTAGCCAAATATCGCAAAATCGTAACGAGTTCATTCAGTCCACAGGAGCCTTATCACCGGCTCACTACCTCCACATCCACACACAAATATGCATCCACGCCATAAACGTGGGTGTGAGATTTCCTCGAAGAATCGGGCCGGCGGGGCCAACTACTAGGAGCTGAATGAAACCTCCTGACGGATTAGTTTTGACGCCAGTATTACGTCGCGGTCTCAGTCTAGCTAGAACTCTAGATACTGCCACACTGCCTTATATAAAACCCTATCCACAACTGAACCTCGATCGCCAGCTAAATTTTGGTTCAGTTTTTGTAGTGAAGCACGCCATGGCGGCTAGCACGATCCCTACTGTCCTCCTCGCTTCCGCCATCATCGTCGCCGCGGGGACCTACTTCCGGCATGACACACGCAGCAGCAGCAGCATCGTCACCACCGCCGGAACGCACCTCCACTTCTACATGCACGACCAGTACACCGGCGAGAACCCGACGGCCGCGCTTATAGTCGCTGGAAGGCCGCCACTCTCCCACTCTAACACCACCACCGCCAGCAGCGACGACGACATCCCGCGGCGGTTCGGCGACATCGCCGTGATGAACAACGCGCTCACGGAGGGGCCAGAGCGCGGCAGCCCGCGCGTGGGCACGGCTCAGGGGTTCACGGTGCGCGTGGCGGAGCGCGGCTCTGTGAACGCCCTCAGCATGCACCTTGTCATGGAGGCCGGCGAGTACACCGGCAGCTCGCTGGTGGTCAGTGGCAGGGTCGACACCGACCTGGCCGTGCGGGAGTCGGTGATCGTCGGCGGCACCGGCCGGTTCCGCGCCGCACGGGGATACGCGCTCAGCAGAAGCTACGACTACGACCTGGCAAAGGGAGGCGTCGTGGAGGTCGATGTGTACCTGTACTAGGTATTCATGATGCATGGATACGGGCCTAGAATTTGAGGCATGCATGGTGATGTATGAGGCTACACGAGGTGAAAATTTGGTCGAAGAATAAAGGAATTTTCAGATTTGCAGTGTCGTCTCGACTTGGCTTTTGTATGATTCTTTCAGGGTGCACTGTAAAGCTTGTTTCACGGCGGTTTAATGTTAGTTTTTTCCTTTTGTTTTACTGTAAATATTTATTATAAAATCAGAATGAAAGAACGTTTTGTGAACATGAAATAAACTGTACATTTCCTTTGTGAATATGAAGTACGTAAAACATCTTACAAGTGGATTAGTAAGGGGACAAATACGTGAAGCAGGAGGTTGGAGGTCCAAGTGCCGGTGCCTGCGGCGCGAAGCGTACATTTGGACCGTGTGGCTATCCAGTGGGATCACTCGATCCCTGTATTATTTTTTTACTATTTTTCAGCCCTTTCTGAGGTTTTTGGAAACCACATCAATGTCAGATTATTTATGGACCGGCAGTGATGTGTACCCTCATCACCACTAATTTGATTGCGTCGGTTCAAAATCCGCACTGAAGGGGGCTTTGAAACCGACAGTAATTTGACAATGTGTGAATGTGATGCATCTAGAGTTCACTATTTTGTTGAGGTATAAATTTCTCATGATGAAAATTTAGGCTTTATTTGGCAGTGCATACGTTTGACCAGTGTTCTAATGTGGAGTGATGAGAAAACAACATCGTCGCAACTTGAAAGTTGAAACCTACAGCACGCATTAGTAGATACATGATACATGATGTCCATAGCTATATTTGCAGTATTTGGCATGGCTCCTGCCTTTAGCATAAATTTCTGCAGAGAAGCCTGACGCGTGGAGGAGCCACATGGAGGAGTGAACCATCGCAAACTTTAACCAAAATGTATGGAAAAAATACTAACACTTATGAGGTAAAATAACTACCGTTAAATCGCTTATGAAATATATTTTCATAATAAATTTATTTCAAGACATAAATAATGCTAATATTTTTTCTATAAACTCAATTAAAGTTGACATAGTTTGACCGATACACTTACCATAATTGCATATTTATTAGACAAAGGGAGTACTATATAGTTAACTAGGACTAGGAACTGTTAGCTGCATGCATCACGGAAGAGTTTTGTATGTGAAGAAAGACTGTCCCTTTGTCAACATAACCAACACTAACTACCAAAGGCAATAAAAAGTTTCTAACTCATACCGTAAATAATCCTAAAAATCTTTTGCTTCTCAAGAGGCCCTAAACTAGAAAAAATTAGAATAAAAATATCTTGGGAGGTGCATTAGACGACCCATACCCCAACTCATCCATTTGCAATGTCTTGGGAGAAGGGACAATGGAGGGGCAAATGAGTTGTTTTTATGATGGAGGACTGGACTTTTGCCATTGATCCAAACACCCAAGGAGGTAAATTTTAGTCTATGCAAATGGATCCAAACACCATATTTTGCTCAGTTGCTTTTAGCTATATATATTTGGACAGATACACTATACATGCATTTCTATCAGAGGAACTAGTCCCTCAACCCGTGCTCTCGTACGGGTTAATAATTTAAATACATAGAAGCATTATTAAAATCTTTATAAAATTTACAGTGCACAACTTTGCCACTTTCTCTCATTTACTCATATATTCTAAGAGGATAATAGTATCCTATCACATACTCATATATTAACGTTCACGGAGGGGCCAGAGCGTGGCAGCCAGCACGTGGGCACGGCGCAGGGATTCACGGTGCGCGTGGCGGAGCGAGGCTCCATGAACGCCTTAAGCATGCACCTGGTCATGGAGGCTGGGGAGCTCGCCGGCTGGTGGTCAGTGGCAGGGTGGACATCGACCTGGCCATGCGGGAGTCGGTGATCCACTGCTACAAAAACGAACTTCCGTAATGTCTCAAAATAGCCCTCCGTGGCGGGCCTTTTTTTTGCCCGCTGTGGTAAATCCTATGATTTAACGCAGCGGGTAATTTTTATTTACCACATCGGGCAATTTTGCCCGCTCCGGTAAATCGATTTACCGCAGCGGGCATCTTAAAATGCCCATCATGATAAATGCTTATTTACCATGGCGGACGCCTTAAGATGCCCACTGCGGTAAATGGATTTACCACAGCAGACATCCTAAAAGGACCGTCATGGTAAATGCGGCCCTGCCCAAAAATCCAGAGCGAGCCCAGTAACACGTCCGTGTATATAACTGGGACTTCACTAGTGAACCCTAACCTCACTCTCTCATCCCAGACTCCCCAGCCGCCGCCTCACATGACCGCGCGCCTCTCCCCACCGCTTTCTCCACCACTCACTTCTCCAACCACATCTCTCTTCCTCCACCACCGCATGTAAAGGCCTCTCTCCGCCGCTCTCTTCCCCCACCACCGCATGCAATCTCTCTCCCATACCACAGCCTCTCTCTCACCACTGCATGCAAGGCCTTCATGGATCCCGTGGTGGTGGGCCCTCACATGGCGCGACTCCCTCCCTGTCGATGGCGGCGCCCAGATTCGTTGGGTGGCTCTCCCTCCTCTCCACCAGGGCGGGCTGCCTCTTCCTCCCAAGGCGCAGATCGGGCGGGCTCCCTCCTCCCCTTCTCCACCGAGCGGGTCCAGGCAGTGGCGACCCGGGCAGTGTCCCCGGCGGTAGATCCGGCGGTGGTACAGCTGGGGAGGCCGGATCCGCTGCGAGCGCCTCCTTCCCCTTCTCCACTGGGCATATCTAGGCAGTGGCAGTCCGGGCAGAGTTCCCAGTGATGGCGTGGCCGGGGAGGCCGGATCCGCCATGGGCGCTTCCTTCCCCTTCTCCACCAGGCGCGGACGAGATCCAGGTAACAGCAAGGCCGAATCCTCTCCCTCACTCTCTGTCTCCATTTCTCCTAGCTCCTTTCCCTCACTTCCTGATTCTCTCAGGGCGAGCAACGGCCATGGCGCGCGGATCCGGCGATGGTGCTGCGCATCCGGCAACTGGAGCTGCGGATTCCGACCACCGGAGCACGCTGCAGCGACGGGCTCGATTGGGCTCATTCTTTTTTTTATTTTCTAAAATTCATTAACCGTGATGGGCTATGTAATATGACCGCTACGGTTAATCCTTTTAACGGCAGCGGGCTCCTTATGCCGCCCGTTGTGGTAAATTCTTTTACCGCAGCGGGCAAAGGCGCTCGCTGTGGTGGAGGCCACGATTAACCGTGACCTTTCATTCGCCGTGGACGCCTTTGCCCGCTGCGAAAAATTGAAATAGCCCGCCACAGAAGTTCATTAGGGTAGTAGTGATTGTCGGCGGCACCGGCCGGTACCGCGCCGCGTGGGGATACGCGCTCAGCAGGAGCTACGACTATGACTTGGCAAAGGGAGACATCGTGGAGGTCAATGTGTACCTGTACTAGGTGTGCATGGCAACGACTGCAAGCCAAAATGTGATGCTTGGTGATGTATGAGGTTATTTATCTATGAGCTGAAAATTTTTTCTAGGAATACTTGGCTTTGTATGGTTCCTTCAAGGTGTACAATGTAAATCTTGTTTTACGGCATTTAATGTCAGCCTTTTTTGTGTTTTTTGTGATGTAAATTTTCAGTATAAAAGCAGAATGAAAAATCATTTGTGAAGATGAAGGGAACTGTACATTCCTCTTCGGACTCAAGTTCATTATTTTCCTTTTTTAGGGTCACCGAGATAGGAGGCTTTCACCTGAATTGGTACAAGTGCGGTTCACTATTCTTGTGGAGCTAGGCAAGCTACTCCATCCTCAACCTTGCTGGAGTTAAAAAGGTCGAGGATCCCAAGCATCTTGTTCCGCACGTTCATGGACAATACCCCAGGCCGATCTGTCTCTACAAGTATACTCGACCAAACTGATAACGATGCGGAGAACCCCAACACCACAGCCCCAAGTGACCTCCCCCTGAATCGCATCTCGCTCCCCATAAACCTTCGAGTTCATCTATATAGCCATCACAACCGTAGATGAGCTCAAGATTTTACATAATTGCCAACACTAGAAACCCTAACAAATATGTGGCTTATAGTTTCACCATTGTAAAATAACCACATGTAACTTGTTAGATGGACACCTAGAACCACAGGAACAACCTTTCATAAGATGTTAGACAATATTTGATTTATGCATATAAAATTCTATTTGGTTAGTGCTTATGTCACACCACACAAAAATTTCAATAACTTACATGCCTTTCCCTCTTCACCTTTTACTTTAAACCAATAAGGTTGATCCATATAGATTTCCTCTTCGAACTCTCCATTAATGCAAGCCACCATCACTTCAATTGGATAAACAAGAAGAAAGTTCAACCAAAATGGTGGTGATACTAGTGATAGGGAATATGTATCAAACAAATCTCTTCATTCCAACTGGGGTGTATAATCCTTGGACACAAGCAAAGCCTTGTAGTTCTCAAAAGTACAGTTGTAAGCTTTTTCTTGAACATCCACTTACATCCCTCATGTTTACAACCATAGGGTCATTTAGTTAACTCGCACACGTCTGGTTTTAGAAAGAATAAAGTTCATCTCATTGTAGACAACATCTTTCTAGTTCTCTACATTTGGAGATGCATAGACCTATACAATAGATGTTGTAGCAACGTCGTCCAAAAGGAACATAATGAAATAATCACCAACGGATTTTATAATCCTTTGTCGATCTCTTGCTCTTCACATGATCTTCATTATTATCCTTCAAAGTAGTTCCTCTTGTGATTGTTCAAAAAACTTAATCAGAGACTCGATCGATGTTCTAAATTCAGGAATTCCCTCAAAATAAATTCTTGAATTGCTATTGAAATCTTTCATAGTAAATAAGTTCCCAAAGAAGATTTGATAATTGTATCAACATTGACCTGGAAACAAGCTCTTAAATAATGGTGCATAGTGTGGAATCAAGCAGTGGCTAGGGTTAACCTAGTCTCATGATACCATGTAGGAGATATAGAATTTGATAAATGATTTACATTGAGCCTCTTGAGCAGTTTATGTAGAGTTCACCTGACTTTTGGGGTTAAACTGGTATAGGGAATTGTAATCCCAGTTACTCCCTTCAACCTAAAATACAAGGTATTCGAGCACTTTTAGGACCAAATACAGAATCTGGCAAAAGACGAACTCACCCATTTATTACATATCTTCGTTGTTAAGTAGTAAGTCATGGTTTAAAAAGGCATGTAAGTATGCCACTGGTTTTGGTTGATTTTGAGCAAGATGATGTTTAACAATCATACATGAATGCATTTATTGATGGGGTGTAAAAGACAGACACACATTGATAGGGTTGAGAAATCTATAATATCTTGTAATTTTTGACAAACTTTGAAACAACTTTGACACCTTGTATTTAAAGACCAAGAGAGTAATTGTATCCCAATAATTATATTCTTTATTAGAGAATTAATGAAAATTTGAAATTATTGACAGTCATGTATTTTTTCCACAACCATTAGTTGATGAAAGGTACAATAAGTTGGACATCAAATATAATAAAGCTTTTAGTGTTCTATATTTTGTAAGAGAGGAAGCACGAAAAGGAATGCCATTCTTGTCTCTTAAGAGCAAATTATGATGTCAATGTTAGAATTTGATACACTCAAATTATGCGTAACACGTACTCTTCCCATCTTTTTGAAATGATATTATGAGTATGACACAAGCTTGCACCGTATCAAGAACGAAATAGATGAATCTCGTGAAATAAACTAGATAATGATATTGAACCAATCATGAAAATATATTAGGATTTAGCGAAGCCGACAACAAATTGTATGAGCACAACTACAAAAGAGTACAATTAAGTGATTCTCTCTGTCATGTACACATTTCAGCCTCTAGGACCCACTAATATTTGCCCTATACAAGAATCTAGTGTAGAACTTTATATATTGCTTAATCCTCCCTAGCGCTCACAACTGCAAGCCTTCAATGCAACCCCATGATCCATGTGTTAGCTTGGTTGATGCCTGTGGCCGGTACTGTTTGTTTATATAGCCCCCCACAAGATTCACATACATACAACTAGGAGTCCACTCCTACTAGAAATCCTACGCCTACTAGGATTCTATGCTCAAGTGCTAATCGAAATAGATGTTATGATAGCACACCTCTCTTAAGTCCAATTACAAGTAGGATTTGAGTCACCATACAACAGTCGACCATTAGTATTTATGGTTGACGGTAATTAATCAGTTTTACTCTCCATGCAGCTTTTGAATCACAGAATGAAGCTGATCTGCATACAAGTTTCACCAGAATAAATATTTTTGAAATATGAACAGTCTAAAACTATCCGCACCAAAGAAAAGAAAATTGCTATGCATCACTGAATTATATATGTGCGGTTATTAGAATTTGCTTCCCTCTACAGAATGATGTATGGATAATTGTTATACATCACTCAGTGATTCAGCAAAACTCATGTTATCTCCGACTCAATTTTAATCTTTTGGTTTTGCTTCAAGATTGTACGCTTTGAAGATAAATAATGCTTGGCATTACAAGTAGTTACACCGAGATAGAACTAATTAACTCATGGTAATTCCGTATTTCAGTATTAACTCAATTTTGTGATAGCCTCGGCCATTCAGCAAAAACAGGAAAATAGTTCTATCCACATGAAAAACGTGGAGAGCAACAGCATGTCTACTTCTGTGAACGAGAGTTTGTCTGCACGGGATTGTGACTATGGTACCCTATAGCCCGGGGTAACGAGTTCAACATACCTCAACATCACTTCGATCTTCTGTGAACACGAGTTCGTGGCACGTCTTCACCAGCTTTTTCGACCACGACAGCCGTCCTGCTCTGTTCTTTTGTACACACGTTTCCTGCCAAAGATTATTGTGGTCACAACGTGTCGCTGCATCCATTCAGGATAATAGAAGTACTGAACAACACGGCACCACACACGTACACATATATGGCAATTTTGTTAGTTGGACCCTGAAACATATAAAGTATACCTTTTCAGTAGCACGGAGATAACGGAAAAATCTCACGCAATCTCCAAATCCTAATCACATGTTTTTCACGTGTTCATGCTAAACACTATAGCAAAGTCGTGCTTTTGGGGTCTATGTCAATAGTACATGTGTCACCCTTCTTATGGTACCTAAATAAAGAGGAGAAATTAAAC
This sequence comes from Bothriochloa decipiens, assembly GCA_023333625.1. Lineage (NCBI taxonomy): Eukaryota > Viridiplantae > Streptophyta > Magnoliopsida > Poales > Poaceae > Bothriochloa > Bothriochloa decipiens. The sequence goes on along the minus strand of CM041633.1, from coordinate 48,190,921 downwards.
AACATAAGGTCAACTGAACTCAGTAGGAAACAGCACATTTCCAATGGCTTTCCTCGTACTCCTTGCTTCTGCAGCAGCAATAGCCTTTGTCCTCCACCTCGCCACAAAAAACAACCGATGTAACCCAAGCTACAACCTCCCTCCCGGCAACCTCGGCATCCCGGTGATCGGCCAGACTTTCTCCCTCCTCCATGCGCTGCGCACCAACACAGACGACCAGTGGTTCAGGACTCGGATAAAGAGATACGGTCCGGTGTCGAAGATGTCGGTGCTGGGCTCACCGACGGTGCTGCTCGCTGGGACAGAGGCCAACCACTTCATATTCACAAATGAGGGCCTCATCCTCACGCAGACGCGTGCGCTTCGCTCCCTCCTCCGGCGCTCCATTCTGACGCTTACCGGCGACGAGCTGAAGCAGGTGCGTAGTGCACTGCGGGGGTACTTGAGGCCTGAGATGGTCAGAAGGTATGTGGGGAGGATGGACGCTGAAGTCAGAAGGCAACTGAAGCTCAACTGGGTTGGTCGCAGCACTGTCAACGTAAGCACAATATGATTGATAGATTTGACACCGAGATATTTTTTCATTAGTGAATTCCTTTTATAGTACAATATATATACTCTCTCGCGCAACGTCCCGCCAACTATAAATTGGTATATGTGTTTCTATCTAGTTTTGTTATATGCCAATCATTATGAGCTTTGACCAACAATAGTTAAAATTCTAAATACATATACATCTTAAGGTTGATGCTGCTATATTGATAATTTAAAGTAATTGGTTTCCATAGTACATAATTATCTCTATTTAAGTAATTGGTTTCCATGGACATTGTAAGTCAAATATTAACCATGTAAACAGTATTGGTACCATATATTACCCACTCACAGCAACTAAATTTGACACTTAAAAGGTTCATTACAAAAACAATCATAAGGTTAATACGTAAAATGTGTGTTTTTTCTGACCTTTGTAGGTCCTGCCGCTGGCAAGGAGTCTTACACTTGGGGTCATCTGCTCCATTGTCTTTGGCGAAGAAGCATCCACCATAGTAGATGCCCTTGCTACCGACTTCCAGTTGCTAGGTGATGCAATCTTGTCATTTCCAGTGAACATACCCTTCACCAGGTTTGGCAAGGGCATGAGCTCTAGTGCTAAGATTAGGAAAGCCATCACAAAGTTGGCCAAGAAGAGGGAGGAGTCTTTGTTGCAGGAACGATGCAGTATTTCCACCACTGACTTAATCACCTACATGCTCATTCTGCGCTCCAAAGGTGCGCATTCCCTCACATTAGAGGACATTGTTGACAACGTGATGGGCATTATCATCGGCGCACATGGTACCACCTCAGCTCTAATCACCTTCATGATGCGCCACCTCGCAAAAGAGCCGGACGTCCTTGCTAAAATCACTGAAGGTGTGTGTTAGTGTCCATAGTGCCTACACTATTGAATCTACATGGTCTCACGTTCTCTTATTTCTATTCAAGTGATCCATATGACATACATAATATCATATACTCGTGATGGCAGAACAAGATGAGATCACAAATAAAAAAGGAACAGATGGTGCTCTAGCATGGGAACATGTTTCAAGCATGAAGTACACATGGAGGGTGGCATTGGAGACACTGCGGACAGTGCCTCCAGTGTTTGGGAGCTTCCGAACTGCGACCAAGGACATCAAATACCTGGGCTATCACATCCCCAAAGGCTGGAAAGTAGGCATCTTTGTGTGCACCTGTTTTCACCAACTCGATTTTTTTATTGTCAGAATAACTAACAAAGAGGTTTTTGTTTCACAACATGGCAGGTCTTCACTGCCCAAAGCATTACGCATATGGATTCCAGATTCTTCACTGAACCGACCAAGTTCGATCCATCTCGCTTTGAGAAGCGTTCATCAATACCACCATACAGCTTCTTGCCTTTTGGGGGAGGGCCAAGAATGTGCCCTGGAATTGAGTTTTCTAGGGTAGAAATAATGGTGGTGATGCACTATCTAGTGACACAGTTGAGGTGGAAGTTGTGCTTCAAAGATGAAGTCTACAAGAAGGATCCAAAGCCTACGCCTGTTTTTGGATGTCCAGTGCAATTGGAGTTAAGAGGACCGCGTACAGTGACTTATGATGCTTGAAATAATACTTAATATACGCCCACTCATGGTAATATGTACATCCATATGTTTGGCTGTGGTCAAATCATTGTCCACCAAAATTAGGCTTAATAACAGTGAAAGGATATGTTTGGTGGGTGATTAGCTTTCATCTGCAGATGTATGTACACCGAAGGAGTAGATATAGGTGCCACTTGCAGATGTATGTAACTAGTTTAGGTTTCTATGTTGTGATTGTGTAATGTTAATGGCATAATTTTAGGCAGATCAAAACTTACTGACTGATTGCCTTTCATTTTATGTTAGAATTGTGAATCTCCTCAATTGGGCTAACCCTAGAGGGTAGCATATAGAGTGTTTCATACATGGGCCTCATGGGCCTAATTCACTCATACTCCATCACCCCCCTCAATTTGAACTACCGCACAATGGAGTTACAGATTTGACACGAAAAAGGTCGAGGCCCCCTGCGGTTGAGGTGGTTGAGGTCGACGAGGTGGTCGAGTCGAGGACCGATCGAGGAGTCTCCTACGGTCGAGACCCCCCCGTAGCCGCAACTAGCCACTGATGATGTTGAGGCTAGAGCGGAACTCAAAGAAAGTCGACGAGGGGAGGCCCTTGGTGAAGATGTCAGCGAACTGGGAGGAGGTCAGGACGTGCAGCACCCGAACGTCGCTGATGGCCACCCGATCATGGATGAAGTGCAGGTCGATCTCGACATGCTTGGTCCACTGGTGCTGCACAGGGTTGTTGGAGAGGTAGACCGCGAAGACGTTGTCACAGTAGACGAGTGTGCTCCGGGAGAGAGGGCTATGGAGCTCGACGAGGAGCTGTCGGAGCCAGGAGGCCTCAGCCACGCTATTAGCAACAGCGCGGTACTCCACCTCGGCACTGGAGCAGGAGACCACGGGCTGGCATTTGGACGACCAGGACACCAGGTTTTTGCCCAGAAAAACAGCATAGCCGGAGGTGGAGCGCCGAGTGTCTGGACACCGGCCCAGTCCGCTTAAGTGTAGACGACGAGTTCGTTCTCGCGATCGAGGCCCCCCGTCGGTCGAGGCCCCCCTGCAGTGGAGGAGCAGGCCATGGTCGACGGTGCCGCGGAGGTAGCAGAGGAGGCGCTTGAGAGCAGTGAGGTAGGGCTCTTGAGGGTCATGCATGTGGAGACATACCTGCTGAACTGCATAGGTGATGTCCGGCCTGGTGAAGGTGAGGTACTGAAGTACACCAGCAAGATTCTGGTAAGCAGTGGGGTTGGTGACTGGGTTGCCCTCAGCCTCTGACAGCTTGCCCTGTGTGTCAACCGGAGTGGAGCGGGGCTTGTAGTTAGTCATCCTAGCTCTCTCCAAGATATCAAGAGTGTACTGCCGCTGGTGGAGAAGTAGTCCAGTGGGTCGAGGCTCAATAGTAATCCCGAGGAAGTGGTGGAGCGTACCAAGATCCTTCATGGAAAACTCCTGCTGAAGAGAGGTAATGATGCGGTGGAGTAATGACAGACTGGAGGCTGTGAGGACAATATCATCAACATAGAGGAGCAGGTAGGCGGTCTCAGCTCCATGGTGATAGATGAACAGGGACGTATCTGACTTGGCCTCCACAAACCCCAGTGTCAACAGGAAGGCAACAAACCAAGAGTACCACGTCCGAGGGGCTTGCTTGAGGCCGTAGAGAGACTTGTTGAGCCGACAGACCATGTCAGGATGAGAGGAGTTGACAAACCCCGCCGGCTGGGTGCAGTAGACTATCTCAGTGAGACTACCGTGCAGAAAAGCATTCTTGACGTCCAGCTGATGCACGAGCCATGAACGATTGAGAGCCAGTGAGAGCACAGTGCAGACGGTGGCAGGCTTCACTACCGGGCTGAATGTCTCATCATAGTCGATGCCAAGGCGCTGAGTGAAACCCCGGAGAACCCAGTGAGCCTTGTATCTATCGAGGGTGCCATCAGCCCGTCGCTTGTGTGTCCAGATCCACTTGCCAGTGACGACGTTGGAGCCGGGCGGACGGGGTACCAGATCCCATGTCTGGTTGGCGAGGAGGGCCGCATACTCCTCTTCCATCGCATGGCGCCAGTGAGGGTCCGATAAGGCGTCGCGAATAGAAGAAGGTATAGGAGAGACCAGTGGGGCACCGGGCAGCGCCGCGAGAGCCTGGGGCCACAGGGTACCGCATCGCGTCGCGTCACCATAGGGTGAACATTAGTGGGGTCTCTGTGAAGAAGCGGTAGGTGGTACACCGGCGGCATGACACAGGCAGCCGGGGGCCACGGCAGTGGTGTAGGCGTCACTGGTGGAGAGTCAGTTGAGGTCCCCAAACCAGAGGTTGAGGCCCCGGGGCAGGCGAGGGGGGTCATCCGAAGCGGAAGTCCGTCCGTCACCCGTGGTCGAAGCCCCCCCATGGTCTAGGCCCTTGTTGCGGTCGAGGCTGTCAGGGCGGGCAAGGGCGTGTCGTCTGAAGCGGAAGTCCGCCTGTCACCCGCAGTCGAGGCCCCCCACGGTCGAGGCCCTTGTTGCAGTCGAGGCTGCCGGGGCAGGCGAGGGGGTGTCATCCGAAGCGGAAGTCCACCTGTCACCCACGGTCGAAGGCCCCCCGCGGTTGAGGGGGGTCATCCGAAGTGGAGTTCCATCCGTCAGCCGAGGCCCCCCGTTGAGGTGGTGTCCAGCCTGAGGGAGGGGGTCAAAAGGTCGAAGGGGGCCTCGATCCCTGGTCGACTACTGGGTCAGGCAGTCCGACGGAGTGGGCAGAGGGGTCGGAGGGGGCCTCGATACCGGTGTCTGTGGTGTTAGTGGTGGAGAAGGGGAAAACTGATTCGTCAAAGACCACATGATGAGAGATGAGGACCCTTCGAGAGGTGAGATCATAACAGCGGTAGCCCTTGTGATCCGGGGAATACCCGAGGAAGACACACAGAGTCGACCGGGGAGCCAGTTTGTGGGGAGCGGTGGCAGCGGTGTTAAGGTAACACGCACTCCCGAAGACACGAAGGTGCTCATATCAAGGGGGGTACTGAAGAGAGCATGGTGTGGTGTAGGAGCTAGGCAGGCAGTGAAAGGAAGGCGGTTAAGGAGATAAGTGGAGGTGTGCAGACTCTCAGCCCAGAAGCGAGCAGGAAGCGACGCCTGGAGCAGAAGGGTGTGCATGGTGTCATTTGTGGTGCGAATTATGCGCTCGGCCTTGCCATTTTGGGAGGAGGTATATAGGCAAGACATACGCAGTTTGACACCATGAGTGAGGAAGAAGGCATGAGAGGTGCTGTTATCGAACTCGCGGCCATTGTCACACTGGACGGCCTTGATGGTGAGGCCGAACTGAGTCGACACCCAGACAAAAAATGGAGAAGTGTGGGAAAAGATTCAGACTTGGCACGCAAGGGAAACATCCACGAATAATGAGAGAAATCGTCAACCACCAGAAGATAATATTTATAACCAGAAATGCTGAGGATAGGTGATGTGCATAGGTCGCAGTGTACAAGATCAAAAGCTTGAGCAGCATGTGAAGAAGAACAATAAAATGAAAGATGAACATGACGGCCCAGCTTGCACGCATGACACAAATGCTCATCGTGAGCCCGAGTACAACAAATGTGGGAACTACGACTAAGCTGCAACAGAGCATCACGTCCAGGATGGCCGAGGCGGTGGTGCCATGTGGTGGAGGAAGTAGTGACGGCGAAAGCAGCTGACAGAGTGGACGACGAAGAAGACGAAGCAGATGCCGAAATTCGAAGGGTGTAAAGGGGTCGCGGCGGCGAGGGAGGGGTCGGTACCCGCTGGTGGAGAGGGGTCGGCAGGGTTACAGGGGCGGGGTAGTGAGAAGCACCCACGCCCGCGTAAGGCACGCGTGGCGTGACGTCAGCAACGGCGCCCGCCGCGGCGTCCGAGCCTGTGGCCGCGTCGGCGCCCACGGCTAGGCCACCCGTGCCTGCGTCGGTGCCCGTGCCGGTGCCCGCGCCCGCGCTCGTGCCGGCGGCCGCGTCCGCCATGAGGAAAGGAGCTGCGGCGGTGCCGGGAGCGCCTGGCCGGCGGCGGGAAGAGGCCAAGCAACCTGCGCCCACGTGTAGTTGGGAAGAGGAGGGAAGCAGTCAAAATAGGTGGGGGAGGGAGGAGGAGCGCCGGCCATGGCTGCTGTGGCGACGGCGGCGGCGGCCGGCTGGGGAGGAGGGGAGGGAGAGAAGAAAGACCTAGCTTAATACCATGCTATAATTGTGAATCTCCTTAATTGGGCTAACCCTAGAGGATAGCATGTATAGTGTTTCATACATGGGCCTCATGGGCCTAATTCACTCGTACTGCAACATTTTATGTTTAGTTCCTTTTCTATAACAAATTTAACTGACTGATTGTTATGCAGCTTTGCGGCTTTTTACTGTCAAACGCCTTCGGAGAAAATAAGATGCTACTATAGAACATGCAATCACTGCCAGGTCGCAACCCTACATGACTGTTAGAATTGGGTCCGGCAGTGGGCAGTCGGAGCTGATGGGGTGATCACTACTGGTTTTGGTCCCAGCAAAGAAATTCCAATATCATCGTTAGTTCTTGGTACACCTGGAAGTAATAGAGTACAACTGTTCAAGAATTGACCCGATAGTAAAGGTATATGGATCACTGCCGGGTCTACTTTGTGCTTGACAGCTATAGTGTGCAAGTCACCGCGCGCTGGCTATTGGTTTCAACCGCAATGGATCTTCAATTTTTAATGTTTTATATATTATTACTATTAAATAGAGGTTGTTGTATAATATTACTATTACATCATATATATATTGTCACATTTCTCGTAAGATTGGATATAAGACTATGTCATAATTGGAAAACAATGAATACATATACACAATAGTAGAGAGCAGACTTTAGGTTAAGGCCTTTAGTCCCAGCCATTTTTGGGCCCGGAACAAAAGTAATATCTAGTCCAGTTGCTGGCTCGAACTGGGACTAAATCCCTAGCCTAACGGTTCTAGCAGTACCTTTTGCAGGCAGTGGACAGAAGGGGACCTTTAGTCCCGGTTGGAGCTTTCGTAGGTGGTGTGGTGGACAGGAGGGGACCTTTAGTCCTTGTTAGATGATGTCCACACAATGCCATGCCAAGTCTATGGCATGCTGAACATGTGGCGTAGAACATGGCCGCATGATTGTGGCAAGGTTTGGCAACAAAATTGAACTAAACCATGCATGGCAAGTTTGTGGCAGCCACAACTACGAGCACGAAGCAAACGCATGCCATAGGTGCGGCACGGCAGGTGGTGCATGGCATGGCATCCTGTGGTCGTCATCCAAATGCACCCTAAAACTGGGACTAAAGGTCATTCTCCAGTCCTATTGGAAGCTGCCACCTGAGACTAAATATTTAGTCCCGGTTGGTGGTTTTAAAGGTTACCAACTTCATCCTCTCATGTTTCATCACTGCCATTTCTCATTTCATGGTGTATAAATTTGTCATTTATTAGAATGATGATAATGGTAGTTCTTTTCATGATTTTGTACGCCATTTGAGCTCAAAATGCTTTGATAGTTTGCATATATTTTTTTTTGAAAGGAGATTTTTGCATATTTGGATGAACCTTAGTAGTTTATCAAAACTAGCTAGTTGCACCTTTCATTGCTCATATATGTAGCGGCTTATAATAAAGAAATCATTATAGATCATTTCAATATCATGGTGGCTCAGAAAATGAGAGATTTATAGTAGTTGGTGAAAATGAGTAGTGAGTAATAGCGACCGCTTCCGGTTCCTCGGGCTCGCATGGAGTTCATAAGCGACTGAGGCCGGACCTCCTTCTCATTGAATGTGGCAAGTGTGAGATGAAGATTGTTTGGAGTACCGAGTGAAGGAGGGTGGTACCAACAAGGGTCGTCTCTTCTACATGTGTTTGGATCGGAATGTGAGTTGTTTTTTTGCCATGCTTATTTATGGTTTATAGCCGTTTTCGTGATGACCGATTGGCAATCCTGCTGGGAAACAGGGACTAAATCTTAACAAGAATCCACACATGAATTAGTGCATGCAAACCGGGAAATTGTCACGGATTAACAAGTTTCTTGTAGTGAAGGGGGTTTGCCATCCGGGAACAGAGTGCACTAGTGTACATAACAGGTAGAGCTTAAGTCATTACAATCACAGACTCGTTACTACAAAATAAGTGGAGCACACCATGTGCCTTAACATAGTCCATGTAGCCAACATTGCCCATTGGACCTATAAAGAAAACATTGCCCACTGGATAACGATCACATCATCTATTATATCCACACATGAATTAGTGCATGCTCTTTTGCCTCACAAGAACGAGCACAGTCTACAATATTAATCAAAAGGACGTATTGCAAATGGGCTAGGATCCAAACAAAAATGCAAATGCCCATGTAATCCATGTTATGTCGACATTAAACCTCCATATTACCAGAGGTACATGAGTTGCTCCATAGCTTACAATGGCATGGTAGCTACACCTAGCCTATGTTGCATCATGATATGAAACCGCTAAGTGGTGTCAACAAATAAATTATGAACACCGTGAATGGAAAAATCATGTATATATACCGTATCATTTTGAGCACCACTTTGACTATAACCACATCATTTTTGTTGTGCTGAGTAATCGGCTCACTAACTGCCGGTAGCATCTGGATTGTCCTTATGTAAAGTTGAAGCCAAATGGATGAGTAGTTAGGAAATATAGTATCCCTTGGCTGCAAGCTCGTTCGTACATGCTTTCCCAATATTTTTCTCAAGGGCTCACCTATAGATGAAATTGATGCGACACCTAACGGACACTCCATCATGGAAGCATGCAGGTTGAAAGTGATATGACACCTGTCGAACCTTTTGACCCTGGCATTGAAGATTAGCGTATCGCGCACAAAGAAACATAAGGAACAAACCGGACACAGATTTATACTGGTTTTTGTACATGATGATATTAGGGTATAAACTAGAACAGATGCAATGTTTATTATTAATGATAACAATTACGTTATATCAGACTAAAGGCTAGATGTTTCTATTATGGCAAGAATTTCTAGTGTTTACATTATTTTCTTAGGGTGCTTAGTGACAATTATTGAAGAGACTGCCTTGGAGCCTCCAATTCCTAATAGTATACCTCTTTCTTAGAATAGTAGATGATGTCTTAGGTACCATAGATGTCGTAGGTACGATAGAAATAGTGATAGAGATGTTAGGAAAAATAATATATATTGTCAGAAGAGAAAGATGTGTTGAGGAAGTGAGAATGATGACTAATTTGGAATAAACTTTGAATGCCATAAGGTCAAGTATTTTGAGACGAAGGGTGTACTTCATATTTTAAAGTAAAAATACTTATGCCTTGTATGTTTGAGAGTTTGAAACCAGATTAATGTCCTCACTAGTAGAGAACCAACTTTCATTCTCGGCACCACTTTTGAGATTACTCTCGGCATTTATTGCACGCGGGAGTAAAGGGACTTCTACTCCCGCATGGTGTCTCCAATGGGAGTAAAGTCCCACACCCAACAGCCACTGTCATCTGAGGAACTTTGCTCCCGGTTAGAGACATCAACCAGGAGTAAAGGTAAACTTTTACTCCCGGTTGGTATCTCCAACCGGGAGTAAAAATGGACTCAGTCTGGGTTTTTAATCATAACCTGGACTAAATATTTTTGTATATGTACTTAGCCCTGCCTTCCTCTCGAGCCAGAGCCACATTTGGACTCTGTTCATCATCGTTGCTTCGCCCATTGCTATGTTCTTGCTCAAACGAGTTAGCTGGTCATCACAAGAATGATTGTTTCAACTCTTCCATCAATTCTGTGTTGTAAAGGTCGTCATCTTGTTTCTTCTCTCATCTCCATCCTCCATTTTATGGTTTAGAGATTTAAAAAAATTAGTTTTTTATTTTAATTTCTTTTATTTAGAAAATGAGGAACTTACATTAGTTTAATTACAAAAATGAGTGTACATAGTAGATGTGAATTGGTCCGAGGCTTCCATAAATTAATCAGTCGTCATGCACAATTATATGTATATATGATATTTCTGTTACTCTACATATGCAATAATTAATGGTGTAAATTTTTAATGTTATTTTGTAGTGTTTGGGCAGGAATGATTCAGAAACACCGTATGACCTATTGCAAACTGGAACTGGTGTATATCTATATCCAGTAAGTACTATATAGCTACCTTAGTTAAATTCACTTTTTTGCTTCATATATATCATTCACCAGATCGGATGGCAAATTAATCTTTTTCTCGTAAAGTGGTTTCTGCTGCAGTCATAGGTTGATGCGAAAAACCTTGGAAGAACACCATCTCAAAGCAATGCAAGAGAGCATAGCAGGATTTATTAATGACCAGATCTTAGCCCTCCGACGGCGAGTTCTACTATGACCCTAACGAATAGTGTGGCTGCCAAAGAGGAGTCATGACAACTGAATCTGTAATCGGGACATGAAGAACCAATGCAATCTTGTAATATATATGTATATGGTGTCGTACTTTCAAACATGTTGGATACTTTAAATAGTTAATTATTTATTATTACATAATATATATACATTGCTCGAAACGAAATTTTATTTGCAGCACAAAACGCATATTCTGAAACCTATTTTAGAACCAAAATAAATTATAAATTGAAATGAGTAAAAGAAAGTAAAAAAATAGGAGTTTTACTCCCGATTGGTAATATCAACTGAGAGTAAAGGTGTCTGACAGGCTGCGGGCACAGCTGCCCCTTTACTCCCGGTTCTAAAACCTTTACTCCTAAAAACTTGCTCCCGGTTGGGCAAACGAGAGTAAAGAAGGTTGATAACCTAGAGTATATGTCATTTCTGTACTAGTGTTTTTGTGACCTGTTCGATCATACACCATTAGTGTATTTTTTTCATTTAGCGTATACTCATGCTTCCTGGATATCGAAAAGAATAAAGAAGTAGATAAGGCAGCTCTGAATTGCATCGTGAATCCGTCACATTATCTGTCTGCTTCCACTGAACCGCGTCGTCTCCCCCCTGTTTTGCCGTTTATTAGTTAGGTCACATGTTGCAGTCCTGCCCCGTTCTGTCGCTCTCGCTGTCGTCGATTCACCACCCCTCGCCACGGCGTTATCCGTTCCAATCCAGTCCTGTACTCGAGTCTACACCAGTGCGAAGTCACCGGCGGAAGCTGTTACTTCCTCGGAGCAGCCGGTTGCCTGATCCGGCGAAGTGCTGCTGTGTTATTCTTCGTACCAGCGGCCACCAGTGAGTTCCGTTGATTGATGCCATTGCTCGCTGGAAGTGCAATGCATACACTCACAGCAACTAACTCGGCTTGGGAATCTCCTCCTCAGCGAGTGCAAGCTACAGAAGGGGGAGAAGAAGGCAGGGGAGACATGTTCCTGCGGCCTGAGCTGCAGACATGCGGGTGTGGATCCGGCCAGTTCCGCTCGATAGGAGTCCGAAGGACTCGTGAAGCGTGTGCATAGAGAGAAATCTAGAGTTTCTTGACTCTGCGCTGCCATGGAAGCGCTAGTGAAGGAGTTGGTGGAGCGTGGCGTCCCCACCCCCGCGCGCGAGCTCGCATGGCTCTCCACGTTCCAGGGACGGTGGCAAGCTCGTGTGGCTCCCCGCGCTCTGTCGATGGCGGTAAGCAGGGTGGCACGCATAGCGAGCGCCAGAGGTTCTCAAATTTTGCCTTCTTCACGTTGAAATAAAAATTTAAGTCATGGTTTCAGTTTGAAATTACCTGAACGCGACTGCTGTTTAGAGTGTATGAGTTGAATTATGTAGTGAATTTCTAAAATGCAGACGTTCTTTCCGCAAAATAGCCAATGACATGCGTTACACGCGCTGAATTCTGTGGTGCGAGTCGAACTTAGTGAGTTATGATAAAAATAATATTTTATTTAAAAGTTTCAGTTTTATTTTACAAAAGAGAATATTTTATGTTCTAGGATACCATCTCAATCGTTTTCAACAGGGCCACTAAGATCTTGAATTTGTTAAATTATGAGTGTAGTAGTATTATTTTATTAAAGATAAAGTATTTAAATTTAAACTATCAAGTAATAATATGTTGATATGGCATAATGTTTTAGTCCAATATACAAATTCATTTAAAATGACAACTTATAGAAGAGTTAATACAATTAAAGTGAATTATCAATCTCAAAAATATAGTATGCCATATATCACACAAGGACAATACAAATTTGAAACAATTTTCAGGTTGTTTGTGAAGGGAACATTTTTTCTTCTACGCTATTAAAAGGAATGTTTATGCTAATGTCTACATGTCTACTTGGTCCATATTGACAGCAAAAGTCGTCAAAAGTGATTGAATCCAAAGTTGTCAGCGCAAAAAGGCTTAGGTAGTTTCTCAAACCGGCTAAGCTAGTTTTGCTACTTTGTCTAAATGCATAACGGACTACTTTATCTAAAACACATTTGTAAACCATCAAATTTAAAGTTTTTTTGAAGGGATGGCAAAAGTTTTGCCACGATTTATATTGGACAAATAAATAGCAAACAATTATCGGCCCGGTTTTTTGAGTGGAAACCATGCCCGAAACCACACCACTATGGAGAGAGCACCTATCATCACGAACAACTTCGGCACAACCGCCGGGCAACTAGCAACTCAGCCACTACTTACTCCACAACTAGAGCACTAATATCTTCACGGTACCGAACGCACCGGTGAAAAGCACCTTGCCAACTCAACTTGGTCAACCCAACTAGCAACTGAACCTCATAGCTAACAACTAAAAATACCACCAGTGCAACCACGTCAAGCATGACCACGACCAGTCGGCAAGAACAGAGCAACAAAGCAGAGCTAGATGCCTCATGACGCCTTGAAGAAGGACACGACACCAATGACGCCGACATCGCAAGCCCGCAAAGGAAGGTTTTCACTTGCAAACCAAAATGGGCACAAAAAGAGGAACAAGAAGGATGCCTCTAAGGAGGAAGCGACATCTGTAAATGTCGTCGTCTAGGCTTTCTCCATGGCCTCCTAGCCCCGCACCATTATCGTCTGCCAAAGGTCACCACAAAGGAGAGACAACCACGAATGAAGGCACTAGTGAAGATCACGGGCATCCCAACTGACACTAGATGCCACCATGCGTAACACGAGAGTCCCCGCAGCATGGACGATTGCATGACAACGCCCTGGCCCATCACCGAGACAGGTCACAGAGAACCAAGGGGAGCTGAGAGGCACGACCTTTGCCTCGAAGGACACTAGGAAACCTCAACCACCACCAGCTGAGAGAACAAGCCAGATGAAGCCCACCGAAGACGATGCCGACCGCAGAACTCGCCGCAAGAAGCCAACAGTGAGCCAAACGGGGCAACAACATGGGTGAAGGATGATGATGGGGAGGTGATGGGGGCCAGAAAAGAGATGTATAAGCCCTAGCCGCCAAGCCTGTCACCACCCACGACCCAGCCGCACCTGGTCGCCCTCTGTGTGGTCCCATCCGTCGGACCCCCAAATCTAGCTGTCGGACCCAAGGATCCAGCCGCCGGCCACCCGGAGCTGCCACTTTCGCGTGGAAACTGACCTCCGCCCAACACAATCCACCGGAACCTAGGCCAACCGCCACAGACCGGCCACTCCCCACCGAGATCCAGCCATCTAGCACGTGGAGTCGGCCGTTGGTCATGGGGTCCACGTGGATTTGGGTGCTGGGCATAGGATCCACGCGGTTCCGGCCACCAAACTTCAGGGAACTCTAGGATGTTCACGGGGCAAGGGAGAGGAAGATAGGAGGGAGAGTGCTAGGAGAGGAGCAGGGCGAAGGAGCCCTGTCGCTGCCTTCCTTGCTACTTGCCGGACATCCCTCCGGCAGCTCCGACAGCGGCTGAGGCATCACTGGGGTTTGTGTGGACTCAGGGGCGAGAGGCTAGAGAGCCACCAGAGTCGCCCAAGCTGGACGATGCGGGGACGAGTGATCAGAGTATTCTCTAGTTTAAGGCTTATAACTTTAGGAAAATTTTCCAACAAAACTCAGCTAAGTGTCCTAAACTGGCCAAGATGGTTTTATAAATTTATCTAAATTGAAGAATGGGTTTCACAATATATTCCTCACGTCGAGATGAAGTTTCCAATTTGGACATCGAATAGAAAAATTACACAATCATGAAGTCTCCAACTGTAGATGCTGAAACCAACTTAGTGGTTTTCCTAGTCGAAGTCTAATGTTACTATTATTAATTGGAGGCTCCAACAAACACGCCATGTTAATTCTCACTAGAGATGTTAGAAAGAATCTCGTGTTCAAAGGCAGCAACTAGGAGCTTTCTTTAAATTTGTCACCTAGCTTCTTAGATTTGCTACTAGTCATCTCTTCGTCGCTTCATGCTTTTTTATTAGCTCTAGGCGTTGTTCGAAGGAGAGCAACATGGAGCTTTTTTTATTTGACACTTAGCCTCTTTGATTTGCTATTAATCATCTCTTTGTCGCTTCATGTATTTTTCTATTTATTAACTCTACACTTCGTTCAAAGACAGCAACAAGGAGCTTTGTTTTATTTGACACCGAGCCTCTTTGATTTGCTCGGTTCGAGTATTTTTCATTTATTTTCTTTATGCTTTGTCCGAAGGCGGCAGGAAGGAGAATTTTTTTAGTAGTCACCGAGCCTCTTTGATTTGCTATTGATGGTCTCTCTTTGTCGCTTCATGTATTATTTATTTATTAGCTCTACACTTTCTTCGATGGTGTCAACTGATGAAATTGATGAGCTGAGTTGGGGAGGGGCAGTGGTTTTGAACATATATACAATAACCTAATTAACTTGCTCATTGCACCCGGCCTATAAACACAGAGATCCATCATGGAGTTGATGACTGGGGCACTACCACATCTCCTCCCAAAGCTTGTTGATCTGCTTGTAAGTGGATGCAAATTGCAAAAGAAGGTGCAGAATGGGATCAAGTTCCTCCAAATTGAGCTCGAGAGCATGCAGTGTGCCATTGAGAAGATCTCGGAGATGCCGCAAGACCAACTTGACGAACAAGACAAGATTTGGGCTAGAGATGTGAGAGAGCTGTCCTATGACTTAGAGGATTGTATCGACACGCTGATGGTGCGTAGTATGGACAGTGAACCAGTTGGAGTGCATGGCTTCAAGATGTTTATCCACAAGTGCTGTGATTTTCCAACACAGGTAAAGATTTGTCGTAACATTGAAACTGAAATCAGAAGCATCAAGAGGAGCGTGAACGAGGTGTGCCAACGTCGTCATAGATACAGGATTGACAGTATTGTAGCTAAGCCTATAGCAGTCTCTGTTGATCCTCGTTTGCTGACTCAATACAAGATGGGGACAGAGCTTGTTGGCGTGGAGGCAGCTAGAGATGACCTAATCGAGATTCTGATGGATGGGGATCATGTATTGATGCTGTCTGGCAAGATAGTTTCCATAGTTGGATTCGGTGGGCTGGGGAAGACAACTCTTGCTAAAGCAGTATATGACAAGTTTGCTGCACAATTTGATTGCCGGGCTTTTGTTTCAGTCTCTCAATCTCCCAACATAATGCAACTATTTATGAACATGCTCTATGAACTTAGCAACCCAATCAATGATGAAATGTTAGATGAACAGCATCTTATCAACAAACTTCGTCAACTCCTTCAAGAGAAGAGGTATGCAGGAATCACATAACATATGACATAAATTCATGGAAACATTCTTCTTCTTGTTAATAATGTTACTCTTCATCCTCCATTTCATGGGTTGGGGGGGGGGGGGGGGGGGGGGCGGCGCTAAGGAATCATGTACTCCCTCCATCAATTTAGGTGTACTTTGTGAGGGAGAAATTCCATTCAAATGTTTAATTTAACTTAGCTTCTCTTACAGTATATTTGATAGTACTTACTGGTATCGTCCTAAAAATGCAATTCAAAAAAAATATGTCGATGTAACTTCTACACACAGAACAAGTATATGATCTTACTAGTTGTTAGCTAGAATACACCAAGTTCAACTTTTCCCTAAAGAAATTGTGACTTACATTGATGGATAGAGCAACTAATCCATACTATGACCTTTTGACCGTTTTCACATCATTAACATAGGATCTGCACAAAAATAGCAATATCTTCACCATTGTAATACTGATGACTGGACTATGTTGTGAAATGGAGCTAATATATAGGATTTGCTAATCTAGCAAAGATCTCAAAAATTAAGTGTATAAATATATTCTTGTTTTCTTACTTTAGGGCCATATCTGAGAATTTGACTAAGAACATTGCAACCCAATTTAAATAAATCTTCCTAATAACTTTGATTATTTCAAATTCTCATATGTGCAGGTATTTCATTGTTTTTGATGATATATGGGATATCTCAGTTTGGAATGTTATTAAATATGCTTTGCCTGACAGTTGTGGACACAAAATAATCATAACTACTCGCATTTTTTATATTGCTGAGCAAATTGGTGGATCTTACAAGATGAAACCCCTATCTGTCGATGATTCTAAAAAATTATTGTACAATAGAGTACTTGGCAGTGAAGAAAAATACAACAATGGTAACAAACAGCACCTGGCTCAGCAGCTGGCCGAAGTATCACACATAATACTAAAGAAATGTGCTGGTGTACCATTAGCTATTATTGCAATACTTGGCAGTGAAGAAAAATACAACAATGGTAACAAACAGCACCTGGCTCAGCAGCTGGCCGAAGTATCACACACAATACTAAAGAAATGTGCTGGTGTACCATTAGCTATTATTGCAATTGCTAGTCTGCTACGTACCAAAGGAAGGAGTAGATCGGAGTGGCGCAACATGTGCAACTCTCTTGGTACAGGACTTGAGAATAGTCTCGACATGGAGAATATGAGAAAGATTTTGTCATTAAGCTATTATGATCTGCCATACCATCTGAGGACGTGTTTATTATATTTAAGTGTGTTTCTAGAGGACTATAAAATTAGCAAAGACCGTCTGATAAAAATGTGGATAGCTGAAGGTTTTATCCGATGTGACAAACAACAGAAAAGCCTCTTTGAAGTTGGAGAGAGTTACTTTGACGAGCTCATAAACAGAAGTATGATTCAACCTGTGTTCACCAGGTACACTCTGCACTGATAGAACAATGTTGCCTACATGATATGGTGCTTGACCTAATCCGTTCCTTGTCAATCGAAGAAAATTTTATTGATATATTCAATGATGTTATACGCTCAGTATGGCAAGGTGGATCTTGCTAAAACTCAGGCTACTGGGAGCTTGCATCAAGTAAGGTCACTTGTTTTCGTTCACTCTACTCTTGGCCAAATGCAAACCCTTGGGAAATTCAGAGTTTTACGTGTACTGGATCTACCAGGTTGTGACCTTTCACAAGAGTGCAGCCTTAAGTACCTTGGAAAATTACGTCACTTGAGGTACCTGGGACTAAGATGCACACGCATTGCTGAGCTCCCAAAAGCAATAAAAAACCTTGTATTTCTACAAACATTGGATGTTAGTGCCAATCACAATCTTCATAGATTGCCATCTGAGCTTGTTAAGCTAAGGAATTTGACATCCTTACACATCGACAGGTGGATAGAAGTGCCAGAAAGGATTGGGGAACTATTATCCCTTGAACAGCTTTCGAGGTTTGGCATCCACGAGCCTGGAAACAATATTAAAGAGCTGGGCCGTTTAACTGAACTAAGGGAGCTGTGTGTTGTCTGTAATACTCAATGGAACGACTGCTTGGAGAAATCTCTGGTGGAGTCCCTGAGCCAGCTGCAAAAAATCCAGATTCTTTCCTTTCAGATATCAGACGGTAGAGGCAACTTGAATGGCTGGGTTGCACCGCGACATCTCTGTAAATTGGACCTAACTGGATGCTGGTTTTCTAAGCTGCCGGCTTGGATGAATCACAAGTATCTTCTGGATCTTTCCTTCCTATGCATCAATGTGAGAAAATTGCAGCAGGAGGATCTCGAAATTCTGGGGACGCTACAGTCTCTCCACTATCT
Source organism: Bothriochloa decipiens (assembly GCA_023333625.1). NCBI lineage: Eukaryota > Viridiplantae > Streptophyta > Magnoliopsida > Poales > Poaceae > Bothriochloa > Bothriochloa decipiens. The sequence continues at coordinate 48,172,850 of CM041633.1, read as the reverse complement.
GAATCTGAAAGTGGACCATAGTAATCTAATCATCCATTGGGGATTTTTCATTAGTGCTTATTCATTCCCAAGCCTTGTACAGTGTTTGTTGCGGGAATTTGGAGGGCCTGTGGTGTTCAAGCAAGGAGCTATGCCACGGCTCACAAGTCTTGAGCTCACCTTCCCCATGTGCACGTCTAGAGAAATCATTGATGTGGGCCTGGAGAACCTGACAACACTTAAGAATATTTCTATTTGCTTCAACAATGTTAACACTAGCAAGATTGATGCAGTGGATGCACTGATGCATGTGACTGAAATCCATCCCAGTTGTCCCACCATCGATATCAACTACCAACGGCGATGCAGGTGGACAAGCTAGCTGCATATGTTGTTTCTTGCTTATCTCCTTTTCCCCTATCATTCAAGCTTAGCTTCGTTTGTTTATTTTCTTTTTCAGATTAAAGATAGACTAGCGAACAGATTATGATTGCACAACTTATTACCACAACAATGCTTATCAATGGACAGAGACAGAAAACCTGACCTGCTGAATAATATGAATGCTCGATTGCCTCCACTGAAGGAAGGCCATCATCGGCTGGAAAGTGTGTGCTTTTAGAATTCTTTGGAAATTTCAGGCAAGAATAGTGTAGAATTGGGTCTTGATTTGTCATGAGTTGTAGGCCAGTGGTGGGCCGCGAGCGCAGGCAAAGGAGTCGATTTGGGCTCTGTGGTGGGCCAGTGGAGGAGCCCTCCGTCGAGCACACCGGAAGGGCCACCTGCAGGAGCAGTCGCTGCGCGCAAGGATGGCCACCCGCAAGAGCCGGTGGCACCGGGGAAGGCCTCCAAGCCGGCCACGGACAATGGGTGGCCATCTAGGAGGGCCGCCGGCATCGCGGAGGGAGGCCACTGCTCCGGGGAGGGCCGTCAGCATCTAGGAGAAATGTGGCCTGGGAAGCAACCGTGTGAGTGCAGGGCGATGAGGAGAGAGAGGCGTGTGGTGTGGGAAAAAACAGCTGTCGACTTCTGTTGGTCCAACAAGAATAGCTGGAGGACCGGAAGATTTAATAAGGCAATAAATTTGTTGGGCGTAGTAGGTAACCTGTTGGAGTGAATTTTTTTAATCCCACTACATAAATATAGGATAGGTGGGCTGTTTAGGTAGCCTGTTGGAGATGCTCTTAGAGCACCTCCAGCAATGTTATCCAAATTAGACTACCTAAATGTTTATTTGGCTAGATATCAGGTTTCAAACTACCTACATTTTACTCTTTGCTCTAGCAATACTACCTAAAAGAGACTACTCAAACCCATCACTACAGTGAATGACAAATGGGTCCCACACGCCATCGTCTCCCATGTCTTCTTCTCGCCATGGATGGAGCTGGAGGTGGCTGGAGGGGCGCTGGGGTGGGAGCCACCGCGCCAGAGAGCAGGCTTGTGCCACCGTGTAGGCAGGCACGCGCCGCCAGCGCCCAAGGCATGCCGCCATGGATGTAGGGCTGTGCCACTAGCCAAGGCGTGCTGCCCGACTAGCTGCGTCGCCGTCGAGCTGGGGCCGGCGTCGAGAGATGGCCAGTGAGCCGCACCTACATGTGCCGGAGGAGGACCTCCCAATCTAGTCATGGGGCGACGTTCGAGGAGGTCCACCGGCGGCGGAGGACCTCCCGATCTAATCGAACGCCGTCGGGGAGGGACGCAGGGAGGGTGTTGCCACCAAGGAGGGCTGCTGAGTTGGCAGTCGCCGATGGGGAGAGCCGCCGGGAGCATCGCAGGGAGAGCGCAAGAAGGATAGGTAGTGGGATGGGTAGTGATGCTGAAGCTTGTTTTTTTCCCTATACTACCCATATTAGGAATAGGTAGTAGGATGGGTAGTCCTACTGTAGATGCTCTTAGAGAACCTTTAGCAACACCGGCCGTTAGCTAGATCGGGAGGGCCACTTATGTCAGCGACCGTGACACTGGCTACTCCTTCACGCACCTTCAAACGCCTCACGCCGGAAGAGATGGCAGAATGGCGAAAGATGGGGTTGTACTTCAATTATGATGAGACATATGTGCCAGGATCTTCTACCTCGAGTCACCGGACTACATCGTGGAGGATCCAGATGACACGTTAACTCCTACAGCCGAGCCGCTGTTTGACCCTGATGAACCTTCTCCCTATCTGCCATCATCGGCATCCGAGTCACAGACACCATGCAGCTGCATGTCTGGATCGGCGCCCACAAATTCACCACGGTCCTTGACTCCGGCTCAGCGCCAATGAATTCACCACGCTCCTCGACTTCATCAGCGCTCCTGCGGCTCGGCGTGCTGCTCTCCAACTCCTTGACAGCTGTGGCACCCATGTGATCGTGGCCAATGTTGATCATGTCATGTGCCATGGTCACGCCCACAACGTTAAGCTCAAAATCGGCGAAGAAACCTTCCTCGTGGATTGTTACTCCATCCCGCTGGAGCGCTATGACCTCGGCTTGGGGATCGCCTGGCAACGTACCCTAGGACCCATCCTGTGTGACTTCACTATCTGCCACATGGTGTTCAACATCCGCGGGCGCCACATTGTCTCGGTGGGCATGGGCGCGCCATCCCTACCCACTCCTCGCGGGCCAACTCTTCACCGACAAGGGGACCGAGATGGTGATTTTGGAATGGTTCTTGGAGATGTCTGCGGACGTGTTCTCAGAACCCACCGGGCTGCCGCCAGCTAGGCCCTGCAATCATCGGATCCAACTGAAGCCTAGCACCGAGCCCATCGTGGTGCGCCCTTACAGGTACCCCCAGCTCTAGGAGGACAAGCTAGAAAAGCAATGCGAGACGATGCTACAGCAGGAATCATACGAGCCAGCACACTCCCCTTCTCTGCACGGGCACCGCTGGTTAAGAACCACGATGGTACTTGGCACTTCTGCGTTGAATACAGGTCCCTAAACGTCTCCATGGTGAAGGACAAGTTTCCGATCCCTGTCGTTGAGGAGCTCCTGGATGAGCTCCATGGCGCCAAATTTTTCACCAAGTTGGATCTTCGGGTGGGATATCACCAGGTCTGCGTCGACCCCGCTGATGTGGAAAAGACGGTGTTCCGGACGCATCATGGCCACTATGAGTTCTTGGTCATGCCGTTCGGCTTGTCCCATGCAGCTTCAACATTCCAGGCGCTCATGAACCTTGTCCTCAAGCCGTTCCTGCGCCGCTGCGTCCTTCTCTTCTTCGACGACATCCTCGTCTATAGCTCCTCCTTGTCTTTAAACTGTATTTCGGTTGAGTTTCAATGGAAATGGGGGATGGTCCTTCGTGTCAAAAAAAATATTAATTCCTTCTATTTCGTTTGTTTTTCTTGTTTTCAGATTGTAACTGATGGACGAAAAGGGATTGCTTTGAAGTGGGCCACATAACATTGGTGAAAATGCGCTGGCTATTACGGACTCCTTCCTTTTCCCCTCATGCAAACCTTAATTTCTCCTATCTCCGTGCTTCAGATTCACACTTGCTGCAACCAGCAAATATTTCTTGGTTAAATGGCAACCTCTAAATTAAATTTGTTAATTTTTTTTAAAGTAGGAGCACAACGAGTCTAAGACATGCATTTTTAAACAAAAAGTTAAGAACCTGGAACAGGCAGAGCAGCATTTACAAATGATAGACTTGTGTTGATTAAGACAAGTTGCTTGATACTACTATGATTTGCGTATTGTGCATGATTGCTGACACCAAATTTTACAATGTGTCTCAGTTACGAGTTGCTGCTACCATGGAGGTCTTGCCAGCTTGATAACGAAGGCTACTATCATGTTTGGAGCACTAATATCGCTTGGAGACGTCAACAATGCAGTCATCCGTGCAGGATCGATAATCTTCAGTTGGGGAATGCCAGAGATGCGGCGGTCTGGCCATCCAGCAAACCGTGGCAAAAACAAGAACACAGCACAAGGGTATTCCAGTGCTGATCTTGTGCTTAGATTCCGCAGACCTCACATTACAGGCAGTGTGCCTGTTGACTACAATAATGGTTCAATTTGTTGTAAAGCATTTCTTTTTAGCTTCTACGGTGTATTCATACCACAGTATGAATCCACGGGCGTGTGTAGGATGTTGGCAAAAAAGAACGTGATGTTATTTTTGTGCCAATTTATTTTGAGGCCTTGAGCAGTTTGAGTACCATTTTTTTTTTGTTTTGCTATGACGAAACGTTCCTATGCTGACTGATATAGTAGTACCATTTTTTTTTTGCTATTACTAAACATGCTCTCCTCTGATTTGGTGTGCAATGTAGGCCGCTATGCTCGGTTTTGGAGTGCTCTGTTTCTATGCTCTGCTCTGATTTGGCCGTATCTCGGTGTGCTCTGAATGGTACATCGTTGATTAGGCCTCCCACCGGTTGTCAGCAGGGCAGCTGTACATCCTGCACGACCGTGGCTGCTCTAATGTATGTATCAGCAGACGTAGCATAGTTAACGCATCAACGGAGCAGTGAAATAGCTCAGACTTGAGACAGCACGAAGCCGCTGGCTCCGATACTCTGCAGCTTCATTTCACACACCGTCGCTGCGTGCTGACTGGACTTGTTGTCAAAAAAAAAAAACTCACTGACTGGACCACGCGTTCTCACCAATACAAATACGGCATCAATACGATGGGTCATACACTCACAGTAGGTGCAAATAAAAGACGATATCTAGTTACACAGATGAAAATCTTGCTGGCTACTGATAGAAATAATCCACGAGCACTATTTTTTGGTCATGTGTGCCTACTGGAGATTGTTTCAACGTTGGAGTAGCGGTGTATGGTCGAGACTGAGCCTAGAGTTGGAGCAGTGGTGTGCGCGGCGCCAAACATAGAAACACGAATGAAAAGGCCATCCTCTCTCATCCCTTTTGTTGAGAATTATTATTTAGTGATTAATTTAGGATTAATCCAAAGGGTGTCTTTTCATCCCTCTCTCTTTCATACTTGTAACCGCCCATATGGGCTCTTTATATATATTCACAACACTGTTCAATGGAATAGACAATGATCATTTGCATCACTGTTGTCTCGCTCGCTTACTTTCTAACACGTTATCAGCCACCACTCATGCTCTGTCCACCGCCGACGCTGAATGGCAGAGAAGTGAAGTTCGCCGGCATCGCTGTTGAAGGACTCGCCGGAAACAAGATGGTTGGCGTCGCTGTCCCCCTGCACGCTGCTTCTTCGCTGAGATGAGTTCGACAACAGTTGCTGTGATGGAAGGACGGGGAATCGACCTTCATTGAATCGACATGTAGCGAGGTAACTGCTCATTCACAATCGTCGATTGATCCTGTCGGATTCACATGGATTTCATCGTTGTCGGGATCGAGACGTTGCTGGCCACTTCTCCTTCGACAAGAATGTGGGATGCGCGCTTCACTGGCTCCCGGCAGCGGCGCGAGTGCATCGAGGCGGCCATGGCCATGGCCAAGGCTGGAATCGGCAGTGCCCGCAGAGGCGGTCCCGTGCCTGCGCCTCGCGCGCGGTGGTGCGCCTGCACTCGGGGCATGCGGCTCCGCAGGGCTGCTGCCCTGCGGCTCCGAACCGGTGGCCGGTCGCGTCCGCGGCCGGCTTCCCGCTGCGCCTGGGGCTTGCGCTAGTGGCAGGGCATACGCGCGTGGTCCCGCGGACTGCAGACCAGCGCTTGTGGCCTTGCGGTGCGGCGGTGGATGGCTCCTGCTGTGGCCTCGCGCCGGCGGCCGATATGAACGATGATTGGCTGAGGAGCCTACACGGCGGCTGTGCTCTTACGCGGGAGCCGGAAGGCCGAGCGTAGATTTCCAGAGGAAACCGTCCGTGAGTCCCTGGAAGCCAGGAAGAGATAAGGTTGTGTATTTTGCACATAAATCTTAAAGCTCTAGTGTACTGCATAAGAGCAACTTCAACAGTATTATATTTTTTGTTTAGCAAAATATGGAGTTTGCCAACTTCTAAATCAATATATGGAGAAGAAAAAAATGTTATCTCCAACGGTTTGGTAAACTTGACTTTTCAAAATCTAAAAAAGGAAACCCAGCGGCGCGGGAGAGAAGAGCGCGCATGAGAGCAGTGCGCGAGATGGAATGCCAAGCCGATCGTGAGATTGCATATATACAAATCCATGCCAGGATTTTATCAAGTTAAAAAAATACAAATCTCATTTACAAAAGTATTGGATAGGAGTTTTATAGATTTTTTTATAAAAATAAGAATGCAAATCCCATTTGCTGAACTGTTGAAGTTGCTCTACAATTCTTATCGATTGTATGTGTTTTATTCCTACATACATGTTTTAGCCTTTGATTTTAAGGTAAAACATCACCGCAATATACTGCATTTATATTTAATATATAAATGCTTGATTTAGGCCTATGATTTAAATGCACTATGATGCGTATTATTTACCTATTGTAAATAGATACTTGTTTGAGACTTACGTGAAGCCTCAAAATTGCGTCATTACTCCTATAATATTACGGTGAATTTACTATGTTAATATTTAGATATAATTTCTGTGTCTGGCATTATGTTTTAGTCAAGAACTTTAACATTGTTTGTACGGAAGAATTTTTACTCCCGTACATTGGTCAGACCAGAAAATTTTATATGTCTAAACTACATAGTTTATCGATTTTGTTGCTTGGCAATTAATTTTAGTTGCAACAAAATCAGTTCCTCTTAATTACTTGATTGTTAATTAATGATGGATTTAGGCCTAGGTTGGCCTAGTTTGAGAAAGCAAAATGGCAGTCACACCATTTTTGCTTGTGAGGCTAATATAGAAAGTGCATATTTTGCTTGGATCCTACCGGATTTTGTAATGATTATGCCACTCCCCAACTATAGCACTATGTGCTTGTTAAATTTAGTACAATAGTATATTTATACTTGTACTTTGTTAACCTTATTAATTTGGTAATTTTTCATAAATTGTATTTTAACAATGGTTGATTCTCTTAATTAAGTTTTTCTTAGTTAATGATGGTTTATGCAAAATTGTTATATCCACATCTTGGATATATATTTGGGATCTTAACACAAGTGATGGAGTCATAGGTATTGACTGGGCTTAATTCATTTTGAATTATTCGGCCTAGAGACCATGCCTGTGGCAGTGAGTATTCACTCGTCATTCATAGGTCTATATCATGTTTGTCTAAACTTGATTACCTACTTTGTGTTGTCCCAAATAAGTGTTTTGGAAATATACAGATGGTACACCTTTGTGGTGACTACCATCATTCATTATTAATTGCTACACACAGGTGGTAGAGACTGGCATTGGCTGCGGTATATTCATACCTATAGCAGCAATTTATTTGCCTACTACTGAGACATCTACTCTATGTTTCGAACGTAGAGATTATCTACAATGTGTGTGCCAACATTAATAATGATTGTTCATGAGGTCTCCACATCTTGTGATTACCTCTAATTGTTGGAACATTTCTAGTTTTGTCAACTATCTCCAACAATCCAAAACAAAATGCCAAGATATGGAACCCCCTGAATTTTGTAAAAGAATTACAACGTCACCATAGTGATTTTAAGTTTACCTTTGGTATAAATTTAATAAATCAATGGCCTGTCACATGCTATGGATATGGACTTCAGAGGAGTCTCTTGAACTCGCTCTTGATGGCATCATTATCCCACATGGACAATGGACATTAAATTAATTTTATCCCATAACCTTATAAAAGAATTAAATGCCCTCCATTAGGGGTTGCTTATTATAGATCAAAGAAAAATTGTACCTTACTGTTGCTATGGTACCACATCCATATAGATTATCTATTAGAATATGTTATGGAAGGAAATGCACATTTTTTATGGGATACTCTTCAGGAGTAATATGAACAATACATAAACTCATATAGCTTGAGGCTAACCATGAGTAGATCGTGTCTCTAGTTTTCAAAGTAGAAGACTGTATATGATCATATTGTTCATACAATTTGCTTCTAGTGGTAGAAGCAAAAGGCCTATTGTGTAAAATGAGTCGTGACAATGTTGAACCCCACAATGACAGAATAACGTCATATAGGTGGTCGTGTTTAGCATATCGCTAACCTATGTCATACTCTTAAATTTAAGACTGATCTATATCAAAAGTCAATATAATGGATAAAATAGTAGCTAAGACATAAGATATGAAGTAAGTTTCAATCTTAATGTAGAGCTACTTAGGATGTTGATTTTGTTCGATCTTAAGGGGTCGCATCAACACTCCTTTTTCTCATAAGAGAACATCAAATACATGGACAACATTTTTAGATTTAAAATAATCGCATGGTCCATTGATATTATTTAATGATGTCCATCAAAATATGTCATAACACTTGTTGTCAATGCATAACTATTGTGAGTATCATATTGATGAATTTGATACTTGACAGTATTTATGGATTTCTATATATTAGACAAGAATTTTGTTGATTTCTTGTCATATGTAGATTGTACGGGAGTCATTCCAAAGTGGAATGATATGTGCCTAGTGGACATTATTTGTACCACAATCTCTATAATCAAGAAAGCAAAATATTCCTCGTTCTTATGACAAGAAGAGGGAATATTGTGGTCATCACTGATAAGATGTGATGATAGTTTGGCTTGTTTTGCCACTATCACTCTTCCTATGGATACTGAGTTATAAGTTGAGGATATTTAATTATGTCCTAATTAAACTCATACCATGCCTATTTATAGAGATATCCAAATGTGTTTTCATATGGAAACACAAAAGGGCAACATTGGATTTGGCATATAAGTAATGAGAAATGTCTCATTTTGGTTGTATTATACATACAATCATATCCCCGTACAACATGTTGTGTATAAGAATTTTTCATGTTATTGATACATTTAAGATTTGGAATGATCAACTTGGCCATCCAAATTGGATACATTAAAAATTTTTGTTAATTCTTTTGGTTCGAATTTTCTCAAAGTGTGGGTACAATAAGTGCCATAGGGAAATAGATTTTAAGACCCTCTTATCTTAAAATCAGATTAAATTTCTTAGATTCCCTGATCATATCCAAAAGAATATGAGTCTGATACAAAGACTGTTGGGCAGTTCAAGCATTTCATGGTTGTAAAGATACATCTATATGATGATCTAGAGTGCGAAAGTATCCACACTCAGCCATGTATTTGGTAGATAATCTCTTCTAATGAGCATTATCCTGATTGTAAGTTATAAGAAAGTTTAGTTACATATCCAAAAGGATATCTGGAATTTATGAGTATGACATCAAGGTCATAGCAGGACCAATGTTAGAAAATTGCTATTTGCCAACTTCATATTGGGGTTAGGTAGATTTACACTCCTTACTTATGATTAACTGCATATCCCCTATATGCATTTAGTATGTGGGAATCCATGAAGATTTCCTATTTGCATAAGATTGGTTTACGTTATATACGTACCATTCTCACCACCGTAGCATACATTATTGGGTTCATATAGGAAATTGGGGATCATAAGACTTCAATCTTCGTCGATTGTTAAGTATCTAGATCTCTTATAAAGAATCTATTTACAACTCGTATGGTGGTTTCAATATAATAATGAGCTTTTTTAGGCATTAGGGGAAGATTAGTACCATATATAATGCCCGGAAATTAATTAGAGTGCATAAAGCATTTAAGCACAGGATCATGTACTAAATGAACTAAATTTTGAGTTTAGAGAATTATTGATTTGCATAGTATTGCAAATAGACTGCCAAATGCATTTACTGATCGTTAATCTGTTGCAAGTATGTGCCCGAAAGAATAGTGGTACTAAGTAAACCACTCAACTCCCAATTGTAAATAAGAGGGGGAGAAGTATGTCCATAAAGCAAGATTACCCATGCTAGCAATAGAATGTTTTTTCCTTCTAAGATAGTAAATGCAGGTCAGCCTACATGGTTGGCAATACCTAGTGGGTAAATATTGATTATTACCCTATGGATGAATGTCATCCACAAACCTAGCTTAGAGGTGCACCTAAATACTGATGCTAGGATGTCAGAATGCCCTGACTCTCATTTTTAGGAAGTCACAATGAGTCATTCAGGGAATTTTGACTTTTGATTGATAATCGGAGAATTATATCATATAAAGGCTACACGTGTCGACACATACTTTTCTGAATAAATTGTATACAATATTCTAAAGTCATCCAGTTAATAAGACCATGGCAGAGTGCTTTTCACTCTTACTGAAACTTGTTGAATAATGTAATACATATAGAGATAGTCTTGCTTACCAGAAAAGAGGTGTTTTTGGTTGTGATGCCAATACCTCATGGTACCTTTACTGTGGGTACAAAATGTTTTCATTCTAGATTGGATTGAGAACAACGTGGTGATGAGATACAAAGTAAGACTAGTAGCACAAGGGGTTTACGCAAAGCCCAGACATTGTTTTTCAATGCAAATTATTCTCCATAATAAATTAGAAATTTTCTGATACTACCTTTTGATTGGCAATACAAAAGCATCTATCTTTTGCAGTTGATAGATGTAGTGATCGCATATGATCACTTGATTTGGAGTATTGTGAAGCTTCCAGAAAGGAGTTCACATATGCAATCCTTATATATAAAATTGTAACATATATTGTGTATTACTTAAGTCATTATGTGGCTTAAGGCACTTAAGTCAAATTTGTACAATTGACTTTGTGTGTATTCCTTGATCAACTGAAGCGATACATGATTAATTACATGTGGTGTTCATTTTTGAAGTCCCTGATTAGATTCTATAGTGTAAAATGATTGTCAATAATCTTGACATCATTGGTAATGAACACATGCTGATAACACGTTGTAATCTAAAGACGGAGTTTTGAGATGGGAGATGCGGTCTAAAATAAAATTTCATTTTGTGTTTAAGATCCAAGTATTTTCTCCTAGAATTTTGTATTAAAGCTATCTATATCCACATCATATTGAAGGTATCCTATGGTTGTTTCTACCTCAAGATAGATGAAGATTATTTTATGCCATAGTGATTGAGATGAGATATTGGGTCATATGGTCCATTATCTCTATGCTATTTATGCGCTAAAAGATCTTGCAAAAGTTATTAGCCAGGTATTATTATTACAATGATTTACTATCTAGTAGCAGCACTAATCCTACCAAATGTTGGTGGATTGAAGTTAAGCATATCTTTTAATATTTTAAAATAGCACATGCGGTCTTGGTGTAATCCATGATCTGATTATGTATATAATGATTCTGATCATGTATAAGATCCCCAAATTCCAGATCATTGAAATAGGCTTTACATAAATATTAAAAGACCATTTGTGATAGTCTTGAAATAGACATTTGTGGTCATTCCAATAATCATCCTGATATGGTATTTAAAAGGCTTCACATGAATGTGTATAGCTTGACAAAATGGTATATCACATACTCAAGTTATGTGATATTGATTCTATTGAATCAAAAGTCATTATCTCTAAAAGGTAATGCAACTTGTGTCGTTTAGATAAATAAGTTATACTATACGTAGTTTTTTGCATGATGGTTCTGTCCCATAGGTAATATGGGCATATGAGCATTTGCAAACTAAGTCTTATGATATTCACAAGGTCTGTCATACTCCACACTTCTTATGTGTTGAGTGTATTGTTATGAATTTAATTACTTTGAAGTTTACAAGTATCAGGGGGAGAGTCTCTGATTAATAATTTGAATATCAGGGAGAGAATCTTCCTGATTAATATTTGTTGTAAATATTATATTTCACTCTTTTCTTTGTATGAGTTTTTTCTATTGGGTTTCTCATATAAAGTTTTTAATGAGACAATATCAACACAAGGTTATGCCATATTATCCTTCTTTTCCTATAGAGTTTTTTGGTGGATGATATTGGGATATAAGATACATTGTACTCTTTTCTTTATGTGAGTTTTTTCTTTTGAGGTTTCTCATATAAAGTTTTTGATGAGGCAATATCAACGTAAAGGTATATGCTATATCATCTAGTTTTCCCACTGGGATTTTTAAAAGATGATATTTGAGGCATATTGACCTCATATGGTCAAGATGTTTTTTAGACTAAGGCTTTGGGTTTATCTCAAAGGGTCTAATAACATTGGTGATTGTATATCATGGTTGTCTCCTTATTTTTTCCACTGGGTTTTTAAGGAGTTTTGCCTGTTATACTGGTATTACTTTGGTTTTTCCCACATGGTTTTCCAAAGATTTGTAATGATGCATAATAGATGAACAGTGAAGGCTACAAGGAGCAAATTGATCAAGGGGAAGTGTTGATAATTATTATTTAGTGATTAATTTGGGATTAATCCAAACGGTATCTTTTCACCTCTCTCTCTTTCACACTTGTAACCGCCCATATGGGCTCTGTATATATATGTACAACACTGTTCAATGGAATCATCATTTGTATCTCTCACTGTTGTCTCGCTCGCTTACTTTCTAACACCTTTCTTCTTCAGGTCTCCTCGGCTCCCTTTTTTTTTGTGTGTGTTTGCTTCTGCTGAGTTTTGATAACCCCGTAGTGCAATTTGCAATTGCACAGCTGAAACTCCATGTTTGTTGTGACCGGAACTTGTTGGCAGCAATTTGCAGAAGCTCTGCACAGATGTGTAAACGTTCGTAGAGTTTGTTGACAATCCTGTATTGTTGCCCACAGCTGGTTTTGCATACTTCATGCTCCCAAAAGGCAAATTCATTTGCTGAGTTTTTAAGTACACTGAATTGATTCCCCAGTTTTGTCACACGAATGATCTTCAGGAGTCTTTCCTGTTTGGCGAACAAGAATGTAATAATTCATACGCGTGGTAGCTAGCATGGCCTTCTTCTTCTTTAAAAAACAAATAAGGCATTGAGTTTAACTGCTGTTACTGACCGCATGCTCTGTTTCTTTCATTTGCTTTGTTCTACGCGTCGATACTAGAAGTTTGGTGCCAGTGATTAAAAAGCAGAGCCATGAGCCATCCTCTCCCAAAGTGGTGCTTGGCTCACTTTTCTCTGCTCCACCAACACAGACACACGGAAGTGGAGAAAAAAGATGCTGCGGCCAGCGGAAGCAAAGGCATGGAGTCCCAATGGCGCATCAAAGATCCCTGTAACACTGGGCAACCGCAACGCATCAATGGTGAGAGCACCAAGCCGCTCGCTCCAATACTCTCCAGCTTCAGTTCACATACTGTCGCTGCTTGCTGAAGAAGCACGACGACTAATCACTGATGACTCCTGACCTGTGACTGTGATGCTATTCAGCCAGATAGGCAACTAGCGGATTCAGCTAGGCAACGGCGAGGTTCACGTGCCGACGGCGAGCCCCGTCTGCCGAGCGAGCATGGTTGATGCGAGTCGACAGGCGGTGGGGGCTTTCGGACCACGACTGTTGATTGGCCTTAAGCCTTTAATCATTCAGTCCTCTCGATCAGTCCCACTGTCCCTGCTCAGCTGGCTCACCATCGCTTTGGCCAGAGTCTGCCGAGCTGGCTTAGTACCCATGGGGACCCTGGGCAAGGGCAGGACGACGGGGCATCAATACCATGGGTCACACTAGCTGCAAGTGAAAAGACGACGGGAAGGAGCAATAATTTTGCCTTTTCCTGTAGCCGCATCTAATCCTGTCGTCCCCTTGTGCATCTTATCTTCCATTCATCTCATTTCCTTTTCCCTTCATCTCTTATCGTCGGTTCACTTCCATCTTCCAAGGCAGCAAGAGCCGAGAGCGCCGAGTTGCAAGCTGAGTCCTGCAGGCTGAATAACTTCGAATACGGCGACAAGGGCTGCGCGAGTCGTGACTAGCAGCGGCCAGTGACACTCGGTACGTCCTAGCTCGTGCTCCTGCGTCCTTTCTGCTCATACCCGAATAGCTCCAAGAGTTCATTTTTACTCTTATTAGGCCGTCGACTTTTATCAAGCACATCTATGGCACATTTGTCTCCGCACGTTCCTGACTCTTCTTGCATTGGTCCAGGACAACATCCATGGAGATTGTAACGGGGGAACTGCCGAGCGTCATCGCCAAGCTCGGTGGTCTCCTAGTTGGGGAATACAACCTGCAAAAGTGTGTGAAGGGGGGATCAGGTTTCTACAGTATGAGCTCGAGAGCATGAAGGGTGCCCTCGAGAAGGTCTCCAATACACCTCCAGACCAGCTTGACATTCAAGACAAGATCTGGGCCAGGGACTTGAGGGAGCTCTCTTATGATATAGAGGACAGTATTGACACATTCATAGTGCGTGTCAAAGGCCATGGGTCTCCCGATCTGCGTGGCATCAGAAAGTTAGTTGATAGTCTCGATTTTTTCACAAAGATTAGGATTCGCCATAAGAATGCTAATGAGATAAGAGATATCAAGAATCTTGTGCTAGAGGTGCACGAGAGGCGTCGCAGATATGTTGTCAACTTATGTCTTGCAAGGCCTACCACAGCTACTATGATGGACCCTCGTATATTTCTTCAGTACACCGACACAGAAGAGCTTGTTGGAATTAATGAACCAAGAGATGAGCTAATCAAGGAACTGATGGATGGGAATGGAGTACCCTTGCAGAAAGGCAAGATAGTTTCCATTGTCGGATTTGGGGGCCTCGTAAAGACAACTCTCGCCAAACTAGTGTATGAGAAGATCAAAGGATCCTTTGATTGTTGTGCTTTTGTTTTGGTGTCTCAGAATCCAGACCTCAAGAAATTATTCAAGGGATTGCTATATGAACTTGACAAGCACATCAATGAAGAAACATTGGATGAGAGGCAAGTAATCAATGTTGTTAGAGAATTCCTCAAAACGAAAAGGTATGGAAGCATTTATGCCATCTGTTTGTACAGATGAGTGAGAAATGTTCAAGCATGTCTCGGTGAGGGACTCGGACGACTTTGTGGCAACCCCGCGACCCCCAGCTTAGATCCGCCCTTTCCCCTTTCTCCTCCACCCCCTCCCCACCCCCTGCCAAGTGGTTTTCCGCTCGTGCCGCCCTCCGCAGGTGGGGCTCTCGTCTAGATCTCGATCCACATCTAACCGCCACCATGGAGGATGGGTCGCCGCCGTGCCGTAGGTGGGCTCCCGAGGTAGAGGAGGCCCTGGATGCAGGCTCTCCTGGTCGTCTCCTCGAGGCCCTGGGTCATGGACCAAGTGGTGCCTCAGAGACGGCCACCCCGCGCCGCTCATGGGCGGTCCTTGCGGAGGACAGGCTCCCGCCGCCGGCCGAGTTCTTCGCGGGATCCCCTGGGCTTCTTAGAGAGATCCTCGACCACAGTCCTGGGGAGCGCGTATACCTTAGTGGCTCAGAGGAATACTCTAAGCCAGAGCTATCTCCATCTCCATTGCCTCTACCGCCGCAGGGAAAGGGGAAGGAAGTGGCACGTCCGGCACGCAAGAGGCAGCGTGTCCGTCCCCACCGCTCGCGAAAGCGGGCCTCTGGTTTCATGGCGGATGCCAGGGCTGCCCACCTGACCGCGCCCTCAGATCCTCTGCATTAGCAGCCGACCTCCATCATTAACCTCGACATTCATCCCACGCCGCCATCGCCATCGTCGCCTTGCGAGCTGCGGGGTGCCTCACCGCCGGCAGCGCACCCCCTCCCTCCCCACCCCGTGCGCGGGTCACTCTAGACGAGGAGGGGTTCTGCAGCGTCCACAGTAGGTGCATCAGCCGCAAGAACTCTCCCCCACATCGGCGCTCGCCGCGGAAGGTCCCTCTGTAGTTGGAGGGCCTCTGCCTACGTGACGACCACACACGTGCAAGGTGCACATACCCGACAAGGTGCTACAACTACTGGGCGGAGGGACACCATGCGGCACGTGCCCGCACCTAGTTTGTGCTCGTGTGTTGGGTGATAAGCACAGCCGCTCACCTGGCGCTGTCGAGCCGGCTGGGTTCTGTGGAAGCTCAAGCGTGGGGGCCGAAGTTGCGCCTCGGCGGATACTGCCTCGCTGCAGTCTGCTTCCATAGGGCGCTCCTTGTTCGTGCCTCCGCAGTGCGCTTCCCCGTCGCTGGAGGATCATCCGCTGCTGCCACCGCCTTTGGGTTGCCAGGTGAATTTGATGCCGCCTCCTCTGCCTGATTAACCAATGGAGCCTGCGGACCAGCCGCCACCACCCCCCACCGCCTCCTCCTCGGCCGCCGGTGCTTGCGGGGCCATCTTCGACCTGCCACTGCCACCGGAGTGGCCAATGGGGTTCGTGGCACCAGAGTGGATGCCTACAAGGTTCTAGGAGGCGAGCCACACATGCACGCTGTTTGTTGTCATCCCGCGGACAAGGGCCATCCAGGCGGACGAGGATAATCTGGGCCGTGTCTTGACTGCAATCGTTGGTGCCACGAGGCCACCAGTCTCCGCTGCTGAAGTCCAAGATTACCTCGGGCGTTGGTTCTATTTGAACGATGATGAGTTTGATGTGCACCACCACTATCTGGAGGATTTTGTGGTTCACTTCCGACATGGTGCTAACAGGGAGTGGGTTCTTGAGTCCAGACGAAGTCCGTTGTGGCTTCCGTTGATCTGGAACCCGTGGCGGCGCGCTTCGTTGGGGCTACATGGCAAGTTTAGGTTCAAGGTTGTCGTGGCCCTCTTTTGGGTGCCCTTGCATGCCCGCAACCTTGAGGTTGCTTAGATGATCCTCGTCCCGGCATGTGCAAAACTATCTTTCATGGAGTTTAGGGACCGCCCGTTGATCGACGACAGGGAGTTTTTTGTATTTGCGTGGTGCTAGCACCCGCGCTTCATTCATGAGGAGTAGATTATCTTCATCCTAGATCCCCACTGATGATCATCTACCTGGGCTCTGGTATATCATGTGAGCCCAGCTTGTGGCGTATCAGAACTCGTCCACACCGCCGCGCTCCCCGCTGAATGCTGGCGCCCACGACTGCGGTGACCAGCCGACAATGGTGGTCAAGATGACCTGGATGACCTTGATGGCCATGTGAACGTGGGTGCAGAGGGTCCTAGGGATGGTGAGGTGGAGGACTACCCGATGCCGTGACATGGTGCAGGTGCGACGGACGCTGAGGCCTCGGAGGCCATCTAGGTTGGCAACGTTCGCTGTCCCCTGCCAGGCAGTGAGGGCGCTGTGGCTCTGCAGGACAATGTGCATCCCTTGCTGGGACAGTGGCCAAGACTCGTGGCCCCATGCATGCCGGTCCATGATGCGGAGGGTCACCAGTGCGACGCGAATCACACCCCTCGGTCGCCCACCCGTGACTACACCCATGCCATGGGGGCAACAGCGCCACCTCGGCCACTCCAAGCCTGCCCCTCATCCCTGGACATGATGATCCTGCACTCCTTCGGGATACTAAAGACTGGCCTGATCAGTGGTGTCATCAACATGGCACCACTCTTGCTGCTTGACGGCCGGTGCATCCAGCACGCCGCCTCAGAGGTTTGTGACTGGTGGGCTAATTTTGCAGCTGTGGAGCTTGTACCTACTCGGCCTCACCTGCCCTCGCCGCCACTAGCTACCACTGCTCCTGCTGTGGAGGTGAGTAGAGCTCCTGCTCCGGCATCGGAGCCATCTCCTGCTCCGGCTTTCGAGCTATCCTCCCTGCTATAGCGCCCTCTTTTGTCACGAACAGGGGGCTGCTCCTGATGAGGCGTGTGCAGATGACTGCATCAGCGCCATGACATTACCGCTTGAGGAACCACTCCTATCATAGCTGCCCCGCCCGAGGCAATCGCAAATCTCCCACGACGAATGGAAGTTGCGCCGTAGCATGCGCCTAGCTGCTAAATCCGCATATCGTGATCCACAGCCAGAGAAGCAAGCTGGTCGGGTCCTCCTCAACAAATGGAACCGAGGCTCCGGCGGCTTCAAGTCCTCGGAGCCTCCATCACCGCCAAAATCCATGTGGCCTTCAATGGTGACATCGAAGGAAACAATGGATTTGAAGGAAACAATGAGGGAGTTCTCCCCCAACTAGGTAGGCGGCCAGCTCGGTCTGCCTCACGCAAGTCTTGAGCTCCGCCTTCCGTGTTGTCGCAAACTTGTTTGCTATTGAGTGACAACCACATAGTACTGTGGAACGCGCATGGCCTCAACAGCAGGGCTTGCCACAATGTGCTGTGAAACATCACCTCGCAACATCATGCCTCTGTGGTTTGTGTTCAATAAACCAAGATCGAGAACTTCTCTGTTGCCTTAAACACTGAATGTACTAGCTTCAACTATGATTTCATCTCCTTACCAGTGTCTGGCATGGATGGGGGGCATGTACTTCTTGGCTATGGGATCTCTAGAGCATGTTTGTGCCCTTTATTCGCCGCTTCTCCATCACAATCCGGTTGTCTGGAGGGCCATAGTAGCTCTAGTGGTGGCTGACAAATGAATACAGGCCAGTCGTCCTCTCAGAGAAAAGCACTTTGTTGCAGGAGCTGCGGGACGTTCTCATGGCTTGCCCTGGACCATGGTTGGTCTATGGAAATTTCAACCTTGTCTATTAGGCGGCTGACAAGAATAACAGGAGGCTTAACCATTGGCTGATGCGAGCAGTCCAGGACATCATTGATTCTTTGTAGCTCGACGAGCTCCATCTCAACGGCCGCCTCTTCACTTGGTCCAGCGGTAGGGAACGGCCAACTTTGGAGCATATCGACCAAGCTTTTAGCTCTGTCCAATGGATGCAGGCTTTCCCTAACCACCACCTGCACTGCCTATCATCAGATTCTTCTCACCATGCACCCTTCCTCCTCGTCCTCAACTCTCAGCCAAGGGCCATGGTGGGCTTCCGCTTCGAACAGTATTGGACTATAGTTGAGGGCTTCATCGACGTCGTCTCTGAGGGTTGAGGCACAACCAATGTCAACATCAACGCATGCAAAGATCTGGATGTCAAACTGCACATGCTCGCAAGGTCCCTAAGCAGCTGGCGCACCACCCGTGTTGGCAACATGGCGTTCCAGCTCGCGACTGTGCGTGCCATCATCTATGAGTTTGACGTCACTCAAGAATCTAGGCAGCTCTCCGTGGGTGAGCGGGCGCTACACCAAGACCTCAAGGCGCACATCCTGGGCCTTGCCTCCCTCATTAGGACCATGGCACGACAATGTGCACGCACGAGACAGCTCTGGGACGAGGACGCCTGCACCAAATTCTTCCATCTTTAGGCTTGCCACCGCCGCCGTAAGAACTACATGCTAGGAATCGACCACAATGGGGTCACCTTCACCAAAGACGAGGCCAAGGAGGAGGTGGTACATGACTACTACAACGCTATCCTACATGCACGACCTTCGTCCACATGCACCGCATCGACCTCGGGCAGCTCCAACTGCCTCGACTTGATCTCAAGGATGGCCGATGAGATTGCATGCGCCATCAAAGAGTCCTCATGTGACCGTGCCCCGGGGCCAGACGGTTTTGGGGCAGGATTCCTCAAGGCGGTGTGGTCCGTCATTGAAGATGATATCACGCGCGCATCCCAACACCTGTGGGATATGGACTTCAGAAACTTTAACCGCCTCAACGAGGCGGTCATGGTGCTCCTCCACAAGTCTAGCTCGCCTTAGGGGCTATGGGACTACAAGTTGATAAGCCTCATTCACAGCATCGAGAAGCTATTCGCTATGACCCTCTCCATCTGCCTTGCGCCGTTCATGCTTGACCTGATCGCCATCAACCATACGGCCTTCATCCACGGATGTCGCATCCACAAAAACTTCAAGATGGTCTAGCTAGCGTGCCGGTGGCTGCAAGCCAAGCGGCACCCCATGCTGCTACTTAAAGTGGACTTGGCCAAGGCCTTCAATACTGTCAGGTGGCCGTTCCTTCTCGAAGTCATGGAGCACATTGGCTTCCCTCGTCGGTGGCAGGACTGGATCTCCTACATGCTCTCCACTGCTACAACAAAGGTCATGATCAACGGTTGCCCAGGTCGAAGGATCTACCACACACGTGGCCTCCATCAGGGTGACCCTCTGTCCCCTTCACTTTTTGTCATCGTCATGGAAGCTCTTAGTGCCCTCATCATCGAAGCAGACAGACGTGGGCAGCTTACCATTGCTGTGAAACTCCATCAAGTTCAAGACATTCGTCTACGCCGATGATCTAGTCATCTTCCTTGTGCCCATGGCTATCGACTTCATGTGCATATGGTGCATCCTTGACCTCTTCGCAGGTGCCTCTGGCCTTGCCACGAACGTCGACAAATGCACCATCACTCCAATTTGGTGCTCAGAGGAGGCTGTGGCCGAGGTTCTACTGGCCTTCCCATGCCGTGTACAGGCATTCAGCCACTATCCATCAAAAGGTTAAAGCGCGTGGAGGAACAGGTGATCATCGACTCGGTCACCTCAAGAATTCTATCAAGGAAGGGCGTCTTGCTGAACAACGCAAGAAGGACCATGCTCGAGTCCACTACCCTCTCGGTCATTCCGGTTCACATGTCGATTTGTTGCGCCCTCTCCCCATGGACGCGTAAGGAGATCGACAAGCACCATCGTGCTTTTGTCTAGGTTGGAACATACTCGGTGTCTGCTGGGCATTGCTATGTTGCCTGGACTATTGCCTTCTCACCGAGGTGCCTAGGTGACCTAGGCCTTCCAGACCTCCGCCTCCTGGGTTACGCGTTGCGCCTAAGGTGGGAGTGGCGCAAGCGGTCTTATCCTTCGTCTTCCTGAGCGAACTTACCATGCAAGCTAGAGCCCGTCGTTGAGGCCATGTTTTGTGCCTCCGTTTGGGTCATTGTCGGTGATGGTGCACATGCCCGGTTTTGGACTGACTCATGGTTGTCGGACGGCCCCATCTGCTTGTTCGCGCCTCACATCTTTGCATAGGTTGGGATCCATCGACGGCGATGGTGCATCAGGGATGCGCTTCAAGGCCTCCAGTGGACGCGTGACATCAGTGGTGCGCGAACAGCCATTGTCATGCTAGAGATGGTCAAGCTCGGTGAAAAGTTCAGGGACATCTCTCTCTCCCTGGGTGTCTAGGACACGTTCGTCTAGAAGTGGACGGCCGGTGGGGAATACTCAAGTGCCTCCGCCTACCGAGCGTTCTTCACGGGTAACGCGGCCTTGCACAGTGCCAAGGAACTGTGGCACATATGGGCTCCTCCGAAGGTGAAATTTTTCCTCTAGCTCACTCTACATGGACGGTTGTGGACTGCGGAACGACGTGCACGTCACGGACTACAATCGGCAGCGCTGTGCGCCCTCTGTGCCTAGCTCGACGAGACCCAAGACCACCTCCTTGCTTTTTGTGTTTATACCTGGGAGGTATGGTTTCGACTCCTGTCCTTGGCCAGCATGCAGTGTTTGGCCCCGAGCCAGGATGCCTGCATCATTGACTGGTGGCCAAACAAGAGCAAGGCTGCTCCAACACCACTTCGATGAGGGTTCGATTCGCTTGTGTTGCTCGTATGCTGGGAGGTCTGGAAGGAGCATAACAGGTGAACGTTCGACGGCATCTGCCTCACAACCACTCAGCTTATGGCATGTATTAGAGAGGAGGTAGACTCTTGGACGCTGGTGGCCTTCTTTGGCTAACCACCGACTCCGCTAACCTGCCGCTCTATCGTGAAATTGGTTGTTAGTTAGTACAACGGTTGTGCTCCACCATTTAAGCCGGTGATTTGTGTTGTGTGCTTTGCTTGCCTTCTCCGCGGCATGTCGCCCCGGAAATTGCAAGTGTGTATTTCAAACTCCTTTTTTCCTTAGAGCAATACGTGCAAAGTGCATGATTTCGAAAAAAAATGTCACGTGAGAAAATAATCTGTTTAAGCTTTTTCACATCATTGGTGAGTGGAAATGAAATTGCAGTGACAACAATCTTCTATTGCAAGCTGCAATTGTTTTATATGTGGCAAAATATATTCTTAAATCACAATTTTGTTTACAAACTTTCTAACTGAATTGAACCTAACTATCTCTGTTTAAGGTATTTCTAGATTAATCTAATTGATTATTATACTTGTATTTCCCTCCCAGGATAGTTGTTACTGATAATTTACTACATGTGTAGGTATCTTTTAGTTCTTGATGACATATGGGATATGAGACAAATACAATATGGTTTGCCTAAGAATGATGTTGGATATATAGTTATTACAACGACAAGGCATCTTGATGTTGCTAAAGAAGCTAGTGGTGCTTACAAGATGAATCCCCTTTCTATGAATAACTCAAGGAAACTACTGTATAGAAGAGTATTTGGCATTGAAAACAACAACAATATTAAAGACACACAAAAATGCCCAGATGAGGAATTGGCCGAGGTATCTGATAGAATACTAAAGAAATGTGCAGGTGTACCCTTAGCTATTATTACGATGGCTAGTCTGCTAGCTTACAAAAAAAGAAATAAGATGGATTGGTATGAGGTGTACCATTCTATTGGTACTGGTCTTGAGCACAACCTAGATGTGGAGAATATGAGAAAGATTCTGTCATTTAGCTATTATAATATGCCATACCATATGAGGACTTGCTTATTATACTTGGTTATGTTTCCAGAAGATTACGAAGTTGAAAAAAATTGTTTGATATGGATGTGGATAGCCGAAGGCTTTATCCAATGTGAAGAACAAGAGAAGAACCTATTTGAATTTGGTGAGAGCTACTTTAATGAGCTCATAAACCTATATATGACGAGTATGACATGATATATGGATGCCGTGTACATGACATGGTGCTTGATCTTTTATGCTCCATATCAAGTGAAGCAAACTTTGTTACTATATTAAATGGCAAGACGCATATGTCTTCATCAAGTAAGATTCGGAGGCTATCCATTCAAAATAGAAAGGAAGACAAATCTATGACTCTAGCTCAAAGGAGCTTGCAGCAACTAAGGTCAGTTATTGTCCCGCGGTCTACCACTAGTCAAATTCCAGCCATTAGCAGTTTCCAAGTTTTACGTGTGTTGGATCTAAAAGATTGTGATGTTTCACAAGTTTACAACCTTAGTAAGTGTATTGGGAATCTATTTCACTTGAGGTACCTAGGACTATGTAACACACGCATTTTGGAGCTCCCTGAAGAACTGGATATCAAGGGAACTATAATTTCTTGCTTGCCATCAAATATTGTTGAGCACAAATATTTGATGCATCAATTTCTTGCAGCTGTCCGTACGAAGGGCGAGAGAAATCGCCAGAAACTGTAGTGGTGTTCTCGACTTAGGCCTCGGGAACCTTGCTTCGCTCGAGAGGGTTTTTGTTTGTTTTCATTCTGAAGACGCCAGCTACGAGGAGGAGGAACTAAAGGCTGCGCTGGAGCATGGCATTAAAATGCATCCAAATCAACCAAACCTTTTTGTTGATATGTGAAAAAAGCTGCATCGAGCGGAGCTCCTGGTGGCCACTTGTCCTCTAGACGGTCTTCGGAGGGCCGCATCCACCTCCACCGTCACCGGCACCCAACACCGCCTGGACAACTCCGGCGAGGTGGGGCCTTGTGAGGTCGGAGGCGGCATCAAGGAGGTGTGTGCTGTGTGTTTTTACAGCATGCTGCCGAAGCGAGTGACCGGGTGGTGAGCGCATGGCTCCTGCCCGACTTAGAAGACTTGCTGCTTGCTTGAGGTTTGTTTTGTGCACCCATGCTGCTAGCTTGAACGTTTTCGTAAGCAGCTCAAATTTGCTTGTCATTACTTAGATGACTTGCTGACATCAGTCATGTGGTGCAGGGACAGTGGCAGACTAGGAGATGTTGCCTTTGGCGACTGATAGTGCAATAATGCACGGTCTCACGAACCTGCAAGAGCAATCAGAGATATGGTTACCAACAATAATTCGAAGTCATGTGTTGCATTAAGTCAGTTGGGCGTCTGTAAAAAAAAAAAAAAAAAAAAAAAAAAAAAAAAAAAAAAGGTTGTTCCGTTTCTGTGTAGTAGTAGATAAGTCCTACACAGGGATTATATCTGTACATCTCTCATTAGGGATGTGTGCTCCTTTTTTTTTTTTGGTTCCAGGTTTTTCATTTTTAATAAATTCACCAGCTCTTATGCTTGATTAAAAAAAAATATATGTTGCTTACTCAGTTGTCTCTGGGCATGGGGCACAAAAGATGTACAGAATTTTTGGAAATCGCTTTTTTTTTCAGGTTTTAGATTCTATTACCAAAATAATGGTGACACCTCATTTGCGAGCTGTGATAATTTTCCTAGTTTGTACTACATTGCATTTTTAAAGTTCAGTTTGTTAGAGTCTACCATTTGCGACGAAAAAGGAGAAATTTGCATTGACTTCCAGCTTGTGGCAATTTATTGTTTGCAACTACAACGTATGCTCTGTTTCTGTCTGCTCTGTTATGTGCACATGATACACTAAACTCTGAGCACCCTCTCTGCATTGATCTGTTTCTACATGTTCTGTTTCTATGTGCTCTGCTCTGTTTCATGTGACCGGGCAGGATGCATTACATCTATGTGATCTGTTTCTATTTTTACTGGATAACTTGGTGCCCAAGTCGAACCATGCTCACAAATACTATGGAGGAGGTAGTTGGTGATTTGCTCCAACATCTCACCCGATAATCCAAAGGCACGAACGAGATAGTATATGTATTGGTCATCTACGTACAAAAAAAATGCAGCTTCATTTCTGGTGCCGGTGCCATCGCTCACTGAGGTAGCTTGACGCAGCAGAATTCTTAAGCAAGCATTGTAACGGGGGAACTGACCTACTCCACCAAATCCATCCGTAGATAAAGGTGGGAGAGGGTGCCTTTTATATATTATTATAGTATGTATTACTATCAAGAAGAAAGATCATATTTGTCGTAAACAAGAATTACTAACAAGGATTGGCCGGCACGGTTGGTGAGCATGGATGAAACGAGCCAAAGGGAACGACTGGTCAAAACATGAATTGAGCTGTCAGCAGTAAACTAGTAGCTAGTGGATGCCACGTAGCTGTATTTTAACTTCAACCGAAGCACGATTTCGATCTCAAAACGGACGAAAGTGTTTGGGGCTAGTGGCCTGATAATGAGCACTGGGCACAAAACGACACCTTGATGTCGGCTGCGTGCAACCTCAACCAAACTGGCAACATACACCCGCAACAAATGAATTTCAGGTTCGGTTTTGTCAGTGCAAAGAACATCTGGTTTCGAGGTTCATTCAGGGTATAGTGCAACTACTCAACTGACAGGAACTGGATTTTTTATTTTTTGGAGGAAATGCATTTCGCTGGAGGCAGAACTACATGGATTGAACTGACATGAAATTTTAGTACTCTGTCACTGCACTTGGTAGGTAACCCTCACGATGACCACCTCGGACCGAGAGAAAACTGTCAACGGAGACGACAAGGGAAGTTGGGCGCTTGTTCATTTGTACTGAATCTTTGCAAAATTTAGTCTCGCTCACACTACGTATGGTACGGAGAACCAACAAGTAAAAAAAAATGTTTCTTGCAACAAGTTGCAGCAAGCGACTCCTTTGGAGGCTCGGAACGTGCGTCCACGTTTGTCGCAACAAGTTTTATGCACGAAAAGCAATCTATCCAAAGAGTGCAACGTGGATATATACAGCCATGATCAGCATTTGTTTCTCGCCAGTCCTAAAAAGGTTCGTGGCCATGTTCTGCTCATAAGCTGCCCACAAACGATTTACACCCCACACAAGCGCTCACGATCCACTAGTGCTCACAGTTCACACAACACTGAGAGACAGAGCAAGCTTTGCCTGATTGCTCTTAGCTAGCTAGCTCGCGCTCGTGCGGTCGTGCACCCAGAGGCAGACCCATGGAGGCACTGCCAAGAGTCATCATCAAGCTCGGCAAGCTGCTTGTTGGCGAGTACAAGCTGCAGAAGGGGGTGAAGGGGGAGATCGTGTTCCTCCCAGCTGAGCTTGACAGCAAGAAGGGTGCTTTGGAGAAGGTCTCGAGTAAACCGGTGGACCAGCTCAATATTCAGGATAGGGTCTGGGCTAAGGATTTGAGGGAGCTGTCCTACGATATAGATGATACTATCGATACATTCATTGTGCGTGGCAAGGGCAATGACTCGGTAAGGCTGCAAGGCATCAAGAAGTTCATGGAGAGAAGCGTCGGTTTGTTCAGAAAGGCTAAGATTTGCCATGGGATTGCTAATGAGATCAGAGACATCAAGAGTCGTGTTGTAGAGGTGCACTAGAAGCGTCGCAGGTATGATGTTAACCTTGTTATCAACAAGCCTACTACAGATACTATCATATCGTTTATTTTCCCAGTACACAGAGGAGAAAGAGCTTGTTGGTATTGATGAAAGTAGAGATGACTTAATAAAGATTTTGATGGAAGAGAGTGGAGTGACCATGCAGCAAGGAAAGATAGTTTCCAACTTTCCATTGTTGGATTTGGGGGGCTCGGAAAAACAACTCTCGCCAAAGCAATGTATAACAAGATTGGAGGACTATTTGATTGTCGTGCTTTTGTTGCACTGTCTCAGACCCCTGACATGAAGAAGCTTTTCAAGAATCGATGTATGATCTTGACTAGAAAATTGATATAGAAACATTGGACGAGAGGCGGCTCATCAATGTTGTTAGAGAAATCCTCAAAAGTAAAAGGTACGAAACCATTCCTACCATCAATTTGTACATGAATCCGATGTTTTATTTTACCTCCTTCAATTTGTAAAAGTATGTATGCACATGGTTAATGAGAATGCATGTCATGATAAAGTAAAAACACAACCGGTTAAGCTTTTTCACATCATTATTGAAATATATAGAGACAATCCTCTTTACCCAATTTTGGATTTATTTTTCTTATGGCAAAGGTTCTTCAGGAACTAGTTTTGCTAGGTATATTATTCAAATTCAGTAGACCGTTATCTTAATTTAGCGTGTTTTTAGCTTATTTGCACAACATGGCAATGAAGTATATGTAATATTAGAACGTATCACCATCCGAATTTCATTAATTTTAAAAATTTATCATATGTGTAGGTATTTCATAGTTATCGATGACATATGGGATATCTCAGTCTAGGAAGTGATCAAATGTGTTTTGTCTGATAACGATGTTGGATATATAGTTATTACAACCACACGTAATGCTGATGTTGCTCAAAGGGTTGGTGGTGCTTACAAGATGAAACCCCTCTCTCACCATAACTCGAGGAAATTACTGTATAGAAGAGTATTTAGTAAAGAAAACAACGAAAATGTTGAAGACACTGAAAAATACCCCAATGAGGAGCTACCTGAACTATCTGATAGAATACTAAAGAAATGTGCTGGTGTACCCTTGGCTATTATTACGATGGCTGGCTTGCTAGTTTGCAAAGAAAGAAATAAAATGGATTAGTACGAGGTGTACCATTCTATTGGTACTGGTCTTGAGCACATCCTAGATATTGAAAATATGAGAAAGATTTTATCATTTAGCTATTATAACATGTCATTCCATCTGAGGACTTGCTTATTATTCTTGAGTATGTTTCTGGAAGATTATGAAGTTGACAAAAAATTATTTGATATGGATGTGGATAGCTGAAGGCTTTATACAGTGTGAGAAACAAGGGAAGAACCAATTTGAACATGGAGAGAGTTACTTCAATGAGCTCGTAAATAGAAATATGATCCAACCCATATATGACATATTCGAGAATGTATTTAATTGTCGTGTCCATGATATGGTGCTTGATCTTATTTGCTCCTTATCAAGGGAAGCAAACTTTGTTACTATTTTAAACAGTGAAGACCACATGTCCGCATCAGGTAAGATTCGGAGACTATCCATTCAAAATGGCAAAGAAGTTGCAACAAGTAAGGTCAACTGTTGTCCTGCGACCAATCTCTAGTGTAGCATCAGTTTTTCGGAGTTTCCATGTTTTACATGTGCTGGATTTAGAACATTGTGATTTTTCACATGATAACAGCCTTAATAAGTATCTTGGAAATCTATTTCACTTGAGGTACCTAGGACTACGTAAGACACGCATTGTGGAGCTCCCTGAAGAAATAGGGAACCTGCAGTATCTTCAAACACTGAACATCAGAGTAAATCAAATTTCTTGCTTGCCATCAAATGTTGTTCAGTTCAAACAATTGATGTGCCTGATCCTTGACCGGCGAACAAGAGTACCAAATGGTATTGGGAGCCTAATAAGCCTTGAAAGGCTTTCTGATTTAAGGGTCGATGAATCCAACATAGACACTATAGAAGAGTTGGGTCAGCTAACGAAACTGAAGACACTCAATATTTCAATTTCTTTGGATGAGTGGAACGACAAGCTGGTCGACTCCCTGAGCAGGCTGCAAAAGATCCAAGATCTTAAGATCCAGTTCAAGCATTATCAACGCAACACCACAGGATTGGATGCCTGGGTCGTCGCCGCCCCTCGACGTCGGCAGAGGCTGCGTACACAATGGGGCTGCGGGTTCTCAACACTGCCCGCATGGATGAATCCGTCTCTTGTGTCAGGCCTCTCCATACTCGCCATCGCCGTAAGGGAGGTACAGCAAGCCGATCTCGACATCCTCGGGAATTCGGGATGTTGCCTGCTCTTCTCGGTCTAAGTCTGGTTGTGATGCATAAGTATCTCGGAAACCTTGAGGGGTTTGTCCTTTGTGCTGGTTCGTTTGCAAGCCTGAAACAATGCGAGTTCGCTGGATTTGGTGGGCCTGTGGTGTTTCAGCATGGAGCTATGCCGAGGCTTAGAGTCCTTGAGTACCAGCTGACCTTACGAGGGATGGGAGAAATCTCCAGCAGCTGTGGTGGTGCTTTCGACTTTGGCATTGGGAACCTTGCTTCGCTCAGCGTAGCTCATCTTAGATTGGATTCTGATGATGAAGACGCCAGCGACGAGCAGGTGAAGGAATTGGTGGCTGCGCTGAAGCATGCCGCTAATGTCCATCCCAATCATCCACGCCTTTTTTTAAACGGAAAATTGGTTGCAGGCACAGGTGTGCTACTCTACCTAGCATAGTTTTAAAAATCCATTGATCCAATCATCTTCTTGTAGTTTTCTCTTCCTTCTAAAATTGTTTTCTTCTACTTCTATTCCAATTGTGCAGCTGCAAAGCCATCCGAATCCTTTGGCACAGAAATGTGATGGCCTGGCGATCCAGCAAACCTGGAAACAACAAGAACAGAGCGTAGTCTACTAGTTGAGTGCAAAAATGGTTGAATTTGTTAAGGCTGCTTCGTAAAGGAAGTTTTTTCCTTGTGATGGTATTCATACAGCAATCATGTGCTTAGCTTCTAGGGTGTATTCGCTCTACCATTTGTTTGTAAGAACCACGCGCGTGTAGGATCTATCTTGGACGAAAAGAGCACTATTTTGCTTCTTATGTGCAACCTCTTAACTCTTGAGCAGTTTGTGAGTTGGTGAAACAGCATAGATGCCGGTACGCTTCTGGGTTCAGAGCACGCTTCTGGGTTCAGACAGCTCAGTAGCATCTTTTGCTGCAACTTCGAAACCTATACTGTTTCGTCATGCAAAATGAATCTTTAAAAAAAATGATTGTATACTGAACAGTAAGCCCGCACACTGTTTTGGTGTGCTCTGTTGTGAGGAGCACGATGGGGGCGGACACGTGGCAGCACCCAACGGTGGCGGCGGGCGGCGGCGGCGGCGGCGCTGCGATGGCGGCACGGCGGGCAGGGGGCGGCGGTGTGGAGAGGAGAGAGGGAGAGAGGAAGATAAGGAATAACCCTTTTCTTTATTGTCTTGATTGATTACAACTCCTAAGTATTTATAGTCCCAATTAGACTTAACTCCTAAGCAATCAAGAGATTCTGTGGATCCTTAATTCCTATTTTATTAAATCTTATTTTACTTGATCCTCCTGGGTGACATGGTTGTCTTGCAGACGGCGATGGTGGGCCCGGGACGGTGGCGATGGCACCAGGTGCGCCTGCCCCTCCTCCTCCTTAGGGTTTCTGCGTGGTTTTGGCTTTAGTTGGTCGGGTCGTTCCCTTTCTGGGCCGCTGTTGGTCCATTAATTCTGCTTTGCGGGTGGACCGGTATTGTACTTGTTACAGTACCTCCCCTTTTCCACTCAGCGCATCCACGCGCTGAAACAGGCGCCATGATGAGGCGTTTGATGTCGGCCGTCTAGTTCCCCAAGGAATCTCCATTAGCTGGATGATGACGTGACCAATGGCATGGCTGTAATTGATATTTCCATTGCTGTGGCTGTAAAAAATAAACGAGTAATGCAAAGAGCCAAAGTAGCCTAAGATGATGTATTCATAGATTTTGTTGTTGTCACGTTCTGGGGAGTTCTGGATGGCGTCGGCCATGTCAACTCTTGCTAGCATACCGTGTATAGTTTGACTTGTGTGTATAGTTCCTTTGAAGTGTCTGCATACCGTGTTTGGTGAATGAAAGCTGAGATCCTATTGGAGGTGTAGCATTGTTTCGAACATTGTTGCTCCCTTGCCTGCATAGGTTGGTGAGATGAGTGGGTGATTGCTGCCTTTGTGGATTGGCATGTGGACGTTCTGGATGTTGATGAACTGTTGTCCATTGTCATCGAAAAAGATTACTGTGGCTGCTGGTAATGGCTTTGTTGGCCACTTGTCCAAGAATAGGATGCTTGATGGGAAGGCATGCACCGGTGATGTTGGTGATGCCAAGTGAAAACCAATTGCAACAATTTGAGAGGCTGACGTACCTATTGTTTCCATTATTTCCTAAAGTAGTGGTGAAGTTGTTGGTACGTAGAGGCGGTCGTTGTAGTAGATTACCCCTTCTTTAATGGACCATAGGTCTGCTGCAGCCTGTACTATGATAGTATCATAAATTACCTGAAGTGCTTGTTCATTTGCACTGGCCATACGAAGTTTAAGAAGGATATCTGAGAGGTCCGTGGGTGTTTCTGTCAATGCGGGTGGTGTGGCTATTTTGGATGATGCCGTAGAGGTGCTTGAATTTTCTTTTCTATCTTTGAGGTTCCGTAGAATTGTATAGCCAGCTGGGATCTGAAGGAATGGGTGTGAGGTGGCGCTGTTTTGCTCCTCCTTGATTGGCCGTTTGTCCTGAGGGTCCCTTGCTATGATGATGGGTGTTGGTGGTATATATGATATTGCTGCTGCTTCAAGTCGACGTGTTAAATCAATTGCGGTGTCCATGTCACCTGAAAATTGAGGTTGCACTAATTCCCGTAGTTGAGGTGGGAGGCTCCTGATGAAGAGACTACCTTGGTGTGGGATGCTGTCAAGATTGATGCGGGCGATGTAGTCCCAATAATCCGAGATATATTCCTCCAGTGTTCCTTGGAATGTTGGCAGTGCGTATTTGTTCTGAAGTTGGTGCATAAGGTGGCCGAATTCTTTGAGCAAGGCCTCCTGAAAATCCTTCCAATGTGTAGGTCGCTCTTCCAGAAGATTGAGGAACCAAAGTTGTGCCATGCCCGTGAGGTGGAAAGTGGCGTAATGTACCTGATCTTGTGATGCCATATTATCTAAACTGAAGAGGATGGATAATCTTGCTAACCAAGGTCAGGGATCTGATTTGGCGTCATATGTTGGTGTCGAAATTCGTGCGATCATCTTTGTTTGTGGTGGAGGTCGTGGAAGCGATTCATGGGGCGGTGCCAACTCCGCAGTGGATAGTAGATTGCTGGAGACCTTTTTGATGATCGATTGTAATTCGGAGGGTGTAGGGAGCGGGTCGCTTATCTTACTTTTGAGATGAGCTTTACCAGCTGCGATCATGATCTCTTGGGTTTCAGCGGTGAGTGCGTTGACAGCTGCTTCATGATTCAATCTTATCTGCGCATCTGTGATGACAGCCGATTGAATCGTCCTAGCTTCGATCATCTTGAGGTGGTTATTGATGGTGACGAAGTCATTGTGCATTCCCTCGATCTTTTCGTTGACGATGGTGATGAAGGATTGCTGCATCTCGGCAACGTTGATAGGTTCATCCTCCATGGTGGTGATCGATCTGGTCGTCCGATACTAGGTGTGAGGAGCACAATGGGGGCGGCCATGTGGCAGCACCCAACGGTGGCGGCGGGCGGCCGCGGGCGGCTATGGCGAGCGATGGAGGCGCTGCGACGGCGGCGCGCGCGGTGGGCAGGGGGACGGCTGTGTGGAGAGGAGAGAGGGAGAGAGGAAGATAAGGGATTAACCCTTTTCTTTATTGCCTTGATTAATTACAACTCCTAAGTATTTATAGTCCTAATTGGACTTAACTCCTAAGAAATCAAGAGATCATGCGGATCCTTAATTCCTATTTTATTAAATCTTATTTTACTTGATCCTCCTGGGTGACGTGGTTGTCTTGCAGACAGCGACGGTGGGCCCGGGGCGGCGGCGGCGGTGGCGCCAGGTGCGCCTGCCCCCTCCTCCTCCTTAGGGTTTCTGCGTGGTTTCGGCTTTAGTTGGTCGGGCCGTTCTTTTTCTGGGCCGCTGTTGGTCCATTAATTCTGCTTTATGGGTGGGCTTGTACTTGTTACATCTGTTTCTATGCATATGCGGTTGGTTGGGCTTCGGTGGCGTTCCGGTTGTTGGCTGAACACTTCGCGCCGTACATCCTGCAGGACCGTCGCCGTTTATCTCCTTGGTAGACTTAGATTTTTTTTTTTGAGGGAAAGACTTAGCTTAATTACTCCGGGTGTCACTATTTTGATGAAAATGCAAAAAATAAAATAAAGATAAATTATAAGTATGAGGGAATGTACTGTGCGTTAGTGAAGGAAAAATAATGTAAAATTTTCAATAGGTCATGCGGTTGGGCCAAATTAAATTGGGCTAGATGAAAAAAAGAGAGGTATAGATTTTGAATTATTTAATATTAGGTATAGATTAAACAAGCATATCACAAGATAATACTATAATTGAATCAATATACATCCTTTGTAAATAAAAATTTACCATAGATTCTACACATTAATAAAAATTTCAGTACAAAATGATTGTAAAAACATCCTCTCTTTGTTCATAAAAGAAAAATGTAAGTCTGTAACGGCACCATATATTTTATACTAGACCATGTAACATTATGTTTATTGTGTAGATCAAGTCAATGGGAGTTCAAAAAGTTAAGTTTGCTATATGATTTTTCTTAGGTTTACATATAATTTATAATTTTTTTACTAAAGCAAAAGAGAAAACAAAAAACAAGAGAAAATGAGCCCACACTTGGGCCATGGCTCAGCCCAATCCATTGGTGCAAAAGGCCAATGCGAAGGATCACAGCCTGAAAGGCCAACGTTGGCTAAACTTTTACATCAGAAATTGTAGAGTTTGTCAAATTCAATTTAGACCTTCCCCTTCTACACTCAAAATTTATATTTCCTTAATTCTTTCTTAAATATACAAAATACATGATCATCAAAAAATATTGTCTTTTTTATCTGAGTCATGCTTAAAGAGAGATTTGACCTCTAGATATTGCATAGAGATTTGACTTCTAGATATTTGCATAGTTTGTCGCTTACGATAGTCTATTCAATGCATTCAGTTAATTACATCCCACAAGTTGAGTGTGCAGGAAACCTCTGATTTATGATGTGCTTTATGGTTATTGTCTCCGGATAAAATTTGTGGATCATCTCCAATTATAAGCACAAGTGAATAAAATAGTGAAGTATAGAAACTCATGAGTCTCTAGCAAGAGTATCAACAACGTTGTATGGTTTCCTTATTAAAGTCTTTGGGCCTCATCGTCTGTCATGAAAGATGTAATATTTACCATGCAACCGATGAACAAAAATTATACAAAGAATTTTAATATTTATGATATCGAATGAGCATGATGAACTAAATTACAAAATGTATTTTTCTAATTTGTCACCATGATGTGGTAGATGTTAAAACCATATTTTTAGTATAGGAGTAAACTAAAGTTGCAATCTTTTATGTGATTGATGTACACTAAAGATGAATTTTGGGGATATTTCATCTGATTAATAGAGGTGGGCAGTTTGGGAAAAAATAACTTCGTCTATTTTTTAGCAAAACAACTTCACTTTATTTGTTAGCTTTAACCGTTTGCTCAACATGTTTATTTAGGGCTTTTTTTTGGGAACATGTTTTTTAGGGCTTTTGATTGAGTTTGTGGAAGAACCAAAAATAAAAGCCTGCCAAAGAAGCCCCATTTATTGACCATTTGACTTTCCATACATCAAAGTCCAATTTTTGTTTGTTATCTATAAAACTAAATGTTAGTGTACGCTTGTTGACCATTTGTGTTTTTACGGCCCGAGCATTTAAACATTGCGTTTATAGATAACAACTTAACGGGTGCCATGTCATGTATGTTACGAGGGGTGTAGAGAACATAGTTATGTAATTAAATTCTGTAATACAGTTGTCCATTTGCTTTTATTTAGTTAACATAGCGATGTAATTAAATTCTCGAATATTCTCCTCTTTTTCTCCTAGGACAATCATACACAATATATGAAATATATACTCGCAATCCCGTCGAGCGCTGCCTCTGAATGTCCGCCGCCGTCGCCGCCGTGCTCGCCGTCGTCGCCCGTCGCCCGTCGCACGTGCTGCGTGATCCAGGTGAGTCTCCCTCCCGCCCTCGATTTGATTTGGGTCCGAGCACTTCATCCCATTCCGCCGCAGCTCTGTTCGCCTTTCGCCGCGCCGTCCCAGATCCACCGTGCTGCCTGCCCACCCTCCCTACTTCTCCTCCCCGTTGAGATCCCCGGTCCTCCCTGTAGGCATCCCGTGCCCTCCCCGTTGCGGCGTTGCTCACTGCTTCTATCGGGTAGCAGGCGCTTCCTTCCACGTGACGCGGATGGGTCTGGCCCAGCGTTCCTGTGCACAGAGCCTTGCAAAGGCCAAAGGCACAAGCACAGCGAGCGTGGCGGTCGACGGGAACGGCGCCACGAGGTGGGAAAAATGGCTCCAAGCACGGCGCATGTGGCGGTCGCGGGAGCTCCGGCTTCTCAACGAACGCCCTCCACCTTGTCGCCGCCCGCTCCACCTTGTTCGGCCTGCTTTCACATTAGTGTGCCGGGAAATTAAGCGGGATAGTTGCACACTTGGGTGCTGGTCTTTTCGCTCTCTTAGAGAGATCATGATTGATCTGGTAATGTTCATAAAATGGAGCAACGGGTGAGCTTATCCGTGTGTCAGTTCCTCTAATCTCTTAAGTATGATTTATCAACGTGACCCTTTACCTGCAGTATGCCAGTATATTATTGCGGCCATTAGTCTTAGGCAGTATCTGATCCACCAATGGTCACACGAGACGACAAAGAGTAGCATCACTCCATTGCTGGCCTGCTGCTCGGTTCGCTTAGCTCACACAACAATAATTTTGCTCCTTGCAGTATCCAAAGGCAGATCCATGGAGGTGATGATGGGGGCACTGCCCAGACTCATCCCCAAGCTTGCTAATCTAGTCGCTGACGAGTACAATCTGCAAAAGGGTGTCAAAGGGGAGATCATGTTCCTCCAAGAAGAGCTCGAGAGCATGAGGGATACCCTTGAGCAGATCTCCAAGGTTCCAGCTGACCAGCTTCCCAACAGAGACAACATTTGGGCTAGGAATGTCAGAGAGCTGTCCTATGACATAGAGGATAGTATTGACACATTCATGGTGCAGTGTAAGGGTAGAAAGCTGGCCAAACAACATGGCCTCCAAAAGGTCATCGATAAGTGTCTGGATTGGTTGTTGCAGCCCAAGATTCGCCATAAAATGGCTACTGAAATTAGGAAGATCAAAAGGCGCATCGTTGAACTGGTTGCTCGTTTCTTTTTGCTGGGTTAAGTAGATGCAGGTTAGTCTGAACTAGCAGCCTCTACTCTTTCTATTCCCTGGTATGTCATACCATGCTACTCGATGCTGTATTTCCGTTATTCATCATAATGGAAATGGGGGAGATCCCTCGGTTCGAAAAAAAAAGGCGCATCGTTGAGGTGCATGAGCGGCATCGCAGGTGAAATCAATCTTGGTCCTGATAATCCACTGCTGCTGTAGATCTCTGATTATTTGGTCAGTACACAGAGCTGACAGAGCGTATTGGCATTGACGAGACAAGAGATGTGTTAATTGATATTATAATGGAAAGGAATGGAGTCCCCATGAAGCAAGGCAAGATAATTTCCATTGTTGGATTTTG
Source organism: Bothriochloa decipiens (assembly GCA_023333625.1). NCBI lineage: Eukaryota > Viridiplantae > Streptophyta > Magnoliopsida > Poales > Poaceae > Bothriochloa > Bothriochloa decipiens. The sequence goes on along the minus strand of CM041633.1, from coordinate 48,136,924 downwards.
GGGCTCGGAAAGACAACTCTTGCTAATGCTGTGTATGAGACTATGAGAAGATAAGAGCATCGTTCGATTGCTGTGCATTTGTTTCAGTGTCTCAAACTCCTGACTTGAAGGAATTATTCAAGAGTTTACTCTTTGATCTTGGCAAGTACATCAATGAAGAATCTTTGGATGAGAGACAACTCATCAATGTACTCAGACAATTCCTTCAAGAGAGAAGGTATAAAACTACTACTGCCATCAGTATGTATAAAAGTTTTCTGTTGCCACCGTTAATTATGCCCTCCCTTCATAAGCTTACAAGTCTACATAACATTTAATGACAAATGTCCATGTATGTCCTGATCAAATAGCAATATACAACTGCCTATGCTTTTTTGGATCATTGTTAATTGCAAATCTATAGCAGTAGTAATTAGAAACTTCTTTTCATGTGAAATTTTTGTTTCTATTTTTGGCATATATGCTTGAGTACATTTATCTATTTTCAGACTTGCAAACCCAGCTGGCCCAAGATGTCTTAGTTTAGTTCCTTTCTCATCCGCTCTAAAATGAAATAGATTCGTTTGTTCCAAGTCAAACTATTTTAAGTTTAACCAAAGTTATCGAGAAAAGTATTGACATTTAGGACCTCAAAGAGGTAAACTACAAAAATACATTCCCTAAAAGAAACTATGAAAATACATTTTCAAAGTAAAGGAACATATTGATGCCCATTTGATATCATAAGTATTATTGGGGTCCAGAACACATTCATAGTGGTCCAGTTATGATATCTTAATTAATTGGCACAACACTGTATATGAGCATTATTATAACTCTCCATCCTAGCAATGTTAGCTTTTACTAATAACTAATGATATAATATGCAGGTATTTAATTGTTATTGATGATATATGGGACATCTCAGTCTGGAAAATTATATGTGCTTTACCAGACAATGATATTGGATACATTATTATTACAACCACACGTATTTCTGATGTTGCTGAAAAAGTTGGTGGTGCTTATAAGATGAAACCTCTTTCATTGAACAACTCTCAAGAATTAATGTACAAGATGATATTTGGTAACGAGAATAGAGAAAGCACTGAAGACAAAGAAATATGTTTAGACGAGGAGCTTGCAAAAGTATCCAATAAAATACTAAAGAATGTGCTGGTGTTCCCCTTGCTATTATTACAATGGCTAGTGTACTAGCTTGTAAAGCAAGAAATGAAATGGAGTGGTATGAGGTGTACAACTCTATTGGTGTTGGCATTGAGAACAATCTAAATGTGGGGAATATGAGAAAGATTTTGTCATTCAGCTATTACGATATGGCATCCCATCTCAAGACATGTTTATTATACTTAAGTATGTTTTCGAAAGATTATAGAATTGAGAAAGATATGAGAAACAAGGGAAGAGCCTATTTGAGCATGGAGAGACATACTTCAATGAACTCATAAACAGAGGTATGATCCAACCCATATATAACCAAGCTGGCATGATATATGAATGTGGTGTGCATGATATGGTGCTTCATCTTATATGTTCCTTGTCAAATAGAGAAAATTTTATTACAATATTAAATGGTTGGGTCATTTGCACAGCTGCCACTATTTTGGAGTCCAATTGCTCCTTTGCCCTTATTTTTTGAACTTTACATGTTTGCCCCAGTTTTCCAAATCTGAACCTGCCGTTTGTCCCTATTTTCGTGGTCCGTCAGTTGGTAAAAAATTTGGGACCAAAAAAAATGTTTGGAAAATAGGAAAAAGGGGAAAAGGACGAGACTGCCCCCTTGTACTAACGGATGACGGCCACTTCCCGTGCCGATGCCGACGGCGAGGTCCTGGGCGGCTGGCGACGAGGTCCTGGGTCGATCCCCGGAGGAACCGGCGCGCGAACGGCGTGGCGTCTGGGGCGGTGGACAGGCGGGCAGCTCGCGGCTGCAGCGGGCGGCGGCGCGGCACGCGGGCAGCGCGGCACTACGGCGCGCAGGCGGCGCGGCGTCCGGCGCGGCGGCCATGCGGGCGGCTCGCGGCTGCAGCGAGCGGCGGCGCGGCCAAGCGGCCGTTGCGGCCATGGACGCACAGAGCTCCTGCATGCCGCGTTCGGCAGTTCTGAGCCTCCCCGCGCTCAACCAACCCTACCAACGCATTCGCCTTGCCATTGTACGTCTAGGGCGCACAGTCTCCGGTGTCCGTGCCGCTGGGAACCGCCTCAGCGTCGCCGTCGCCTCCGTGTAGCCGCCCGCTGCCGCGGCGCGCGTGGCCGTGGCACCACCGGCTGCGCCCGGCCAAGCAGCCGCCTCCTACACATGCATCTGGGGCCACCTCAGGTACAGTACACCGTCTCCGCCGTCTCTGGCCACCCACTGGGCCGAATTGATCGCCGCCCACTCCCCCGTGCTCTGTTCGTGCGTTCAAGAAGAAGGGCATGGGAAAGGAAATAGAAAGAAAGGTTGGGTCCTGATGCATCAGAATTGAAAAAGTGGGAGGACCTGTTTCAATTTGGAGAAAGTCTAGGGGTCCTGATGCAATATGTGTTTTCCTTTTCCTGTACCTTTTCCTTTTATATTATATGTGTATAAATCGGCTGTTGCAAATATTATGTATACAAAATATACTTTGATTTTTATATCTTTTCCTGATGTACTTTGATATTTATACAAAATATATATTGCCATTTTTCCAAGACATGTATACTAGAAGTCTGTGAAAAAAAATTCACATTGATTCTTTGATCATTCATGTTGAGGGCATTTCTGTCTTTTTAATCTGTACTTAACACCGTTAAGTCCACTTCACGGAACAGGGCAACTAGAGCTTTCATTTTCAAAAAACAGGGGCAAACGTGCAAAGTTAAAAAAACAGGGGCAAAGGAGCAATTGAGTTTCAGAATAGGGGCATCTATGCAAATGGCCCTAAATGGTTTGGACTCCATCAAATATTATTAGGAGATTATCCTTTCAAAATGGCAATGAGAGTCAAGTTATGACTATGCAAACCAGAAGCTTGCAGCAAGTAAGGTCGGTTGTTGCCTTTCTGGATGCCGCCGCTAGTGTAGTTTCGGCCCTGAGGAGCTTTCGAGTTTTACGTGTACTAGATTTACAGGATTGTGATCTTTCACAATGTTGCAGCTTGAAGTACCTTGGGAATCTATTTCACTTGAGGTATCTAGGACTACGTAACACAAGTATTGCGCAGCTCCCAGATGAAATTGGAAACTTGCAATTTCTACAAATACTGGATGTATGGAACAATAAAATGTATTGCCTACCCTCAACTATTGTTGAACTGAGACATTTGATGTGCCTTTACATTGATAGTTTTACAAGAGTGCCAAATGGGATTGGGAGCCTAACAAGCCTTGAAGAACTCACATTTTTAGGCATTAATGACTCCACCTTGGACATTATAGAAGAGCTGGGCCAGCTAACGGAAGTAAGGGTGCTGCATATTGTTCTTTTTGGTGAATGGAACAGCAAGTTGTTGGAGTGCCTACATAAACTGAAAAAGGTGAAATATCTATATATCAAGGACTGCAGTGGTCAACTTAACATCGGTGGCTTGGATGCCTGGGTAGCCCCTCCAAATCTCCAGATATTGATTACGCGATCAGGCTGCTGGTTCAACAGACTGTCAGCATCAGCATGGATGAATCAATCTCTTCTTCAGGACCTCTCCTTCTTATCTACCACCGTGAGGGAGGTACACCAGGATGACATTGAAATCCTTGGGAGTTTGCCAGCTCTCCGTTATCTAAATCTGCTGGTGGTCAGTGAGGATTTGGGAGTTCACAATGAAATTATTGGGGAATGCATTGTTGGTGCTGGTTTGTTCCCATCCCTAGTATACTGCCAGATCTGGGGATATGTGGCGCCTATAGTGTTCCAGAGAGGAGCCATGCCAAGGCTCAGAACCCTTGACTTTCGGTTATCTGTTCAAGGGGCGAGAGGAATCGCCGGCAGGTATGGTGGTACCGATTTGGGCCTAGGGAACCTGCCATCGCTCCTGAAGGTCTGGGTTCGTTTGGACTCTGAGGGCGCTCACAAGGCAGAGGTGAAGGAACTGAAGGTTGAGTTGAGGCATGCCATTAAGATTCATCCAAATCTCCCTCAGCTGTATGGAATTCGGGATGATGATGCAGGTGTGCAGTCTGCAGTTGTCTTTGTTTCTTCTCGTCCTTTCCATTTTTTTTCTAACCTTAATATCTTTTGCTTTTATATCAGTTTCAGATTCAGATGGTGAATGATGGACTGGAGAAATGATTTCTGACTATGCATCTGCAATCCATCCGAATTAGTCAATATTTGAGGTATATTACATGAAAGGTGAAATTGTACTGGCTACAAGTGTTCTCTCGTGTTCCTCCAAAAATAACAAGTGTCCTTTCTTGCCTCCCTTTTCCCCCTTCCTCATAACCTTAATTTCCCATGTTTCCCTAAATTAAACAAAAAAAAAATCCTCTGTTTGTCTCAGATTCAGAATATGATGTCCACCCCCAATCATCCAGCCCTTAAGTACATGGTGAATGGTGATGAAGATGGATGGTGTGGTAGCTCCATTTTGCTAATTTAGATTAATGGTGGGCTGCAGAGAAGACTTCATTTATCGCCAGTCGCCACCATTGAAGAAATTAAAGTGCTCGCCGATGGACAGTACAGCCCAAACTAACCGGTGAGTGGATGAGCCATGCATATAGGGATGATTATACCTGTAAAGTTTCTATTTTACTTATTCATTTGTCTATTAACATGGTGCAAGTCAGCACATCAAGGAAAATGTATAACTTTGTGGTTGCTACTCTACCTTAGTCCTCAAGGCAATGTTTTCTTTCTAGACTCTTGAGCTCAAATATTGGTGAAATCTCATTTATGACATGTATACCTGCACTTCGTAAATCATTCAAAGGAGTGCCATGAATTGTTATTTTTTTAATGTAATCCTGAATTGTTGTTGAATATTCAAAAATCATGGCCACCAGCTCCCTACCTGCAATTTGTTAGAGTTGCAACCACTAAATTGAATTTGTAGTATCTCTTTATCACAGTGAGACTTAGAGGTATTAACAATCGTATTTTAGGTAAAACTCATATTACACGAAAATAACATAATCAGTTGTGTGAATGTTGATGTAAATGACACAACCATATTAGCTTGTGCTCCTGCACTAATCTTTGGAGACATAATCATGTGGCCTTGAGGTGACACAAATCCAGATCTTGCTAATTGATACATGTTATTTTTCGTCTGTAAGTTAAAATTATTGTGCTTGTTACATCTTTATGAAGTCTCGGTTTGGCCTGCATGACTGCACAATGCGCAATTACTAGTCTCCTTCATGTTACATCTTCTCATCTCCCCACAGCTTGGTAGCAAATTTTTCTTAAACCCTCCACCAAAAGATATTGATTTTTCGCATTACATGTAGGGAAGCCTCTTTACCATCAGCATTACTTGCTACAAAATCAATATTAGTTTGTTGGAATGACAGTTTCCAGTAGACCAACCTGGCGAAAACAAGCCATGGTGATCCAAAGCCTAAGGCCAAATATTACTATCCACAGGATGCTGGTGGCAATTTACTGTAAATGTGCACATGATACCTAAACTGTCGGTGTGTGTAAGCAGCAGCTTGGGGAGGAAGAAGAAGAAGAAGAACAGAGGAAGCAGATGGGGATCGGACGAATGCTTGAATTGTAAATGCAGCGTAATGTTTAGTTACAATTCTGTTCGTGTCTTTCCCTCTCTTCTCTCTCGATACATATAGTCCTGGCTAATTGCTTCTCATCGAGCTTGTGTACTTGGGGTTGGGCTAGCGCTCACGCTTGGGCCGCACAGGAACCGGGCCGCCTGATGAAGAGCTTGGGCCTGTCGAGGTTTCATCCGTAGTCGTAGCAGCTGGGGTGCAGCTTAGTGCAGTTGGGATACCTGAGGCTCTCAAAAGAAAGTTTGTTTTCCTAGTTTCTACCACATTGTGGAGTTTGTTCATATGAATATTTAAGAGTCTACTCTTTTTGATGAGTAAGGAAAAAGTACTTTTTTTCCATTGATTTCCAGCTTGTGTCATTTGTCATGCTGTAAGCTGGTGAGACATCGGACCATAGAGCATATTATTGCAGCTAGGAATCATGCTCTGTTTCTGTGTGCTCTATTCTGTGCACAGAACACTGGAACTCTGGTATACAGAACTTGGTGTCAACAAGGCACGTCCTCACTGCACTGGTACATCCTCAGCTGTGGCTACTGGTTCGCTCTTTAATTTTGTCGACTAACCAGCCTGCACCGTGCCGTTTGAGTGTCGCATGGAAATAGGCATCTGGGCGGCCCTGTGATGCAGGGTACTGAACTCCGCTTTCTAACTATTCTTTTTTGCTTTTATCTCCGTTTCAGATAATGAGTGATGATGGACTGGAGTGGGAAAAGGATTTGTAACTACGTACCTACAGTCCATCCCATTTGGCAAATCCTCTCCTTTGAATTCACATCTCTGCGACCTGCAACGTGTGAGGTAATGAAGTTGAGACCTACTATCAGATATTTAAAAAAAAAGAATTATATGATTTCATCTCAATGACATATAAAGCGATCAAGGCCTGCAGTGTTTATTAAAATGCAACTACACGGAAATGACAGAATCATGATCAGTTGCGGTCTAATGTGCTCGATGAGTCCCAATCTTTTAAAATGGCTAAATTTTGCCAATTATAGTTGAATGATTAAGCTCTATTAAGGTTTCTGTTGTGTGCATGCATGCTGCTAACTTGGAAGTCTTCATAGCATGCTAATGACTTGTTGTCAACACTTATTAGTGTGGTGAATTATATTTTTGTTGCCCCAAACAAACATCCTCTGTTTGTGTTTCATATTCAGATTAACCTCTTAGTTAAGTGGCAACCACTAAACAATCTGAGCACTGTTATGATGTTTGTTTTGTGCCCGTTTGCAGCTAACTTGAATGTCTTCGTAAGCAGCTCAAATTTGGTTCTCAGATTGTTTGGTTGGAGGGTTGGGACCAACCCAGATGGGCTCGATCCGCTTTTTGGGTGTTTGGATGGAGGTTGGGGAAGAGATGGGTTAGACCCCAAGGAAATATTCGTTGATTATGCGGGTTGGTCTCCGCGCATGCTGTGCAGTCACGCCCCACACCACCTTATCCCTTCACCCCCCACACCAACTTATCCCTTCGCGTGGTACAGGCACAGGCCCAACCGACGTCGCGCCACCGCCCACGCCGCGCCGGCCTCTCCCAGCTGCCGCGCCGGCCGCGCGCAGGCAGGTCCGCCCCGCCAAGGCCGCCCCCGCCCGAAGCTCCTCCCAGCCGTCCGCCCCGCCAAGGCCGGCCCCCGCCCGAAGCTCCTGCCCGCCGTCCGCCCGAAGGCCGTCCCCGTCGTCCGCCCGAAGGTCCTCCCCGCGCGAACGTCGCCGTTCTCCCGAAGGTCACCATCCGGCCGAAGGTCCTCCCCGCCCGCCTGAAGGTCGCCGTCCTCGCCAGGTCCTCCCTGCCCGCCTCAAGGTCCGCCTCTATGATTAGCAACTTTGACTAAATTTCTAGAAAAACCTATCAAGATTTATACTTCAAATTAGTATCAGTTCATATATCAGAAAATATATTTTCATAATATGCTCATTTTATATCATAGATGTGGTTATTTTTTCTACAAAGTTAGTTGAACATTGGATATTTTGATTTGCATTGATTCTACAAATTAATTTATTTGGAGACGGAGGGACGGAGTAGTACATTAATTAAGATCTGTATGATGATCAAAACAAAATTAAGGTCTGTATCATTAGCTAAAATGTCACCGCCGTCTGTGTAACATTGCTAGTGGGATGGGCTTTAGAACCCGACAAAAGCATATCTAATAATAATATAATAATCTGATTGAAGATGCTGTGGCATTTGGAGGCGGAGAGTGGAAGAGAAATTTTGTGCCAAAGGACTCTAGCTCATTCGGTTAGAGCTTTCCAACGGCATCCCTTAGGTCCTGATTTTAAATCCCCGTTGGAGCGAATTTCAGGTTAGGGGTAATAAAAATTCTCTCGCTGGCGTAGCCAGGGTTCGGGGGTTTTTTAGCGATCGAGAAGAATTGTATTCTTCACAATAAAAAACGGTTGGGGGCGGCTCCCCCTCCGGTCGCGTTTTTTTTAAGAGAGATTTTGTCTTTTTGCTGTAGCATCACGAAATCCTTCTCTCTTCCGATTTGTTCCAACTTCCAAGGCTCCTCGGTTGGAGCAGCCCTGAATCGGCGGAGGCTGCTCGGCGGGAGGCTGGCCAGATCCGGCCGGCGCGGCGTGGCAAACCGGTGGCCGGTAACTCATCGGTGAGTCCTATCTCGTGCTAGCTCTTCCGTGCTTTGTGCTCATCTGAATAGCTCCGAGGCTCAGTATATGCATACGCAGCACAGCAGCCTCACTCCTTGCGTTCGTGTAGGACAGATCCATGGCGGTAGTTGATGGGCCTCTGCCAAGCGTCCTTGCCAAGCTCGGAGATCTGCTCGTCGGGGAATACAAGCTGCAAAAGGGCGTGAAGGGGGACATCATGTTCCTCAAAGCTGAGCTCGAGAGCATGAAGGGTGCCCTCGAGAAGCTGTCGAGTAAACCGGCAGACCAGCTTGACATTCAGGACAAGATCTGGGCCAAAGATTTGAGGGAGCTCTCCTATGATATAGAGGATAGTATCGACACATTCATGGTGCGTGGGAAAGCCAATCAATCGGCCGAGCTTCATGGCATCAAGAAGTTTATTGACCGAAGTGTTGGTTTGTTCAGAAAGGAAAAGATTCGCCATGGGATTGCTACTGAGATAAGAGACCTCAAGAGGCGTGCTGTAGAGGCGCACGAGACGCGTCTCAGGTATGATGTTAGCCTCAGTGTTGATAAGCCTACCACAGCTGTTGTGGACCCACGCTTATTTTCCCAGTACGCAGAGATTGAAGAGCTTGTTGGCATTGTTGAGACAAGAGATGAGCTCATCAATATTGTGATGGAAGAGAATGGAGTGCCCATTCAGAAAGGCAGGATAGTTACCATTGTTGGATTTGGTGGGTTGGGAAAAACAACTCTTGCTCATGCAGTGTATGAGAAGATTAGACCACTATTCGATTGTTGTGCTGATGTATCAGTGTCTCAAACTCCTGATTTGAAGAAATTGTTTAAGGGCATCCTCTATCAGCTTGACGAGAAAAAGTATGACAACATCAATGATAAACCAGTGGATGAGCGGCAGCTCGACAATGAACTAAGAAAATTCCTTCGACACAAAAGGTATGGGAGCATTCCTTCAATCAATTTTTACATGAAATGAATTTTTTTGGCCACCGGTGTGTTAGGACCTCCAATCTGTTTCACAACACTAAAGTTATTCAAATTTCCAAATCTAGACAGAATTTGAAGATGCCCATTAAAGGAAAAGTGTAGCTCTTGAAAAGTTATGCAAATGATATTTTTGGAGATTTTCAAGTTCTTATATAAATTTGGGAGTAATTTGTATTTTAATCCGAGTGGCAAATCTGTAAATAACTTGAACAGCACCTAACCCTATCGGCGCCCGCCATGGCCGGCTTCGCATCGCGCGCCGCCGTCCACCGCCGCGCCTTCCCGGCCAACCGAGCGCTCTCGGACGCGAGAGACATCGCCGTCGTCGTGTCAGCTGCTCCTTCATCATCTTCTTGCTATAAATAGCAGTCGGCCGACGCCGTTTCTCCTTCTTCTTCCTCCCGCCGCCGTCGCCGACGATCTCCCTCCGCCGCCGAAATTCGCCGTCGACACTCCACCTCTGTCCAATTGCCCTCGCTCAAAGCTCCGCCACTTCAGCACGGTTCTTTTGGGCCAGTTCAAGCTCGCTCTCATCGCCCGAGTCACCCACACTCCACCTTCTTCTCCGCGGCCGGTCAGCCGAGCCGCCGCCGCCATCTCCGCCGTTTGCCGTCGCCGGAGGTGAAAATATTTTACCTTCGACCTTGTAATCATGCTCTCCATGTCATCCTGCGTCTGATGCGCACCTTGGTTTGGGCAGCGCATTGCCGGTGACCGCCGTGACGCCGTCGTGCCATCGGAGCGCCGCTGCCGCCATCACCGCCGTCGACCGCCGCTCAACCCAGCCACTCCGGACCTCCATTAACGTGCGCATCCGTGCCGTGGTGAGCTCCTGCATCTATCCGTGCCATCAATTGCATCAACCCCGTACCGTAGCCGCCGGTAGCCGTAGCCCGCCGCCGGCGCAGTGCTCCGCTCCGCCGCGCGCGATGCCGTCCTGCCTAGAGACCGAAATCGATCTCCATGTAGTAACCGAACCTGTCCGTTTAGGTGTCCTGCGTAAGCTCATGCGGTCTCCGTCACCGGAAATTGCTCCGGTGAGCAACTCCGCCGCGCCCGAGCTCCGCCGCGCCGCCATGGCCGCCGGCGTGGGTGCCGCCGCCTCTCCCCAGCCCCGTTAACCACCTTGATCGATGCGCTGTGTCAAGATGAGCAAGTAGGAGAAAACCCCATCGCCAGAGACCTCACCGACGGCGAGGAATCGCCGGTCAACTCCGGCGGGGTCGGCTGTTGACCCGGAAGCACTGTGCCGAATTTTCTTTTTCTATTTTCAGAAAATGATTTAAATGCTATTTTCTTTGGAAATTCATAGTAAATCATATATAGCTCCAAAAATTCTGAAAATTTTTGTGAATGTTCTTTATGATGTCATCTACCTAGGAAAAATATGAAATACCAAAATTGAGTACTTTTTTCATATGTGAAAATTAGCCCTTTTAATTAAAAAATGGACCTTCAATGATTTTTAACAAATAAAATAATTGACTTTTAATTCTGAAATTTGTTTTGCCATCTAATTAGGCTAATAGCTTTCTAAAATAAAATTTTGGGCTTAATTTGACAACTTTAATTTTTATGCCTTTATTTAATCCTTTTAAAATAATTAAATAACCCCTTTTAGTTAACTTAATCATTATAGGTGTTGTTTGACTTTGGGATTGATTGATGACCTTAGGTCATTAACCCTAATGACCTTTGGCACTTTAATTAATTGTTTGCACTTATCTTAATCATGTCATTAGGATTTAATTAACGTTATTTTATGTGTTTAATTAATTATAAAAATGGCGTAATTAACCCTAATGAGTTATTTAAGCAAAGTTTTGTTAGCTTGCAACTTTATCGTGAAGAAAAGTTATACTCGATCCTTTAATCTGATCATGCATCCATCGAGCATCATGTTTACTATTCCATCATGTAAAGCATATTAATTATCGAGTAGTTTCCGTTAACGGAGAGTTAACGTATCATTCAGATCCGAAGGACGAGCAGATTCAAGAATCGGGAGTTGATCCAGAGTCCGAGACTATCTACCCCGAACATCAAGGCAAGCCCCGGATACATTTAAACCCTATTCTATTTATAAAAGTTTTACCGCTTCAGCTCTGATATGTTGCATTAAGTAGTAGGAGTTGAGTGAAAACCCACAAATTGCATTACCTGTCTTATTTCCTTAATCCTTGTTACCTACTTGGAAGATGAGTAGTAATGCTTAGCCCTGCTTATTTATTTAATTGTCCAAAGGAAAAAGAATGAAAAAGATGAGATTGGCTTTATTGTTGGAATCTTGATAATAGTAATAAATCGAGTCCGGACGGCGAACTTGCACTGGGAATGGAGTCCCTTTGTAGTGTTCTCGTCTGTTGATGCCCTAGGTCCCGTCCGATGGTGACCTGTCGATAATCGAGAAATTTAGAAATCCACATGCATGAAGTGGTATACGGATGGTTGGAGCCGTGTATGCCATGGAGTGACCTAGCGTGGGGCCAGAGAATCCCATCTGTGTCATAGTGTGTTTTACTGTGGGGTTTAAGTTCCCATGTATCTCGGTACGCTGGGCCGCAGAGCTCACGTGTATCATGTGGTGATATACGGCTGAGGTTGTTATCCCGGTATATCGGTGCACCTGGGGTGCTTCGGAGTTAAAGTCTCCGGTATGCTCAGTCACCTAGGTCCCAGCTGGGTATGAAAATGGATTCGAATCGCCGTTGCTTCTCGGAGAAGAAGACTCGATCACTGATCATCATCGTAGTAACAACTTGAACAAAAATAAAGGTTCAATAATGAAGTTGGTTGATAATGGGAGATAGTCCCATCCACTTCTCTTTTTGTAAAGCTTTTCTGCAAAAATTTCTTATCTCTTACAAACCTTACCTTGTCCCTCTAACCTGCATCTCTTGAGTCTCTACCCTTTTCTTTCGTCGGGTCAGTCTTGTTGAGTACTGTTGTACTCAGGGTTTGTTGAACCCCTGTTGCAGGTGAGCTTCATGGGCAAGAGTGTTATGCATCCTGCTGCATGACAGTCGTTGAGGAAAGCGACGACGAATAAAGATGTTCAGCTCTTAGGCAGAGCTTTCGTAATATTGTAATCTACTGCTACTCCACTAATATTATGGTTTGTATAATCTAAACCTATCTTTGTAAATAGTCAAAACTCAGAGTTTGTAAATGTATGTTATTGTAAGTCTTCCGCTGTTTTACTCCATGGTATTTTATTTATATGAAATTGTTGTAATACTGCAATGTCTCTCTACAATGATTGATCCTGCTCGGAGAATCGTGGATGATTCGGGATTTACCCGACAGACTTTTTAAGTCGTATGGAACACAGTCATGGTTATTTGGAGTCTGTCTAGACAATAATCACGCGTGTGGGCCATATGATTTAGGAGGTTCTGCCACAGCTGGTATCGGAGCTGGATCGTTGTTGAAAAGAGTTATTGTAGTATTCTCCTGTGAAAACTTCAAAAGTTTTGAGTCAAATAATTTTAACTTGACTATTTTGGGTCCAAATTGCTTATTTCTTATCTAGGATTCTTTTTATCGACCCTTATTATGATTTTATAAAGTGTGGTGGAGAAATAGCATATTATATTGCCCTATGTTATATATGTAAGTATTACATTACAAATCTTTTACGCTTAGATCGTAAGTTCGTTCATGCATCATGCTTAATTAAATTATTTAATTACTTTCCCCTTTAAAGTGGTTTGGGTTGAGTAGTATCAATCCTTTTCATGCTAACCATTAGAATCCTTCTCAGCTATCCTATCTTGCTTCAGGATGGCCATTACCAAGCAAACACCTCGCAAGAGCACTGCACCAAAAGGAGTACCTCGACATCAGTTAGCTCCCAAATATGAGATCGGAGAAAGCAGTAGCAATCCGCATCAGGATCCGCAGGTGGAGATAGTGAGACTTAGATCTGAGCTAGAAAGGGCTGAAAACGACAAGATGTTAGAGGCCGCCGAAATCACTTCATTGAGGCGATCCCGGAAGTATATGAAGCACCAAAGAAATGATGCTTGGGCAAGAGAAGATGCAGCAAATGTTCGTATCCAAGAACTCGAAGACTATGTGGAAGATTTGGAAGATTATGCGGAGGAGGCTGACGATGAATGTGTGAGGTTGAACAACTTACTGGATCCGGAATATCAAAGACACGCAGCCCAGGATGACCTTGGTCTTGTAATGGGACAGGACGAGGAAGAGGAAGATCCTGAAGAACTAGAATCCGTCGATGAGGACGTTATTGATGAAGAAGAGGAAAATCAGATGAATATAGAGAATGAAAGTGGAGAAGAAGATGTTATGGAAGAAGAAGATCCTGAGATAGTAGAAGAAGAGCCTGAAGAGGAGGAGGATCCTGAGGAAGATGAGTAAAAGAGTTTGGGAAGTAAGATGTGTAATATATCCTTTCTTTGCTTCCTAAAGCCTAGTAGGTATGGGAAGTCTTGCCGGAGTGTAGAATAATGTAATAAAAATAATGTAATAAAAATAATGTAACATAAGTATGTTACGCCTTTGTAATATATCCTTATGAAATCCCATAAGGTTTTACGAATAAAGTGTAGTTTGTGTTTCAACAGATGCCTGCTCATACCCGTTCCCGTGATGCTGCTGGTCCATCTCAGGATGGAGGTGATATCCCTAATCCTCCACCAGTTCCACCCACTCTGGCTGATGTAGTTGCAGCATTAGTCACTGCCACAACCATGATGGCTCAAAACCAGAATCAGAATGCCCGACAAGGGAATCATGGGCGGAACCATAGAGATGAAACCACATATGTGGATTTCACAGACACTCGACCTCCGGTTTTCAGCAGAGTAGATGAACCTATGGAGGCTGATGATTGGCTCCGCACTACGGAGCAGAAGTTTGGACTGATTGAATGCACAGAACATCAAAAGCCCATGTTTACCGCCCAGCAGTTGAGAGGTACTGCAGGAGCTTGGTGGGTAAATTTCGTTGCTGCTCAGCCCGAAGGCCATCGCATTACTTGGACTGAGTTTCGAGAAGCCTTTCGAGCACATTTTATTCCCGAGGGAATAATGACCATAAAGCTCGAAGAATTTCTTTCCTTGAGACAAGGTGATATGTCGGTGATGCAATATTTTGGCAAATTTAATCACTTGTCTCAATACGCGTCAGATTATATTAGTACTGACCGTAAAAAGAAAGAATGTTTTCTAAGAGGCCTGAATAGTAAAATTCAGAGAATGATGACGGGAAATCCAAATGCCACCTTTCATGAGGCGGTGAATATCGCTATCTCTTATGAAGATAAGAACCGTCAACATTTGGAAACCAAAAAGAAGAAGGGTGTACCCTCTGGATTTTTTGGTGGCAATCCAAAGCGCCAGAAAATAATCTATCACCCTCAGAATCATTTTCGTCCACCTTATCGTCCACCACAATACCAAGCGCCGCAACAGGCATTCGCTCGTCCTGTTGCTAATCTATCATATCCACGACCGTCGAATGCCCCTGGTATTCGTAATCCCAATTCCTAGCCACCTATCTTTCCCTGTTATAACTGTGGCAAACCTGGTCATTTTGCACGGAACTGCCCGCATCCGAGGCAGTATAACTCTTATGTCCCTAGAGCTTTTGCACCACAACCACAACCACAGAGTCAGCCTAAAGCAGGAAATCCGAAGGTATCAAATAGTAAGAATGAAAAGAAGTCTGGCAGAGTGTTCTACACTCAAGTTGGGGAGATACCAGAAGGAGAGCCTGTCATGATGGGTACGTTCCTGTTACTGATCATCCTGCAATTATGCTATTTGATTCTGGTGCATCGCATACATTCATCAATGGTACCTTTGTTAAGACATATGAAATTCCAATAAGGGATACAAAAGAGCAGTTCTTTATACAATCGCCTGGAGGGCGTATGTGTACTAAAGAAATGGTACATGATGTGCCAGTAAGTTTGGATGGGTATATTTTTCCCACTGATATGATAATATTAAAGGATCAAGATATAGATGTGATCCTGGGTATGAATTGGATGAAACGGCATGGCGCTGTGATAGACATCCTGAATAGAACTGTGAGATTAAACATACCCAATTGCAAAACTTCACTTCTTATCCAACTTCCGACACTTAAGAGGCATGTTCCAAAGGTATGTGCCACCTATGTAAAAGAGATTGAGGAGATCCCAGTGGTCTGTGAGTTTCCTGATGTATTCCCCGATGAGTTACCGGGTTTACCTCCCGACAGAAATGTGGAATTTAGAATTGATTTGAAACCTGGTACTGCTCCTATCTCCAGGAGAGCTTATCGGATGGCACCACCTGAGTTAGCAGAACTCAAGATTCAATTGCAAGAGCTACGAGATAAAGGTTTTATTCAACCTAGCTCATCACCCTGGGGATGTCCTGCTCTCTTTGTGAAAAAGAAAGATCAAAGCTTGAGGTTATGTGTGGATTATCGACCCCTGAATGAGGTAACCATCAAGAATAAGTATCCTCTACCCCGCATTGATTTGCTTTTTGATCAATTGGCAGAAGCAAAGGTGTTCTCTAAAATTGATCTTCGATCTAGGTATCATCAAATCAAGATTCGCCCAGAAGATATTCCAAAGACCGCTTTTACCACTCGGTACGGTCTATATGAATATTTGGTTATGTCTTTTGGACTAACCAATGCACCGGCCTATTTCATGTATTTGATGAACTCAGTGTTCATGCCAGAACTGGATAAGTTTGTGGTTGTCTTTATTGATGACATATTAATATATTCTAAGAATGAAGAAGAACATGCTAAACACCTCAGAATTGTCTTGCAACGTTTGCGAGAACATCAATTGTATGCCAAGTTTAGTAAATGTGAATTTTGGCTGAAAGAAGTGAAATTCCTTGGACATGTGTTATCAAGCAAGGGTGTTGCTGTTGATCCTAGCAAAGTAAAGGATATACTGGATTGGAAACCACCAAAGACTGTGCATCAAGTTCGAAGCTTTCTGGGAATGGCGGGTTATTACCGTCGTTTCATACCAGATTTCTCGAAGATATCCAAGCCAATAACTGAATTGTTAAAGAATGATGTCAAGTTTGTTTGGTCACCTGCCTGTGAAGAGGCATTTCAGAAATTGAAGAAACTAATGACTACTGCACCTGTGCTAGCACAACCAAATATTGAGAAGCCGTTTGATGTCTATTGTGATGCTTCTGGTATTGGTATTGGATGTGTGTTAATGCAAGAGGGGAGAGTCATTGCATATGCTTCTAGACAGCTGAAGAAACATGAGGAGCATTATCCCACACATGATTTGGAATTGGCAGCTGTTGTTCATGCCTTAAAGATATGGCGACATTATTTGTGGGGTAATAAATGTAATATTTACAGTGATCACAAGAGTTTGAAATACATATTCACTCAAGATGATTTGAATATGAGGCAAAGAAGATGGTTAGAGCTGATTAATGATTATGATTTGGAAATCTATTACCATCCTGGCAAAGCCAATGTAGTGGCTGATGCACTTAGTCAGAAAGTTCATTGTCATTGTTTAACAGTGAAGCCTTTGGATATTTCTATATGTCATGATATAGAAAAACTGGGTATAGAGATGGTGCAACAAGGAAGTTTGTCTAACATTGCTGTTGAGACAACCATCAAAGATCAAATTATAACTGCTCAGAGAAGTGATAAGGGAATTAAGCATATTAAAAAGAAAATTAGAAATGAAAAGAATCCTTGTTTTACAGTTGATGAAGCGGATATCCTATGGTATAAGAATCGTCTGGTCATACCAAAAGATTCTGAGTTAAAACAAAAGATCTTTGATGAAGCACATTTGTCAAAATTTTCTATTCATCCAGGCAGTAATAAGATGTATCATGATCTGAAACAGAGATTTTGGTGGACCAAGATGAAGATAGAGATTGCTAAGTATGTGGCTCAGTGTGATACTTTTCAGAGAGTCAAAGCTGTTCATTTGAAATCAGCAGGAGAACTTCAGCCATTACCTATTCCAGCTTGGAAATGGGAAGATATCAGTATGGACTTTATCATGGGTCTACCCAGAACAACAAAAGGTTTTGATTCAATTTAGGTTATAGTGGATCGACTCACCAAGTCCGCACATTTTCTTCTAGTTCAAACTGCAACTACAGCTTCGCAATATGCCAAACTGTATTTGGAGCACATCATAAGTCTTCATGGAATACCAAAGACTATTGTTTCAGATAGAGGCACGCAGTTTGTCTCCCAGTTTTGGAAACAACTACACAAGTCTTTAGGTACTAATCTTTTGCACAGTACAGCTTACCATCCCCAGACAGGAGGTCAGACAGAAAGAGTAAATCAAATACTTGAAGATATGTTGAGGGCATGTGTTCTAAATTTTCTAGAGAAATGGGATGAATGTTTACCCTTAGCAGAATTCTCATATAATAATAGCTATCAAGAAAGCATCAAAATGGCACCATTTGAAGCATTGTATGGTCGCAGATGTAGAACTCCATTAAGTTGGTTTGAGCCCGGAGAAAGAAGATTCTTCGGAGTTGATTTGGTAAAAGAAACTGAAGCGAAAGTTAAACAGATACAACAAAATATAAAAATAGCATAATCCCGTCAAAAGAGTTATGCAGATCAAAGGCGTCGACCATTGTATTTCAATAATGGAGATCATGTATACCTAAAAGTGTCACCCATGAAAGGAGTTACCCGATTTGGAGTCAAGGGTAAGTTAGCACCTCGTTACATTGGACCATTTCTAATTATAGAAAGATGTGGACAGTCAGCATATCGTCTGCAATTACCTGAACAATTGTCGGCTGTGCACAATGTGTTCCATGTGTCCCAATTCAAAAAGTGCCTCCGTGTGCCAGATAAAATCATTGATGTTGAGGGAATTGAACTTGAACCTGATTTAACTTACTCTGAATCCCCAATTCGAGTCTTGGATCAGAAGGATCGTGTTACTAGAAGCAGAACAATCAAGTGGTATAAGATACAATGGAATCAACATACAGAAGAAGAAGCTACTTGGGAATCAGAGGATTACCTATTGGAGAATTTCCCAGAGTTTTATGCTTCCATCTAAAGTAATAATTCTTTCTACGAGTTGTAACTTCTCTATGAGTGGTACAATTCCTTTCCTTTATAAACTTAGAAGAAGTGTATTTTCCTGACACATTTCCTTTTCCATTACTTCACTCGAGGCTTTAAATCTCGGGACGAGATTTCCTTAAGGGGGGAAGGCTGTAACACCTCTGGTGTTATATTAACTAAAACATGCCATGTCATCATATGCACTGCAAAGCATTCATGTTTAAGTTCACCTTTATGTGCATCCACTAAAACAAGTTTATATTATATAGGTTGATTGAGTTTCTGTAATGTTTGGTCACATGAAATAATAAAACCCTAATTTTGAATGTCATCGCAAATGCTTAGTTTATACTCTATGTACTTGAGGTGTAAACTGTGTTTACACTAGTGTCAAGCATAGTGTATAAGTCTAAGTCCAACCCTAAAAATGATTTCCATATTTGAAATTTAATTTGGATTCCAAAGCTTATTTATAAGCCTGACAATTCAAATTTAAAGTCAAATTGGAAATGCTAGAAAAGGTTTTTCCAAAAGTCAACTTGGGCAACCAAGGGTGTCATTAGGTCAATGATCTAAAAATGTCCTTGGATGATGTTTGTGCTCACTAATAACCAACCAATTAAGTTAGAAACCAAATTGAGTTTAAACTCCATTTCAAAAACCCTTTATTTCCAACCCTAGTTTTATCCCCTTTTCTCTAATTCAAATTCTATAAGGAATTTGGAGATACTCCAAAAAGATAGTTTGTAGATCTTGACAAGAGCTACAAAGTTGGTATAGAAAGTTTTTCAAGTTTCCAAAAGGAATTTCAAATTAATTTGAAAATACAGTTTCCAGCAATTATCCCCTTTTGATTTTAAAACCATAATTCAAAAATTATGCATAATTTGAGAAAACTTTGTACATGAAAAATGTGTGGTTTGACAAACTCAACATTTCATAGTTTTGAATATTTTCAAGTTTTATGGAAAAATCAAAAGTAATTTTAAATGCTTGTTTCTAGGGTTTTATCCCCTTTTCAAACCTGAATTCAAATTTCAAAATCTAGACAGAATTTGAAGATGCCCATTAAAGGAAAAGTGTAGCTCTTGAAAAGTTATGCAAATGATATTTTTGGAGATTTTCAAGTTCTTATATAAATTTGGGAGTAATTTGTATTTTAAACCAAGTGGCAATTCTGTAAATAACTTGAACAGCACCTAACCCTATCGGCGCCCGCCATGGCCGGCTTCGCATCGCACGCCGCCGTCCACCGCCGCGCCTTCCCGGCCAACCGAGCGCTCTCGGACGCGAGAGACATCGCCGTCGTCGTGTCAGCTGCTCCTTCATCATCTTCTTGCTATAAATAGCAGTCGGCCGACGCCGTTTCTCCTTCTTCTTCCTCCCGCCGCCGTCGCCGACGATCTCCCTCCGCCGCCGAAATTCGCCGTCGACACTCCACCTCTGTCCAATTGCCCTCGCTCAAAGCTCCGCCACTTCAGCACGGTT
>CM041633.1:48050111-48112062 GCA_023333625.1 Bothriochloa decipiens | reverse complement strand
AGGACAGCGTGGGCATACCTAGCTGGCTTGTGCAGCAGTTGCTGCTATTCTTCGTTTGACCGGATGCACCGTCGATCTATCTGCTTCGTTGGTCCACGGTCACCATATGGTGCACCAGAACCAACATGGCAGGCAGCTCTCTGGTGAGCAAGACGAGTCAACAACGAGGCGATGTCCAGGATGCACGCAAGGGCTAGGGGCGCAGGTAGGGCTTCGGCACGGCGCGGCGGCATGTTTTCACGAACAAAGACCTCCAGCGATGAGTAGAGAGATGACGTACAGCTCGACGGGGCAGGGAGCTTTCCTTGACGTGAAGAGGTTTGCAGACGGCGGAGGTAGCAGACGACGGCCGCGTGTCCGAGCTTGACGAGATCGTGATGGTGGCGGCGCGAAAGGCTAGGGCAAGAAGAAATAGGGCAGGCACAACATATTTTATAGCTACATATATATAAGCTGAGTTGGAACGTATAGGTGTATATACGTATATATATGGCATGAAGGAGATGAACTGGGCGCTGCTAGGCCAGGCTGGATTTCTAGTGGGCTGGCTTCAAGGATGATATATGATCCGATTTTTGTTTGGATTAATTGATTCGATACAAATCCTGATGAGGAAGATAAGAATCAAGACTCAGGCCATACGCAAGGGAGAGAGAGTTCAAGACGTCCCCGACGTGCAACAAAGGACGGAGTCTCTGCCTCGTGGGGTTCAGAGTCGTCATGGGCCTTGAAGACAGGGAGCCTGGACGTTCGGCACAAGTGAGAGGGAGAGATTTTATTATCATTATTATTTCAAAAAGCCATTTTTCAAAAGAGTTTTAAAATCATTTTGAGTTTTGGTCAAGACCACACATCTCAAAAAATTAAATGCGGCAGCATGTATGCTCAGACATGTTCATACTTCCTATGATGAATTTTAATATAACAAAAAATATTATTTTCCAAAGTTTTCATGAGCACAAAAATACATAAATAAATTATTTTAACTCTATTTTTAAAAATATAAATTTTAGGGTGTTACATGTCTTCATATGTTGCAGGGACAGTGGGAGACCAGGAGATCTTGTCTTTGGCGAATGGTAGTGCAATAACGCACGGCCTGAGCAAGCTGCAACCAGCGACTTGGATGCCTGTAAAAACGAAACAGAAGGTTGTTCCGGCAACAAGCATGCTTCGGTGTAGGAGTACGCAGTAGATAAGTCCTACACATATATACATATTATATCTGTACAATTCTCAGTAATGATGTCTGCTTATGAAGAAGTAAAACTTAGCAGCAACCGTCCACAAAGCACACCTTTTTTCGAGAGCGTGCAATTAGCCCGTGTTGATATAAGCGAAAAAGGAGTTTTCACAAAGCACACCTCAAAACAGTGCTCAGATTGTACATGTACATTTTTTTTGGTTGTCTGATCCATTGTTCCCACTGCTGTAAGACTTGATTCATTTCATTGTAAAAAAGTTCAGCTCTCCTGCTTGATTCTTTTCAAAGAAACATGTTGTTTACTCAGCTGTCCATCGGCATGTTGCAAAACTTGCAAGCCAGTAAATACAGGGCACCAAAGATATATGGCTCTGCGATTGCAAATCTAGTCCCTCTTAGGAAACCTTTTTTTTCTGTTCAGATTTCAGATTCTGTCACCAAAAAGTTGCGATAATTTCCCTAGTTTCTACTACGTTGCATTTGTTGCACAGTTTGTTCACAGTAGTCTACCTTTTTTTCTATACCTATCTACAAAGAGGAAAAATTTCTTCACCTCTTTTTTCTTTCACCTCTCCATGTCCTATATGTTTATGGTTAGAAAACCATAATTAAAACCATAATTTCTCATAAAAATTTCAGTTCACCCCTAAATTTCTGTCCGCCTATGCCTCTCCTCCGTGTATCTACTTGCCTCTCCTCTAAAGAGTAGAAGTACAAAACCATAATTGAAACCATCACGAACTCAGCATATACAATCAAATTAGAACACAAGTAACCCAACAATGATTTAGAAGGCAAATAAAGACTATATTTTAGATCTAGACCAAATAGAATACAAAACGAAATCAAAATCATCATCATCATATATATTCCGGATCAAGACCACCGGACGTGCCTCCTCGCCATGGAGCCTGCCGCCGCTTGGTCCACAACGACATCCACACGAAGAAGGCCGGAGCGAACTCCTGTTACCGCCGCCTAAGCACAGTCTGTGTGAGTTACAACGCCGTTGGCACGATTCCAAGCCCGCGTGTGATTGCCCGCCAACCGATGTATCCTTGGCCCCTCGCGACACATCGGGGACACGTCTCGTTCTGGCTGTGGAGAAGGAGAAGGAGAAGGGGGCGCAGCAGAGATCAGCCGCGTCGTACTTCCTAGCGGCGGCGATGAAGATCGGGAAGGAAGAAAGGATGGATGCGCTGTGGTTCATAACATCGGTAAGAATAAGCAGAGTGCGGTTCTCCTATACTCCGTACACTAAAGGAAAGAGGAATTCTGAGAGGAGAAAAAAGAAGAAGAAAAATAAATAAAATACAAAGGACAACGGTTTCTACCGCTAGCAAAGGTGTACGGTCCGATTTTTTTTGCCACGTTTGGTCCACAATCAAGTGATCAGTTAAGGTTATCTTTTGATGATTATTATAGGTAATGTGACATTATTATGAATATATAAACTTATATTATAGGTATTGTGATTATAGAAAATATAGCCTTTTAAAAAAATTTGCAAAACAAGTAAATGTAAATAAATATGCAACATTTCATATTTCTTTATTAATATTTGATAACTAATTTTTTTTGTTGCAACGCACGGGCATCTTTGCTAGTTTAACAAAAAAAAAAGTTGAAATTTGCGTTGATTTTTGCAGCTTGTGGCATGGGCCACATTGTTGCAGCTACGAAACCTGCCCTGTTTCTATGTGCTCTGTTCTGTGCCCATGATATATTAAGGGCCTAGTAGAGGGCCTGGGCCAGGCTGTTGGGCCTGTTTGGAATCATGGGCCAGGCTGGAAACCAAAATGGACCTCCCTCCACTTCCACACGACGGAGAGGACGCGACGCGCAGAGGAGCGACATCTGGGAGGACTTCGCCGGCGACGAGGGCTCACGCCTGGGTCCGGCGGAGATAACGCGGCGGGCGAAGGAGCTAGCGCTCTCGGGCGCGGGCGCCATGCACGGCCGTCCGTCGGCGGGCTGGCGGCACGAGAGATCAGCACGGGGGCCGTAGCCGTCGGTGGAGGCGGTGTTCCGCGTCCACGGCTCCTCGCGTGTGGTCGGCTGGTGGCGCGGTTCAAGGAGGCGAGGGCGGCGGCCCGCGCGCGCACACGGTGCCGCGGCGGGGTGTTCAGTCCGGGCGTCGCCACCTGCTGCCGCCTCGGCGCGTCCAACTCCGCCGTGCGCACGTTCGTCTACAGCGGAGCCGCGCACGCCAGCGCCGCCAGCGGTGGCGCCGCCACCAGCGGGCGAAGGGCGATGCTGGCGTGCGGATTCGTCGCTGCCCCGTCTGCTGCCCTGCCTATGACTCTGTGGACACGGGCAACGGCGAGCTGGCGGTGCTTGACGCCGATGAGGTGCTCGATGAAATGCAAGTAAGGGAAAACGTGGGGATGGTAACATCATCACAGATTAGGGTGCATTTACTGTGGATGAGGTAATTCATGAATGACTATGCACAAAAATCATATGGTAGTACAACAATGCCGCTTCTTTCTTTCTGGTGACAATGACATCACTCACCGAGGACAGTTGGTCTACTCTGCAGCTCACTACATCTGGACTTCTGGAGAGGTTGCTTCACGCAGCAGAATTCTTGAGCAAGCATAGTAACTGGGGTCTGGGGAGTTGGTCTACTCCGCCAAACCCATCCATAGAAAAAAGGTGGGAGAGGGTGCCTTTTATATTAGTATATTATTACTGTCAAGAAGAAAATCATATTTGTCGTAGACAAGAAGTACTGTCATAGGATGGGCTGGCATGGTTGGTGAGTGCGGATGGATCAGAAGATGAATCCCAACAATTACTACTAAGCTTGCCTTAGTCTCCTTCCTAGTTAACTACATCTCTCCTCTGTTATTGCCTAGTCTCCGTCATATCTTTCTAAGACATATCCCTGAAACTTCAGATCAATTAGCTCCCAGCACTCTTCATGCTGCAGTGACAGTGTGCGATCCAGCGATTCAGTCGAGAGCGGCTGCTGGATACCAGAACTAGCAGCCAGTCCATGCACATTCAGGTGTGTCATACGAAGTTTGAACAAATTTATATATAGAAATTTATATATAGAAATAAAAGAGTGTAAAGATTTGCTGAAGCAAATTAATATAATTAGATAGATCATAACATATTTATTTTGGTTTGATAAACATTTATACTCTTTTCTAGAAATTCAATCAGTCATGAGTTATCACTTGTCATCACAGCACAAACAACTTTAAAAATTATACTAATTTGGTTATTTAAAACAACTTTAAAAACATTTATTGGGAAATACCTCTCTTTCATTTTAGTGACTCATGAGTTGTCACTTGTCATCACAGCACAAACTTGTGCATGCTAACCTAGTAGTCTCACTCCTTTGTTTCCTCGATGATAGATCAATGGATGTTGTAACGGGGGCGGTGTCAAGCGTCATCACCAAACTCATGGATCTCCTCGCCGGTGAGCACAATCTGCAAATGGGGGTGAAGAGGGAGATCCAATTTCTCCAAGCTGAGCTCCGGAGCATGAAAGGTGCCCTTGAGAAGCTCTCCAACACACCGGTAGACCAGCTTGACATTCAGGACAAGATCTGGGCCAATGATTTGAGGGAGCTCTCCTATGACATAGAGGACAGCATTGATACATTCATGGTGTGTGGCAGTGATCATGAATCAACCAAGTTGTATGGAATTAGGAAGTTCATTGACAGAAGTGTTGGTTTTTTTAAAAAGGCCAAGGTCCACCATGGGATTGCTACTGAAATCGAAGACATTAAGAGGCGTGTGGTAGAGGTGCACAAACGGCGGCGCAGGTATGAGGTCTGGCATGGTGCTGATAAGGCTGCCACAACTATTGTGGACCCACGTTTGTTTTCTCAGTATTCAGAGATTAAAGAGCTTGTTGGCATTGATGAGACCATAGATGAGTTGGTCAAGATTTTGATGGGTGACAATGGAGTGCCCTTGCAGCAAGGCAAGATAGTTTCCATTGTAGGATTTGGGGGGGCTTGGAAAGACAACTCTTGCTAATGCAGTGTATGAAAAGATTGGGGCACTATTTGATTGTTGTGCTTTTGTTTCGGTATCTCAAACACCAGACTTGAAGAAATTATTCAAGGGCTTGCTCTATGACCTCGGCAAGAACATCAATGAAGAAATAATGGGGGAGAGGAGGCTTATCAATGTACTCAGAGACTTTCTTGCACCCAAAAGGTATATAAGCATTCATGGCATTGATTTGTACTTATGAAATTTTGTTTATAGCCCTAAATAACTTATGCCCTACATATGGTAAATGAGAAGTGTTCATCCATGTCCTGGTTAAATAAACAAAACAACCACTTAAGCTTCCTTGCATCATTATTGAGTGAAATGAAATAGTAGTGACAACCTGGCAACGATCTTCTTTTGCTAGTAGATTTCCTTTTTATTTGGCAATGATTTTTCAAGGTACTTATTTTTCCTTGAAAATAAAAACTACCTCGGCCATCCTAATTTCATAGTTAATTTACAGAACAAGGTGATATACTATAGTGGAACTTGCGATCCTAATTTCATAGTTAATTTTTACTAATAACTTGCCATATACCCTAGTTTCATTATTAACTTAACTTATAACTAACCATATATGTAGGTATTTCATTGTCATTGATGATATATGGGATATCTCAGTCTGGAAAGCAATTAAATGTGCTTTACCTGATAATGATGTCGGATACGCAATTATCACAACTACGTGTAATTCTGATGTTGCAGAAAAAACTGGTGGTGCATACAAGTTGAAACCCCTTTCTCAAAATAACTCCTGAAAGCTATTGTGTGGAAGAATATTGGCTAATGAAAACAATGGACCAACGGAAAAATATCTAGATGAGGAGCTGGCTGAAGTATCTGATAGAATACTAAAGAAATGTGCTGGTGTACCCTTGGCTATTATTACAGTGGCTAGTTTGCTCGCTTGTACAGCAAGAAACAAGATGGACTGGTATGAGGCGTACAATGCTATTGGTACTGGTCTTGAAAATAGCCTAGATGTGGAGAATTTGAGAAATATTTTGTCATTCAGCTATTATGATATGCCATCCCATATGAGGACTTGCTTACTATATTTAAGTGTCTTTCCAGAAGACTATCGAATTAGAAAAGATCGTTTGATATGGATGTGGATAGTTGAAGGCTTTATTCAATGTGACAAACGAGGGAAGAGCCTTTTTGAACTAGGAGAGAGCTATTTCAATGATCTCATTAATAGAAGTATGATCCAACCCAGATATAACGTGGATGGCATGGTATATGAATGTCATGTACATGACATGGTGCTTGATCTCCTCCGGTCCTTGTCGAGTGAAGAAAACTTTATTACTATATTAAATGGCTTGGATCACAAATCTCCACCAAGTATGATCCGAAGGTTGTCCCTTCGCAGTGGCAAAGATGATGGTAATATGACTCCAGCAGCTACGACTATGAGGTTTCAACAAGTAAGGTCACTTGTTGCCTTTACGGCTGCTGCTACTCTAAAACCAGTGCTTACTACAGTTGGGAACTTCCAAGTTTTACGTGTGCTGGAGTTACAAGATTGTGATCTTTCACAAGGCTACAGCCTTGAGTACGTCGGGAATCTATTTCACTTGAGGTACCTAGGACTACGTGGCACCCACATTGCTTACCTGCCTGAAGAAATAGGAAAGTTGCAGTCTCTACAAATATTGGATGTACAGAGGAATAATATTTCTTGCTTGCCATCTACCATTCTTCAGCTAAGACATCTGATATGCCTGTACAGTGATGACTCAACGAGAGTGCCTAATGGGATTGGGAGCCTAACAAGCCTAGAAGTGCTGTCAGAATTAGCAATTGACGACTCCAACATGGGCATTCTTGAAGACTTGGGCCAGCTGACTGAACTGAGGGTGCTGAAAATTGTCTTGATTCAATGGGATGACAAACTAGTGGGGTGCCTAAACAAACTGCAAAAGATCCAGGATCTTAGTGTCTGGGCCTATGGTTGATTGGATGGCTGGGTCGCCCCTAGACATCTTCGTCTATTGAAGACACAGGGGGGCTGCTGGTTGTCGACGCTGTCATCATGGATGAACCCTCCGTCGTCGCTTCTGCCGGACCTCTGCTCCCTGTCCATCCTGGTAAGGGATGTTCGGCAGTCAGATCTGGATATCCTAGGGAGGTTGCCGTCTCTCCGCTATCTGAATCTGGGAGTGGACCATGAGAGTGTAGGAAGTGTCATTGGAGGAGTGGTCGTTGGTGCCGGTTCGTTCTCATGCCTGATGCAATGCAGGTTCTGGAACTTTTTAGTGCCTGTAGCATTTCAGCAAGGATCTATGCCGAGGCTCCAAACCCTTAAGTTCCAGTTCTCTGCAAGAGAGTTGATCAGAGCAATCGCCAGTGGAAATGGTGGTCTGGACTTGGGCCTAGGGAACCTGCCATCACTCCAGCATGTTAACGTTCACTTTGATTCTGAAGGCGCTAGCAATGAGGAGGTGGAGCAACTGGAGGCTGGGCTAAGGCACGCCATTGAAATTCATCCTAATCATCCCCAGCTATACATACAGAATTGCAGGTGAAGAACATAATGAAGATGTAAGTGAGGTGCGCTGTCATTGACACACCTTAGTTTGCCTTGTTCACCTAAACAGAATTCCCCTGTTTCTGTGTCACGTTCAGATTCTGATATCCATGGTTCCATACCAATCATTCCGCTCTTTAGCATTACTCCTACTTCTATGATGAAGGAGATGGAAGGGTGTCCAAGCTCTATATGATGGTCAATAGAGATTAAGGTGCACCCTATGACGAAAAGTACAGGTGAAAGTAGCGGCGAGATTTCTTCCCACTTCTCGTGGCCATCGCTGCAGAATTTAAGGAGCACGCCGATGAACAGTACAGGGGAAGTATCCTGTCCCTATCATCAGTAGATACAAGATACAGATGTTCGCCAAAAAGATACAAGACACAGATGAAATAACTGTATGTTTTTTTCTTCTTCTTTTGTCCTTGGGCATGTCGCAAGGTTGTCATTGCAACTCTATGGATTTTTTTTTCCTTTTTTGTTAATCTCTTTTTTCTTCTTATTCTAGTACTCAAATGCCTTTGCAATGTGCGCCAGCTTGGCAAACCTAAATTTCGCAATTAATCATCGGCTAAAATGTTAATAACACGGACATGACAGAATCAGCTCTGTGGTAAAAGCATGTACTCTGGTGGCTGCAGTCTGATATGAGTCCTATCCTGTAAAATGATAACTTGTGCAGATAATATTGGTTGATTAAGCACTGCAGTACCATGATCTGTGTCTAGCACACGGTTACAGCTAACTTGGAGGTCGTTCTAGGCAGATGTCACTCTTTTTTCCAAGAACAAATTTCGCTTCCTATGGGGACTGGTCGGCCAATGTGCCTGCAAATGAAGCGGACATGACATGGGAGCATTTTATCGACATGTTCTGCTTTGGTGTGCGGACAGTGGTGCGGCCTCTGTTTTTGTTGTGCTCTGCTCTGTTTATCAGTAGTTTCAGTACAACATGCCCGCTGGCCACAATTCTTGTTTTTTTGTTGCGAACACTTGGTTTGTTTACCGCTTCAAATGTTCATGGGACTTTAAAAATGTTGCCCCCCCCCCCCCCCCCCACAAAATGTAGTTGTAGAATTTTTAGCGACATGCTCAGCTTTGGTGTGCAGAAAGTGGTGACTGCGTCCTCTGTTTTCAGTGTGCTCTGTTCTGTGCAACTTTTTGTGCAGAGCACGTGTACTTGGCCCAAATTGCCATCAATTTTTACGTGCAAAATGGATGGGGGATACTGTGGGCTTGTCGAGATCCCCTCCTCTAAACTTAACAGTTTTAAATACTTTACAGCACTTACAGCCAGTGAAAATAAATGTTGCCACGACGAATGAACGAGGGAGTCTTTGAAAAATATTTTTTAGCAGCGATGGTGTCTTTTACTATTGAGAACAAATTGTGGGAATCCTATATTAAATAGGATTGGCCAGCATGGTTGGTGAGACTGGATGGATCGAGCCAAAGGGAACGACCGGCCCAAAGATGAATCATAGAGCTCTCAGCCTTAAGCTAGCTATAATGGTAAGCTATTGTAAAACTATATGACTATGATATGATGTGGATGTTACCGTGCTCTACTTTACTATGTGGCAAGTGGGCACAAAAGGACACCTTGTGGCCGGCGACGTCCAAAAATTCCGTCGAGGCGTGGCTTCGTAGTAACTTCGTTCCCAACTTTGCATTTCTAACCGGGGGCGGTCAGATCTGGCGAAGAAGCGCCGCACGGTCCGCACCGTCAGGGACATGGTTGTGAGTTCTTCGAGCTCGGTCTTTCACCACCGTTCTTTGTCCCAGGTTAATGGCCGTCGGCTCGTTGCCCATGTTTTCATTTCCAGTGCACCTGCGCAGGCACACGAGCGCGCACACATAAACAGCTATCTTACTTCCACTCAAAACAGGGACGGATTCATGGAGGTCGTGACGAGGGTATTGGCAGGGCTTGTCCTCTGATCAGCGAGTACAATCTGCAGGTGGGGGTGAAGGGGGAGATCATGTTCCTCCAACAGGAATTCCAAAGCACGCAGGGCGCCCTCAAGGAGATATCCAGATCTCCGTCAGACCAGCTTGACCACCAGGACAAGATAAGCTGTCCTATGACAGAGAGGACAGCATCGACAGATTCATGGTGTCTTGTGAGAGCGGTCAGCTAGCAGCGCCTGATGGTTTGAGAGGGTTCATTGATAGGAGCCTTGATTTGTTGACAAGGTTCCGTGTTCGCCGTCAAATTGCAATAGACGTCAGAGATATCAAGAGGCGTGTCATAGAGGTGCGCGAGAGGCGTGAGGTGTACAAGATTGATGTGTTTTAGCTAATAAGCCTACTTCCGTTGATCCTCGTTTATTGGGTCATTACACAATGGTGACAGAGCTATTTGGCATTGACAAGGCAAGAGATGAGCTAATCACGATATTGTTCGAAGGGGATCAAGCATCCAAGCAGCATGGAAAAATTGTTTCAATAGTTGGCTTCGGTGGCCTGGGAAAGACAACTCTTGCTAAAGTAGTGTATGAAAAGGTTAAATCACAATTCCACTGTTGCGCATTTGTTACTGTGTCTCAAACTCCAGACATGAAGAAATTATTGAAGGGCTTGCTCCATGAATTTGGCAAGAGTATCAATGAAGAAACACTAGATTTGGGGAAGCTCATGGATGAACTCAGAAAATTCCTTCAACAGAAAAGGTGTGCAAAGAATCACATAACGGTTGCTACAGCTATGTATGTATATATGATTTTCTTCGCCCCTGTTTGGCTGTGTAAGGTTGCATCATCTTTCTTAGAATAGAAATCTAAGTGGGACTGATCGGCTGTGCCCCTAAAATTTTCATTATTAAGTGGCAAAGAGAATTAGACAGTTTTATTATTATGCATACTCTATCTTAATTTACACAGTTTTATAAATTTATATGCGCCTAATTAGATCTAACTAACAAACAGCTTAATTCTATATGACATGTCTTTTGCCAAATAACATGCATGTACTTCGTTATTATCGATGACATATGAGATATATCAGTGTGGAATATAATTAGATGTGCTTTGCCCGAAAATAATGATGGATACAACGTTATCACAACTACCCGTAATTTCAGTGTTGCTGAACAAATTGGTTTTGCTTACAAGTTGAGACCCCTTTCTCTTGATGAATCCAGAAAATTATTATATAGCAGAATATTTGGTAGTGAAAACAAAGAAAAAAGTCTAGATAAGGAGTTATTCAAAGTAACCAACAAAATACTAAAGAAATGCGCTGGTGTACCTTTAGCTATCACTACAATGGCTGGTTTGTTGGCAAGTAAAGGGAGAAATGTAATGGAGTGGTACAAGGTCCACAACTCTACTGGTACTGGACTGGAAAATAGTTCAGATGTGCTGAATATGAGAAAGATTTTGTCATATAGCTTTTATGATCTACCATGTCATCTTAGGACTTGCTTATTATATTTAAGTGTGTTTCCAGAAGATTACAAAATAAGTAAAGATCGACTGATATGGTTGTGGATAGCCCAAGGATTTATCCAATGTGAAAATCTTGAGGAGAGCCTATTTGAACTTGGAGAGAGTTACTTTGATGAGCTTGTCAACAGAAGTTTGATCCAACCCACCGATGAGATGTTCAATACCATGATACAATACTGTCATCTACATGATATGGTGCTTGATCTAATATGCTCCCTGTCTAGTGCACACCCTGTCTAGTGAACAAAATCTTGTTACCCTGTGCAATGAGGTGTGCTGCAAATCACCATCAGGAATTGTTCGGAGGTTATCCCTTCAATACCTAGATCGTGATTCACTTCAGGTTGCGACGGGCATACAGTTACAAAGAGTGAGGTCTGTTGTTTGTATCTTCCGAAATGGTGCTTTTCAAATGCCAGATCTTCCAAGCTTCAGGGTTTTACGTGTACTGGATCTAGAGAATTGCTTTCTTGAAGGTGACGATCCAAAGTATCTTGGACATTTATTTCGCTTGAGGTACTTAGGACTAAGAAATACACGCATTGCTCAGCTACCAGAGGCACTAGGAAACCTTCAATTTCTACAAACACGAGACCTTACGCAGAATCGTATTTCTTGCCTTCCATCAAATGTTGTTCGGTTAAGACATTTGATGTGCCTGCAGATTGACGAGAATACAAGCGTGCCAAATGGGATTGGGAACCTAACATCCATCCAAGAGCTCTCAATGTTAGGCATCAATGATGACTCTGCACAAACTATAGAAGAACTGGGACATCTAACGGAAATGAGGAAGCTGTATATTTACAGCAAAATTGAATGTAACTACACGTTGGTGAAATCTCTGTTCGAGAGCCTACGCAAGCTAAAAGAGATACAGAGTTTATGTGTCTTGATGCTATATGCTGTCCGGGACATGGATGTGGTATTGGATTGCCCTCAACATCTCCGTAGATTGGAACTACCATACTGTTGGTTTTCGAGGATGCCAAATTGGATGAATGAGTCCCTTCTTATAAACCTTTCCATCCTATTCATCTGCATGAAGGGTCTGCAGCAGCATGATATTGATATCATCGGGACATTACCAGCTCTTTGCAGTCTAAGACTGGTTGGGGACCATAAGATTTGTCAAATCACTAGGAGAATTGTTGTTAGTGCTGGTTTGTACCCATGCCTGGTAAACTGCGACTTACAGAGATTTGAGTGTTTCAGCATGGAGCTATGCTGAGACTCAGAACCCTTCACTCCCAGTTCTCTGTGCAGGAGGCAACAGAAATCGCCGGCGGTGATCTTGGTCTGGACTTCTTAGGCCAGAGGAACCTGGTGTCGCTCCAGAGTATCAAATTTTGTTTGGATTCCAAAGGCAGTACCAACGATCAAAAGAAGGAATTGGAGGCTGCACTGAGGTATGCGGCAGAAATTCATCCCAACAATCCCAAGTTCTGTGTAAGTGGTGTAGATAAAGGTGCGTGGCCCCCTACCTCGTGGTTCTTTCTTGCTTCAGGCATTTTCCTCTTTATCGTAACATTAGTTTCTCCTACTTTCCTTCTCTCAGGTATTAATGGGCTTGATGAGACCAGAGACTTTGACATTGATGTGATGAAAATGATCTTGACTAGAGACTTTGACATTGATATGTTGAATATGATCTTGACTAAACGAGTTCGACTTGGAGACACGTAAAAGTCCACTTGTCAGTCCTTACCCAATAACTTGTATATGCTTTTGAGCAGTTGGTACTCAAGATCAATTTCCATAAAAGTGAATTGTTTTGTTATGGGGCAGCTAATGCTAGTCAACTTGAGTACACATAAATTTTTGGATGATGTAATGTAGGATCATTTTATTTTAGATATCTAGGAATTCCTTTGCACCATTGAAAATTGATAAACAAGGACTAGAAACACGTGGGATAAAGATTTCAAAAAAGATGAATAGATTGGAGTAAGATGCTTTCGGTAAGAGGAAGGCTTGTTCATGTTAATTTGGTTCTCGATAGTCTTCCTATGTTCATGATTTCTTTCTTTAAAATACATAGAGGAGTTTTCAAAAAATTAGATTATTTTGGATCTCAGTGTTTTTTTTGGCAAAGTGATGAACACAAGAAGAAATATAGATTGATAAAATGAAAGGTAGCGTATATACAAAATGACTAAGAAGGATTGGGGGTCCTATATCTTGGTGTTTCTTTTCAAATTGATAAATGGTGATGGATTCTAGCAATAGTTGCTAAAAAATATGTATTGAACGGAGAAAACTTTGACTAAGGTTTAATACATGCTCAGGGACTTGTTGCGGGCGGGTCTTATGAAGGTTAAGGATGCGTTCCTATCCATCTAGGAGACGGATCCTAGGCGCATTTTTTGGAGGATTCGTGGATAACGACACATCTCTTTAAATCTCTCTTTTCAACATTGTATAACATTGCGAGAAAGAAAAATACATCTGTTAGGTCAGTGCTGCCTACAACACCGTTAAATGTAGCCTTCAAGAGATCTCTAATGAGGGTTAGTTTGCAAGCTTGGTACAATGTGGCCATGGTTGCAAATGTATTTTTAACAAACTAAAGAGATCACTTTGTGTGGGGGCTTTACCTTGTAACACTTCAATATCGCTTTGATATCTCAGAACGGGTTGTTACAGAGCATTATTAGGTGTACAGGCTTCACCTTATAACACTTTAATTTGAAAACTTAAACTACCCCTAGAGATTAAAGTCTCCATGTGGTATTTGTACAAGGGTGTACTCTTAACCAAGGATAATTTAGCTAGGCAATAGTGGCAAGGAGATAGGAAGCACTGTTTCTATTCCTTTTATGAAACCATACAAAATTACTCTTTGATTGTTGTTATGCTAAATTTATGTGGAGGATTGTTCATATTTCTTTTAACCTCAAGCCTCCAACTAGTTTACATAGTTTGGTTGGAAGGGTTCAAAAGGAAAATGAAGCCTTAAATTCTTGTAGCTGCAAGTGTCATTTGTTGGGCACTTTGGTTATGGAATGATGTTTCTGTTGGTCTTAGCACCACCTTATTTTCAGATTATCTTTAAGAGGACGTATTATATTAAGTACCCAACCTTACTTCAGAAGGAGGTGGATCGCCATTTCATGAGCTGCAATGGAGGTGTTTGTAAGTAATGGCTCGAATTTTAGTAACAGACTTGCTATTTAATTTATCTTTTTGAGATGTCTTGATGGCTCAAAACCTCGTTTTTGAAATTTCTTGAACCTTGTTTGGCATGCATGTAATAATGGAGAGTCATATGTATTAGTCGATGTAGAAGATGAGATTCAATATATTTCTTTTTCTAAAAATAAGGCCAATGGTGATTTTAGGATTAGAGTAAATAAATCCCTCGAGACACCTAAACCTATCTAACCAATTTATTAGACATTCTAAGGAGTTTGGAAGCTCGGTACCCTGTCCAGGAAGCCAGGGTCTGAACAACATGTCCTCGTTTGGGCTCCTGGCACCATTAGTCCTGAGATGCGATCGATATATGCCAAATTGGATCTAAACTACATGCCTCAGTGAGCAATTAGTGTAGGGTTAATCCCAATTTTACAAAATAAGCGTGCACTTGGTCAACGGACAGATTATTGGTGGGACGTCGATTGACTGTGGTTGGTACTCCTGTGACCATCCATGCTGTCCTCCCGTAGGATTACACCTTGTCTAAGATAATTGCACATCTCATATTTAGTTTGTAGTTAATTTTAAATTTAATTAAGTTTTAAGAGATGAGATCAGAGTATTTGTATGTTTATTATGAAAATACATAGTGTGGTTCATCTAATAATAATATATATTTAGTATCATAAACATTTGCATAATATTATATTTATTAATAGATTTAAAATTAATTGACTTCTAGAAATATATTTTTTAAGTTCGAGAGAGTTAGTAATTAAAGACACGGGTATTTCTCTAATGAAATATTCCATCTGTCTTGGAATAAATTTAATTTTAGAATTGTTTTAGATCAAATTTTTGAAGTTTAATCAAAGCTTATAGAAAAACTATTAGGACTTATGAAACCATATTAGCATCATTTAATACGCCATAAACTATATGTTTCATTACCTATTTATTTGGTGACATAAATATTTATATTTTTATAAATTATGTCTAATATAAAAATAAGTTAAAATAAGTTTACAAATAGAGCGAGTATAATACTCCTTTAGGTGACCTAGTCACAGTGCCACTGGAAGAGGAATCGGAGGTGCATGTAGCTCTAGGGCCTAGTCGACCATATTTAGTGTGTGTTTGGTTGAACTGTGGCTTTTGGAATAGCTGTTGTGGGCTGTGAGCAATGAAAAAGCAGTTGTGAGAAAGCAGCTGTGGGAAAAGCAGAAGGCCGTTTTGTTAGAGGTGCTATCAAACCGTAGATTGTCTGAGAAATACCTGTAATGCTCATGAATGTCTGGGACATGTTTATATGAAAACTATATGTAACAAACTTATTTGTTCACTAATTCACGTGAAAAACCTCATGAAGTGCATGAAAAACCTCAGGGATCATTCGAAACATCTTATAAAAATACTTCGGTTGTGACATACACCTCATGACCCATTGAATGCCAGTTTCTGGTGTCTCTCCGTATCTTCCTTTGTGCAAATACCTTTGATTATATGAGTTTCCCATTCCTCCAATAATAGCAGCATGTTGTGCAAGTTCAGCAAGCAACCGTCGACCAGCAGTGTTCGCTTGCACATATGGGCTAGAAAATTTCGACAAGGTCCATTCACCAAACAAAGACACGCTCCGTTGGCGGACCGTAAGGTCCATTCACAGTGGGAGCAGCTCTTCACTTCTCTTTTTTTTTTCTGCTAAAAAAACTTCTCTTTTTTTTTATTCTCCTACTATTTTCTTTACTGATATCGGATGAACATGCACCACCAAATAGATTATTCCACCAATTGAGAAATTTAGAGTAGTTTGCATTGCTATGAGTAATTCTATCAAGGTACATTACGTTTAAAAAAACCGATGAGTTTACCGGTTTGTGTACTGCACACCCAGACCCGTGTCTGGCTTTTTGCCCATTAATAGATCCACGGTAAGATCGAGAAATGACCCATGTCCTTGCCCTAATAGAGGAAAAATCCGTCCGGTTTCGGTGCTCATTGTCATCTTTAGTTGATGCCATGTCAGTTACCTTACATGATGCCATGTCAACTGCAAGTTATTAAGTCAGATTTTGTTCTCGCCAAAGAAACAATGGTGTGACAAGGCTTATGCATGGAAATGTTAGAATATCTCCACCCAATATCCTATCCATTTTTCTGTAACAAAAAAGAAGTAGCATTTTAGGAAATGGATGTGTTGCAGCAGATCTATCTTTCTCCCGTACCTATAATTCTTAATAAAAGATCTCCAAAAAGAAACACACTTACTCCCAACTAAAGGAGACAACGCTCTCTTTTCCCTATCCCTGAAGAAATATAGGAGACAAGTTCTAAGTATTATGCTATAGAAGTGCTCTCTTATATTGTAATTTGATCTTAAAATATAGTCTCATATAAAACAACTTATATGAAATTCAACGTATGGGATCGGCTAGAGATGCTCTTAGGTCGAAACCAAACAAGCTCTTGTATTCTTGGAGTAACTATGCCGTAACTTCAAATTGCTTTTGTACCTACGGCAAACGTAATTATTCCAGTAGTGAATTTTATTATTGTGGCCAAAACAACCGCGTTGTTGATATTCAAAGGATCTCACGCTGGTTTATATAGTGGTTCGACTCCACTGCATCACATCTCAAGTTCAGTCCACAGTGCCTTCAGTTATGTTTAAAACCACATGAGGGTAATTTGACCGGTTTTAGAAAGTTCGGACGGTAAAATAGATGGTTTCATAGTTTGGGAGTGAAGTAGACCATACTTGATTGTTTGGGGGGTAAAATAGACTTTTCCTATTATATAAACCCCTTACATAAACTCAAAAATATGAAACAAATTTGATGATTTATAAATTATTTATTACCAGATGAGCGCCAACAATTTTATTCAGCAAAGGCTAACAACTAAATGTCATATATAATTAACTAGGTAAATAACTCGTACGTTGCTGCGGGAATTTTTCAAATGATATCTTATGCATGACACAGATTGTATGTTGCATGCATGTAGTAGTGAAATTAGAAAGGATCAAACGTAAATCACTAAAAAAAAGTGGATGGAGGAACGGGGAGGATTTATATTAGCATGTTTGAGTTAATGATGGTGGACTTGTGGGTGGATGATGACGTGGCTGTGGATCTCTAAGATAACGTGGCTTTATCACGTCCTAGAAAAATAGATAGTGGACATTAACTTTATAGGAGTTTAAGATTATTCAATCATGAAACTGAAGATTTAGCATCTCCAAATTAATGTACGACGACCCTCCCTTCTTCAAAGCTTCCTTTTCCTTCGCCTTCAGCTTGTGAGCCTTCCTCCTCTGCTCCCCTTCGTCACCATGATCCATCAGCCTCTCCAAAGTCCTCACCACTTGTTCCATCCCCACCTCGGCCTCGACATCCGCTATACAACCGCAGTTGAGCTTACCAGCACTGAGGACATTCTCTGTTGGCTTTGTCAAGTCTACAGACACCCCAACACCAAGCAACATCCACATTAATGAGCCTCTTGTTGAGAAACTGCTCGGCAAAAAGTGGCCAGGTAGCCATGGGCACTCCGGTGGCAATGGCCTCCAGCGTCGAGCCCCACCCGCAGTGCGTGAGGAAGCCGCCAACCGTGTGGTGAGCTAGGATGGCGACCTGGGGAACCCAGCCTATCACCACCCTTGACGACCCACACGACAAGCCATGGGTACGATCCTAGCTTTTAATCGGTATGGGTCTTGATAAGCATACTAGATCTCTTTAAAATCAAAGTTTTGTTTCCTTTTTTCTCATCTATGCATCAGGTATCTCTTATCACCACCATAAGCACGTGTCGTACAAAGTTGCTAAAAAAAGAAAAACAGGATGGACAATAGAACTGAAGAGAAAACATTAATAAGGAAGAAAACCCAATTGGTGTGTCTAATAATAACTTTACATGAAAGATATGGAATTCAACTCTAATGCCATAACATATGTACAATATAAAAACCTATGAAGGAATCAAAATTATAGAATCCAATCCAATATAAATAAAAATAAAAAAGGAATTTAAATACACCAAAACTTACGGACACAAGTATCCAAAAATGTTGGTTTAAACAAAACGTTAAAATACTAAGATAATAAGTTAATAACACCAAATAAACTAGAAATGACAAAAAAACTATAAATATCTTCTAGGCACGTGCGACGTACGTGCATGTTAACTAGTTTTACTAAAAAAGTATAATAATTTTAGTAATAGCAGTGGTGGGTAATTTACAATTACATTCCCAGAGTTATTTTATGGTATTTTCATAATGACAAGTGTGGTTAATTTTTTTATAAAATGGAATAGATCAATTGCTACCATTGTTAGAGGATTTGGGATTAATGGCTAGATGTTTCTATTTTTTTTAAGAATTTCTAGGATTTATCTAATTTTCTAAAGCATCTCATGAGAATCAAAGTGATGGCTCTGTTGGAGCTTCTAATTAGTAATAGTAAGATGGGTCCAAGTACAGAAGAAAATGATGCTCACCACTGCAGCTTCATCTTTAAAGATTCTTTTGGGTACTACACATTACAAAAGGCCTTAAGAATGCTTCTAAAAAAATGCTTCTAAAAAAAAGGCCTTAGGCTGCCACCGTTAGCAGAAAAGCCTCAAGCATGAAGAGCTCTCAACGAAGCCAGTAAGTGAAGTCGGTTTTATCAACTCCACCAACTCTACGACAGAGAGGAGAGAGAGGAAAGGACATTCTGTACACAGTGCTAAACAGTAATTTTGTCAGGTGAATTGGGCATGGAGCTAGTGAATCCCTGCTAAAAGGGCCCTTAATACATATGCCTGCCACAAGTTTTAGTCACGCAAAGATTATAATTTGAAGCCTAACTCACAACATTTTCAGATTATTAGAAATTATAATAATTCATATATCATATATTCATGTATTAGAATAATCTAGATTATATAGCAGCTCAATTTTTATCCATTCTTCTATTTTTTCAAAAAAAATATTTTGGACTCTGAATGAGTTTCACCTAGAATCTCCTAGTAATAGGTTTGAGATGAGGGTTATAGGATTTTTGTAATCTATTGGTTGAATATTACTATTACTAATTGGAGGCTCCAATGAAGCCTCCACGTTAACTCTCACCAGACGCGCTACGAAAAAAGATAAATTGTTAGAAATTCTCACATTAATCAGAAACACACAGCCATCAAATCTTAGACTCTAACTATTACTAATTGGAGGCTCCAATGAAGCCTCTATGTTAACTCTCACTAGACGCGCTATAAAAAAATAAATTATTAGAAATTTTCACATTAATTAGAAACACAGCCATCAAATCTTAGACTCTAACAATTAGTAACCATTAGATCTACTTTAGTTTTCTAAGAAATTACCCACCTTGCCATTATCATTCTTATTATATAGATAAAAAGAATGGAAAAATAAATCCAATATTTTATAATCTACGTTGATTTTCTTAGCACGAGTCCTCATCCTGCAGCACGTCTGTTTCCTCCTCCGCGCCGAACACACCCTCGTGAGCACGGCCGCCGGCTTTCGAACCCCAGCGCGACGTCCTCCGGTAGATCTCTCCCCTCCATCCACCTCCCTCTCCGGTGGATCTCACAGCAGGGCGCAGCCCCCTCACGTAGATTTGTGTCCGATCCCGAGCACAACCACCACGATCGAGCCAGAAGGGGTCCTCGCGAGGTATCGATCTAGAAGGGATTCTCATAGGGTACCAAATCACCTGCCTGAGAGATGTTCTATCGGGGAGAAAAAAAAGACCGCCGTCTCAGGACGGCTCCACGTGGCACATGCCGTCGGGCAGCTGTCTTTTGGTCACCGCCTTGCAGGGCCAACCAAGAGGAGGATGCCAGGTCTATGCTCCACTCCTATTTTCTTTGCGGTGCTTTCGCGTTGATTCCTTCTTGATGATCTAGACGTGATGCATGATCCAACAATGTTTTTGTGTCAGCCAACTCTGATTAAACCGTGTATTGCTTGCTTGCATATGAAATTTGTACTGTGGTGATGAGGGGACTTATAGATTTGGTGTAGTACAATATGAATGAATGTTTAAGGTTGCTTATTGTGGCCTGTAAGGTCGTAGTGATGATGACCATGAATGAATCGTTTGCAGAATTAATCTAGATGCTGTCATACACGGTTACATGTTTCTGCTTTTCGTTTCAATCACTTTTGTCTCCTATGGTTTATATGATACTAGCAAATATGTCTGTACGTTATAACAGGACAAAAGAACTATTAAAATTCATTTGAAATGATAACATAAATGATAACTTAAGTTTTATATTTTTATGATTTATTTTATGATGATTATCATATTTATAATATACGTTAATGCTTATAATAAATAACAATGACATATTAAACTTGCATCAAATTAACATACTTTAATATATTTTATCTTTTCCTGCAAAGCGTATAGTTATTTAGATATAAATAAATATATTATAACTTTATAGTTTTTTCATACTGCTCATAGATATCAACCTTTGTAGCTTTTTTATGCATTGTTATATCAACTTCTGTAACTGTATAAAGATTGTTCTGTCCACCGATGATTATGATAGTATTTTTTTCATATAGTAGCTTTTGTCATGAACCACATACTGCCGAACATTCCAGTTTATGAAATAATTAGTTGTACAATTGACTAATCTATATTTAAATACCAATAAATTATTTAAATATAATTGATATAGATGATATAAATCTTTCTCGTCAAAATTTTAATAAAAAAGTCAAGAATTATATACTGCCACTTTTCGGTTCATGAAATAATTTGTTGTGCCGTTAACTAATCCATATTCG
The DNA here is from genome assembly GCA_023333625.1 of Bothriochloa decipiens. NCBI lineage: Eukaryota > Viridiplantae > Streptophyta > Magnoliopsida > Poales > Poaceae > Bothriochloa > Bothriochloa decipiens. The sequence continues at coordinate 48,090,894 of CM041633.1, read as the reverse complement.
ATTTTTAAATAAAACTAAATTGGTGGTGTAAATCTTTCTCAAAATTTAATGCAGAAATAAACATAATAATTGTTGAAAAGTAGGGATTATGAACCGAGCCTTGTCTTGGGTAGAAATTGGACAACAAAAAGTCCGTGAAGACTTGGGTGGACAATGACCAAGAAGACATCATGTATATATTCAAACCATATGCATACAACCTATATAAGGATGATTAACATACCTGTAGACAAAAACATAACCTAATTATATTCATAACATATATGGATGGATCATATTTTTATGAAACTAATAAAATTGGTTTGACATTTTCTGATTTTTCTGTGATTTTTTGATGAATTTTATAACATTTTAATATTTTGCATCCGGAACCCTGGCCTATTTCAAAAATTATTAAATCCCTTCCACCTTTTTTCTCTTTCTTATATTATTTTCATTTGAAACCATATATTATTTTTTTATTCTATTTCCAATCTAATCTCTGTAGCACTACCGTACTGGAGTTGGAGTCGGAGAGGTGACGGGGTGGAACGGCTGGAGGGGCGGACAGAATTTTTCTGAATCAGATTATTAGGTGAAAATTTTGGTGTTTTATTATTATTATGGTTTTCTAACCATAAACATATAGGACACGGAGAGGTGAAAGAAAAAAAGAGGTGGAGAAATTTTGCCTTTTTATAGATAGATATAGATGATACTTATTAAGCATTAGGTATAATTTTTAGTTTAATTTTAACATCCATGAATTACTATACATAAATAAGTTTTGATATAGTCCTTACTGAGCATCACAGTATATTTTGTTCTTAACTTAATAATAATATTTTTTTCAATCATTAGCAAGGAAGTAAGTCATGTACATTTTGTTGTCTCAAGGGATCTCAACCCCGGGTGCATGACGAATTGAGCTTCTCATCTGATGTTGACGCAAAAAAGGTCCTCTGGATCTTTGATCGGCATAGATGCACACAAACTGACTACATGGGGAACGTTAGGTCTAGGCTCTCCGTCAGCGGTGTGCAGAGTTTGCTGCTCAGCTATGGAAGATTGGAGGGGATGAATTTAGTAGCAACACTAACTGCAACTTGGGTAGGTTGTGAACGAGCTCGATCCACGGACATGGATGATTTGTTCAACAACTTCTTCATGATCAACACCTCCTTCATCTCTCAACATCTGAAGCTCCCATGGTCATCCCATGGACTTTGCCATCCTCTGGAGATCGAAGACAACATGTTCCATAAGTGAGGAGGCCGATGGAAGGTACATCATCCTCCATAAGTGAGAAACTAAACCTGATGTTTTACCTAATCTTGCATATCTCCATGTATGTTGGTTGTTATTATGTAGATGCTTGGAGTTGGTAAGGACGGCATCAGGATGGGCCCCACACCTAAGTCAATGACACCACCACGTTGGGTGACGCCAAGACGAGTAATGACGACATCTGCAATGGCTCCTATCCAAATGATGCCACCGCGTAGATAGGTCGATGCTACACTATCGGCCGATACCAACGAGGCAAGCGATGCTACACTGTCTATATTAATTTAAGATTTTTTTGTTTTTCTAAAACAATAATAATACAATACAATATATTAAAAATCTGGAGTGCTATGGTGCATGCTAAAACAAATATTTATGACATTGTCAAAACTAGGAGGGTAGGCTAGGACCTAATATATTATTTTAATAAAATAAAAACATATTTATTTTGAATAAACGATGCAATAAGCATTATAATACCAAACCAAAAAATGTAAAATATACAAAGTCAAAGGTTAAAGTGTAGACTTTCATGATATCACTTAAAGGGGTGGAATAAGAGTTTATACATTTTAATTTATTTATGTTCCAACTAGGTACATATAGTGCTAAAAAGATTAAGAGTACAAATTGATATTCATGAAAACAGTAGAAATAAAAATGATAGATCCTAAAGTTCTTACAAAAGTCTAAAATATTTTGTTATCAATTCGGTGGACTACAAGCAACATTTTAAATAATAGATACTATATCTAAGGAATGAATAAGCTTAAAATTCATGGAAAAGAAGCAAAATTTAGGTTTATGTCATAAAATAGACACTGTAGCTCGGGGGCTTTTGCCCCACGGTTTCAGTTAAAAAAAGACACCATAGCTAAAACTATCATAGTTTAAGCAAATGTTTCAACTAAATTTATATAAAGAAAAAGACACCATATCTAAAACTATCATAGTTTAAGCAAATGTTTCAACTAAATTTGTATAAAGAGATTCACGTAGGTTCTATATGTTAATATGGATGAAAAAAGCATATAGAACAGTATTTGATAGTTATCATACCTGAATAAATAGACTATAGAGTGCCTAATTTAGTTATTATTTAAGAATAATAGTGAAGAGAAAAAAGATATTTAATAAAAGTAATTTGTTTTAGTTACCTAGATTCTAACCCGTGCGAGAGCACGAGTTGATAAACTAGTTATTATAATCAGACATAATGTTAAATGTTTGGAACACACTGACAGACTATTTTATACAGTTATTATTACCATATAGTAAGAGGCTGAATGACTGATACAACCACACCCGTAATCAAATGATGGCTCCACCGTGGAACCTACTTTTTTTTATCAGTATCACTTTCAGCCCCATGGTTGATGGTTCAGTGTAAGGAATCTATGGCCCTTTATGTCTCTCTCGTCTATTCACATCTTACCATCCATCCTATTCCCATTGGGGCGACGGCCCATCTCAATAAGAAAAAGAGAGTCAAGCTGAACAGTGGCTTCCATCGATCCAAGCCACCGACGGTCGCTCAGATCCGGCTAAGAGGGCGCCGTGTCGTACGCATCGCCGGGACACGCCGGTGAGTTCTCCAAGCTCTCTCCTTCGCTTGCTGCCGTTCTGTCTCAAGACAAGGTCATCGTCGTCAACATTATTTGTTTCTAGAGCACCTCACACGAGCACACAAATATATTACACACAGCAATCTTACTTGCGCTAGCTCTAACAGGGTCGGATTCATGGAGGTCGTGACGGGGGTACTAACGGGGCTTGTCTTTAAGCTCGGTAAACTGCTGGTCGGCGTGTACAATCTGCACAAGGGGGGTGAAAGGGGAGATCATGTTCCTCCAACCCGAGCTCCACAGCATGCAGGCCGCCCTCAAGGAGATAAGCAGAGTTCCACCAGACCAACTTGGCGAACAGGACAAGACCTGGGTCAGCCAAATTCGTGAACTCTCGTATGACATAGAGGACAGCATCGACACGTTCATGGTGCGCTGCGAGGGCGGTCAGCTCGTTGCAGCGCCGGACGGCATGAGAGGGTTCATTGATAGGAGCCTCGATCTGCTGACAAGGTTCCGTGTTCACTACTAGAATCGATGAGTTTCCTTAGGGTATATTTCTTTCCCTACCGTTTCTTAGCACCCTAGGGATAGATATATTTTCCTAGGGTTAAATGGCAAAATCCTAGGGAAACTACTCTTTCCCTATGAAATTCCAATTTCCTTTTGATGGAACGAAGGAAAATGCTCAGTGAGCCACACTGAACTGAAACCCTATCTTCTTGCTGTGACATTTTCTTTCCTCGCATCGCCCACATCTCTACGCCGCACTCCATTGAGGCTGCTGGTCTCCGACCTCCGTTCTGTTCCTCCCTCACCCGAGATGGCGCAGGTCTTTCCCATCGAATTCCTCCCTAGGGGATTTTCCCTATGAAGAACCCTAGGGAAACGTTTTTCCCTACCGTTTTCCAGTCTTTCCCTAGGGTTTAAACCCTAGGGAAACTTGTTGATTCTAGTAGTGATTCGCCGTCAGGTTGCAATGGACCTCAGACATTACAAGAGGCGTGTCATAGAGGTACGTGGGGGGCGTGAGGCGTACAAGGTTGAGGGTGTTGTAGCTAGGCTTGAAGCTATGGATCCTCGGTGGCTGGCTCATTACACGAAGGTGACAGAGCTCATTGGCATCGATGACGCCAGAGATGAGCTAATCAAGGTTCTGAGTGACGGGAGCGAAGCATCCAAGCAGCATGATGTCAGGGTACTTTCAATTGTTGGATGTGGGGGCTTGGGAAAGACGACTCTTGCTAATGTTGTGTACCAAAAGATTAAAGCGCAATTTGATTGCTGGGCTTTTGTTTCGGTGTCTCAAAATCCTGACATGAGGAGAATATTCAGGGGTATACTCTCTGAACTTGACAAGGACATCGACGCAGAAACATTGGATGTGAAGCAGTTCATTGATGCAATCAGGAAATTCTTTCAGGCAAAGAGGTATGAATGAATAACACAATAAATCAATAAGGCTGCCGTCAATTTTTTATATGTATATGAATGTTGTTTTCCATTGTTAATTACAACATGTGTTTCACCGTATTTTAACATATATAGCACTAATTCTTGCACGCACAAAGATTAAGTTGGTACTTAGTTCAAAAATACCGAATCTGAATTTGCTTATGAATACCTTTGTTATGTGTACAGGTACTGCATTGTTATCGATGACATATGGGATATCGCAGTTTGGAATATGGTTAAATGTGCTTTGCCTGATAACATGGGTGGACATGTAATTATCACAACTACCCGTAATTTCAAGGTAGCTGAAGAAATTGGTGGTTCTTACAGCATGAAAGCCCTCTGTTATGACAGCTCCAGAAAATTATTTTATAGAAGAATATTTGGCAATAAATAAAACCACAAATGTCCTGAGCAGCTAACAGAAGTATCTGATAGAATATTGAAGAAATGTGTCGGTGTGCCTTTAGCTATCATTACGATAACTAGTTTGTTGGCTAATAAAGCAAGAGACAAAATGGAGTGGCTTGAGGTATACAACTCTATTGGTACTGGACTGGAGGATAGTACAGATGTACAGAATATGAGAAAAGTTTTGGCATATAGCTACTATGATCTGAAATATCATCTACGGATTTGCTTACTATATTTAAGTATGTTTCCAGAAGATTATGCCATTACAAAAAGTCATTTGATATGGATGTGGATAGCCGAAGGTTTTGTACAATGTGAACAAGGGAAAAGCTTATTTGAAGTTGGAGAGTGTTACTTCAATGAGTTAATAAGCACTAGTATGATCCAGCCTGTGTACGACAGGCATGAGGCCGTGATAGAACGATGTCATGTACACGATATTGTTCTTGAAGTTATATGTTCCTTGTCAAGTGAAGAAAATTTTGTTACCATATTGAACGATGAGCACAACATATTGAACAATGAGCGCAACACATATCAATGGGAAATGTTTCGAAGGTTGTCGCTACAGAACAGCATTGTACACCTGGCTAGTCCATTCCCTAGTTCGAGAATGGTACAAGCGAGGTCAGTTATAACATTTTCACCTAATTTTGATCCAATATCGGCCCTTGCCAGCTTCAGGGTTTTGCGCGTACTAAATTTAAAAGGTAGTTATATCCCACAAGGTTGTGATCTTAAGCATGTTGGAAATTTATTTCACTTGAGGTATTTGGGACTTGGAATGACATATACTAATGATCTCCCAGAAGAAATAGGAAATCTAGTTATCTACAAACAATGGACATAGTGGGAAGTAACATTGGTAGCCTGCCATCAACTATTGTTCAGCTAAGACATTTAATGTGTCTTTGTGTCGATCAAAATACAAGAGTGCCAAAGGGGATTAGGAGCCTAATAGCCCTTTTTTGAGGGAATCGGCAAGGGAGACCCCTACCTATATTTTTTCTATATATAATAAAAAGGCAGATACAGATGTACAAAGATTACAAGGCAAGCAATGCCAAAAAAGAAAGAGTACATTGGTTGTAATTCTCACACCACCTATTGATCGCTTTCGCAATAGTTCTTTTGGCCTTGATACAAACCAGGCCAAGTTCATCTCTGAATGATCTCTTTCATTGATCAAGTTTGAAGTTTTTGTTATCAAAGACAATGTCATTTCTATTTTTGCAAATGATCCAGCATGCAGTGATGACAATTTCTCTGAAAATGGCATTGTTGAAAGCATTTCTGGCTGCACACATCATGTCAAAAGGATCCAAACTGCTGTCCCAGTGAATATTCAGTGTTCCAACATTGAGTGCTGACTGGACTAGTAAAGAAGGGATGGAGACATGTTTCCACACTGTGATTGCATAAGGCACAGTTGTAACTGGGTAGATGTCTGTTCTTCCTTCTCAAGATGTCTCTTGTGTTCAATCTGTCATTTAGCAGGAGCCAAAAAAAGAATTTGTGTTTACCTAAATTCCCCCCTGCCCATAACCATTTGAATAGGGGGATGCTTGGTGACTGCCAATTAGAATGTTGTACACTCTAGTAGATGAGTAGTTGTTACTGCCCCAGATGTATTTCCATGAATCTTCACTGCTGTTATCAAGATGGAGATTATTGATGTAGGTGGATAGGCTAGTTAACTAAACAGATGCTTGGGAAGAGAGAGGACAGAAGAATATTGTGGAAACATTTTTGTCCAAGAAGAACCTGACAGAGCATTTTGGTTTTCTGGCAAAACTGAACAATTCAGGGTATCTATCCATGCACAAATCATCCTGCCAATTATCACTCCATAGCATGATGGAGTTTCCTTTTGATGGGATACATTTGGTAATTTTTCTGAATTCATCAGAGAGTTTCATGACATCTTTCCACCAAAAGGATCCAACTGGGCTTCTTACATGTGGAGGAATGTGTTGATTTCTGTATAACTTTTCCCATGTCAACTGAACCCAGGGGATATTGGCATGATTGTAGAATTTATCAAGATATTTCAAGAGAAGTGCAGACTTTTGAGCCTTTAGATCAATGATACCTAGTCCACCATTTATTTGGTTTTGCAGGCAATTTCCCAGGCTGCTAGGCATTTCCCTTTGATGTTGGTGTCTCCTGCATTCCATAGACATGCCTTCCTGTATTTATCAATTTGATCAATGACTCCAGGTGGGATCTGAAGAGAGCACATATAAAAGGTTGGAAGTGTACTGAATACTGAATTGACTAGAACAATTCTGCCTTGGTAAGAGGGAAGATTGCTAACTCCTGATAATCTCCTTTCAATTCTACTAATCAAGGGACTGAAGTCTTGTATTATGGGTTTGGTGGTTCCCAGAGGAAGGCCAAGATAAGTGAATGGCATTGTTCCAATGTTGCAGCCAAAGTTATTAGCAATATGCAGGGTGTCTTCATCTGTCAAGTTGATTGGGACTAATGAAGATTTGTGATAGTTCACCTTTAAGCCTGAGCTGTCAGAGAAAGTGTTCAATATATTCCTGAAATTGAGGAGAGACTCTGTGTCTGCAGGTAGAATGACAAGGGTATCATCTGCATATTGGACAATTGGGAATTCACCTCCAAGTTCATTGCTAATAGGATGATTAATATCCCCATTGTGCCAAGAGTTGTTGACCATAGTTTGTAGAACATCAGCAGCTAGAACAAAGAGAAGGGGTGAGAGAGGGTCACCTTGTCTTACCCCCCTTTTACAGATGAACTCTCTCCCTGCACTGTCATTCAAAAGAACTGTTGATGGTGCTGATTCAAAGAGACATTTCACCCAGTTGATCCATTGATCAGAAAAGCCTTTTGTTCTAATAACTGCTAGTATGAATGGATGTTCAATCTTGTCAAAGGCTTTTTCAATGTCAATTTTGAGGATTATAATCTTCTTTTTAGATTGGTGGCAGAGGTGGAAAAACTGAAAGCCCAGGCAACACAGTCTTTGATAGTCCTATTTTTGATAAATCCATATTAGTTCTGATGGATGAGATTAGTCAGAATAGATTGCAATCTGGTGGATAAGAGTTTAGTGATGCCCTTGTAAGAATAATTAAGGAGAGATATAGGTTTGTAGTCATCAACACATTCAGGGCTATCTCTTTTAGGAATCAGAGCAATATGTGAGTTATTGATACTGTTAATCCTTAAGTTTCTAGCTGAGAAGTCATTAATCATTCTGCAGTAATCATTTTTGATGATACCCCAACATTTTTTCATGAACAGACCAATGAATCCATCTGGACCAGGTGCATGATCATTGGGCATATTTTTGATGACCCGATCAATTTCTTCAGCTGTGAAAACCCCATCAATTTCAGAGAGGTCATGACTGGTGACTAGATTATCCAGATTGAAGGTGATTCCATTGAATTCTGAGATGCCCATTTTGTTTTTGAAAGCTTCATGAATCAGATTGGCCTTTTGATCATGATCTGTTATGAAACTGTTATCTTGAGCAATGAGGGAGACAACAAAATTCCTTCTATGACTGAGAGAAGCAGCTGCTTGGAAGTAGCTTGTATTTTCATTAGCAAATTTAACCCATCTTACAGTATTTCTTTGTCTCCAATAGATTCTTTTTCTTTCTAGGAGGTTGTTCATGTGACTTTTGGTCAAATTTCTAAGAATTCTCTCTTCCATTGATAGGGGTCTTTGTTCTTCTTTCATCCAGCAGTAGTAGCATCCAATTGCAATTGTGAATTAGTCTGCCAATATTAGAGAAATTTTTGCTCCAATTTCTTAATCCCTTTCTGACCTGTTTCAGTCTTTGGACAAAGTTTCTTGTAGAATCAGCATAGAAAGGTGCATTGTTCCAATGTAAATCAACAATAGATAAGAAGTCTTCATGTTCAATCCAATAATTTTTAAATCTGAAACAGCTAGCCTTTGGAATTTTGGTGCCAATATTGATTACAAAAGAAATGTGATCAGATATGGGCTTACTGAAAACTTGAATGTGTGTAGCTAGATAGCACAAGCTCCAGTTGGCACAAGTGAAAACCCAATCTAGCTTCACCAGTAGATGATCTGGTTGCATATTGCTCCATGTGAATTTTTGTCCTGAGAAGGGAATTTCTGCAACATCAAGGTCAATGATTAGTTCATTAAACATTTGCATATCTCCTATATTTTCCCTGGTTTATTTCTGTCTTCACTAGATCTATATAAGTTAAAATCCCCTGCAACAATCCACTCATTGAAATCTAATCTATCTAGGTTTTGCAGCCAAGTGATAAAGGCAAATTTTTATTCAGATGTAGAAGGGCCATAAATATTGGTGAGATGAAAAGAGTTGTTGTTGAGAAACCATTCAAATCTGGTGGTGACAGCATATTGATTGGCTTGAACCAAAGTGGCAGTGAGCATGCTACTATTCGAAATTGTGATAAGCCCACCAGAGGCACCAATGGAAGGGCTAAAAAAGAATTTGTCAAGATTCCTAGGAGAAAACTTCTTAATGTAAAAAGGATCAAAAGACTCTCTCTTTGTTTCCTATAAACAGATAATGTTGCAAGCACTTTCAGTAATTTTTTCTCTCAAAGCATCCCATTTTCCTTGGAAATTAATCCCCCTAATGTTCCAGACCAGAATTTTTATGTTTATGTTGTTATCCATGGACAAACAATGTGAGGGGAGTTAGCCAAAAGCAGAATTAACAAGCCAGTTGTTAAATATTGGATGGAGTTCTCTGGAACATATCTATGTATATGAGAAATGATAAGGATATAGCACCTCATAGATAAAAGGGGAAGCATATAATAGATAAACATGATTTGATAGCATAAGAAGCAAAGGTTCACACACTGAAAAGTAAAACTTAAAGTACAAGGCCCTCTCGGCCAGACAGTACACTTATTCAGTGTGCACGTAGGCAGATAGATCATGGGATGACAGATAACATCAAAAGTAAAGCTAGGCACTCTCAACAGCCACGGTGCCTTCTTCCAGACTTCAGTTGTCTTCATCATTGGAGTCAATGCAGATGAAAGCATCAGACACAACCGCATGCTGCATCAGCAGGAATCCAGTAGCTATTCCTTTGGCAATCTCTGGCCCAAGGTGAGGTGCAGGAGGCTGGGATGCTTCAGGCAGGATCATTGCCAGAGGCTTGGGATTCAGGACCTCCACTGCGTTCTTCCCTTTGAATCCTCCTTTTTTTGGTTGCCTGCCTCTTGCTGTGCCTTAGGAATTCTTCTGGAAGAGGCTCTTTCAGCTTCTTGGCTCTCCTCTTGTTGGGGGTGAAGAGCTCTGGATTGATGATCTGAACAACTTCATCATCCTGCTCCATGATCTTGACCATGTTGTCCAAAGCTTCAGGATCATTTATCTATGGGGATATCATGCATAATAGATGAGCTAGATCTCTAGTATTGGCAAAACAAGTTGGGACCTCTATATCAAGATCAAGATCACAAATAACTAGAAAGGAATAAGGATAAGGACTGATGTGTTTATGTAATAATTTGAGTACCTCTGCAAAGAGTTTACGCTGAACATTTGGAGGTGCTTCCAGGTTGACAATTGCAGGGTTTTCAGAGGCAACTATCACTGATTTTAGGTTGGGCTTCAGATAAACACTAGCATTGTCAAGAGGCTCAGACTCAGTCTTACTGCAATCAAAATCAGAGCCATGAATGATTAAATTTCCATCCTAGAGTAGCCTATTATTTCTTTTAGATGGGTTCAGAGGAATGAAATCCACAGTTGCAATATCACTATTGTTCACATCAGCAAGTACAGGTACTGGATTAACCCTCCCAGGAGTCACAAAATCAGTGTCGGTAGCCACTGCAACAGCTTCACTAACCATTGCATTGACAGCTCCTCCTGCATTCAACAATTCTGCAGTTATGTCAACCTCTATTTCTCCAATGCGAGTCACCATTCAGATCATTCTGACCATTGATCAAATGAGCATCTAATCCCTGACCATCCTAAGCACTGACAGTCCTATTTTGATTGTTAGGACCAGATCCATCGACCTGCATGGCACTGTTTCCACCAACATTTGATTCACGAGGAGTAGCATCAGGATTAGCTGGAGGGATTGGGCCATCCCAGTATGGTGCTTCAGGAGGAATTAGGTGGAGAGGCCCCACGGTGACAAACGCTTCTTCATCAGGAACATCTGGAATGCTTGTTCTCTTGAGCACATAAATAGGGACTATCCAAGACTTGCCTCTAGTGGGGGTGCCTGCATTGACCTGAATAGAATAGGGAATTTTTCTGTCATCATTCAGAAAGACCCTGACAATAAGACGAGCCTTGGTGGCCTCCAAATCTTCCATGATCCCAAACCCACAGACTGCTTTCGCCACAATAGCATCAGTACGCAAATCTTTAGGGAATGCAAGCATCATATAACAAGCTTCTCTATCCAAAACAAAGGTCCTAACATTATCAGCTTCATCATGCCTAGTCACTATAGTTGCCAAATCTAAAGATCGGGCCAAGAAACTTTTCTCTTTCTCGAGGTGAACTAAATCTAACATAAGCATTCCCTACTGGACATTCCTCTGTGTCCATAACTCTAGCGCCATGGGTGTCCTTGAAATACTTACGAAGCTCATTGGCGAGGAACCCAAAGTCTGCTTTATTGACTGCTGGCTGAAGCTTCACAATGGCAAGATCTTCGTTGCACCGAGTGTAGCAGCTTGCAACAAACACCTCATGACGAAGGAGAGGGTTAGCGTGGGGAAGCTCGATGTCCCAGCCATCCGGGACGAAGTGGCGCGGGTCGACGGCGAAGTTTGCCATGGTGGGGTTTTCTCTGGTGGAGCAGTGAAGGGGAGAGGAGGGGGTAACAGTGTGATTTTGGAGAAGAGATGTCCTCGACGACTCTGGCCCCTTCTTAAAGACTCCATCAACCCCGGCATTCCGCCTTCCAAGTTAATGGGCCAAAGATTACGCTGTGTCTGATCCCGGCGAGGATTGTGTCTACTTTCTATTTGTGGCAGTTCCTTCTAGTTAAGGCCCAGAGATTTTGAATGCTCACCCAAAAAGATGCAGCTGTGACATTTGACTATTCTTGTTTTGGCCTTCTTGTACTGGCCCAGCCCATTACAGGTAAAATAGGCCGACTTATGTTGCTGCTTTAGAAAAGAGCTTGTACCTTTTGAATTTGAATTTGAAAAGGCCCGCTTCGGAATAGACTCCTTTGGATTAAAAGCGGAGGCGGGAGAAGAGGAAACTGAAACTTTTGAATTTGAAAAGGCCCGCTCTGGGATAGACTCCTTTGGATTAAAAGTGGAGGCGGGAGAAGAGGAAACTGAAACTTTAGGAATCCAACGGTAAGAAAAATGAGTAGCCTTCCTTGGCTCCGGCGAACGGTGAGCTCGCCGGCGTTGCTAATCTGGAAAATAATTCTTGACATGATCTAGAGGATAAGAAATTCTCTTAAGAACATGAGGGCGAGGTCAGATTGCTTGGTCGCTAAGTTGATGTCGACCACCCACTACAGACTCCGAGCAGGTTAGAATCCTTCGTGGTTTGGTCTTCATGTCCTAGGCCGCCTTCTCCGAATAGCCCAAGTCCAGCTATGAGGATATACGGGTTTATACCGCCACACTAACTAAAGTTTTCATATCAAGAAAAAAAAACTGCCATTAATATGAAATGATCACTTTTGTTCCTACTAAATTTCATATTGCAGCGATTTATTCTCCCTTCATGTAGTTAATGTTGCATATGGACTAGAAATGGAGATTCTTGTTTCCTAAAATGGAAACTCTAAACCTTTTAATACAGTAGCCATCTTGATTTTCTAGCAATCCTTAATAGTCCTCGTGCTTAGCCACAGACCTTGCTTTTCTTTACTACTAGTAACAAGGCTTTATTGTAACCATGTGTGCAGGTACTTTATAGTAATTGATGACATATGGGACATCTCATTCTGGAAAATGATTAAATGTGCTTTGCCTGATAATAATGTTGGAAGAAAAATCATTACAACTACACGTATATTCGGAGTTGCTGAACAGGCTGGAGGTGCTTATAAGCTGCAACCCCTTTCTCTTAGTAATTCGCGCAAATTACTATTTCAAAGAATATTTGGTAGTGGGAACTACAATAGTGAAAACACCGAAAAATGTCCCGTTGAAGAGCTAGCTGAAATATCAGATAAAGTACTAAAGAAATGTGCTGGTGTACCCTTAACTATTATTACAATAGCTAGTCTGCTGGCTTATAAAGCAAAAAATGAATTGGACTGGTATGAGGTCTACAACTCCATTGGTACAAATCTGGAAAGCAATTTAGATGTGGAGAATATGAGAAAGATCCTATCATTTAGCTATTTTCATATGCCATCACATCTAAGGACTTGCTTATTGTATTTAAGTATGTTTCCGGAAGATCATAAAATTGGAAAAAATCGTTTGATATGGATGTGGATAGCAGAAGGCTTTATTCAACCTGAGAAACAAGGGGAGAGCTTATTTGAACTTGGGCAGAGGTACTTCAATGAGCTCATAAATAGAAGTATGATCCAACCAATACCTGATCGGTACACAGGCATGACAAAAAAAATGCCATGTACATGATATGGTACTTGATCTTATCCGCTCCTTACCAAGTCAAGAAAACTTTCTGATTGTACATGATATGGACTGTGCATCTCAATCAAGTACGATCCGGAGATTGTCCCTTCAAAGTGTCAAGGAAAGGCATGCTATGACTCAGTCTACTATGAGACTAGAACAAGTAAGGTCAGTTATTGTATTTCCATCAGCTGTGAATATAATGCCAGTCCTTGGGAGCTTCCGAGTTTTACGTGTACTGAACTTAGAAGGATGTGATCTTCCGCAAGGTTATAGCCTTAAGGGCATAAGGAATTTATTTCAGTTGAGGTACCTGGGACTAAATTACACAGGTATTTCTCAGCTCCCTAAAGAAATAGGAAACATGCAATTTCTACAAACACTGGACATAGCAAGAAATAAAATTTCTAGATTGCCATCAAAGGTTGTTCAACTAAGAAACTTGATGTGCCTATACATTGACCATTCTACAAGAGTACCAAACGGGATTGGGAACCTAACATGCCTCCAAGAGCTGCTAATAATAAGAATTGACAACTCCAACATTGATATTGTAGAAGAGTTGGGCCAGCTAACAGAATTGAGGGTGCTATCTATTTTCTTGAGCGAATGGAGCAACAAGCTAGCCGGATGCCTATGCAAGCTGCAAAAGATCCAGAGGCTATATATCAGGTCAGACTTTGATGAACGCAACATCGGTGGATTGGATGCCTGGGTCGCCTCCCATCATCTCCGTATATTAGGTACAGGACAAAGCTGTTGGTTCTCAACGCTGCCATCTTGGATGAATCCGGGGCATCTTCCAGACCTCTCTGCTGTGTCTATTGCCGTGAGGAAGCTACAACAAGAGGATCTCGATATACTTGGGAGGTTCAAAGCTCTCCACTACCTCAATTTGGAGGTGGACCATGAGAACCTTGGAATCCGTGGCACATTCGTCTTTGGCTCTGGTTTCTTCCCAGACTTAGTACGCTGTGAGTTGGGATTTCTAGGGCCTGTGGTATTTCAGCAAGGAACTATGCCAAAGCTCACAAGTCTGTGGTTCAGTCGGTTGTCCGTGCTAGTAGAGAGAGAAATCGACGGCAGCAATGGTTGTTTGGACTTGGGCCTAGGGAACCTGCCATTGCTACAGGAGGTCGTCGTTAACCTTCGATGTGAAGGCGCCAGCGAGGAGGAGGTGGAAGAAGTGAGGGCAATACTGAGGCATGCTGCTGAAATGCATCCTAATAATCCTACACTTCGAATCCGGTGAAGTTGATACATCGACGGCAGGAAAGGTGAATGTTGTAACCTCTTGTTTCTATGCTCTTTCTATCTTATAATCTTCATTCACCAGTTTTCATCATTGAGAAAAAATCTCTGTTCCTCGATGGCCAATGGACACAACAGGCCAAACTCAGTCTGGGAGTCAGCATATCTGGATAATTTTACCTATACGTTTCCTTAGTAGTCATGTTATTTACTAATGGCAATGGAAATGCCAGAGGTCAGGATAAAAGAGATGAGTGGGTAATCCAAAATGTCAGTTCTGTCATATGGATGAAAATGTTGATCACTTTTTCTTCACATGTTCTTTTGCAAAAGTTGTATAGAGTGTGACTGCCAAAGCTCTTAGGGCTACTAACATCCCCACTTCCATCAGCCAATGCTGGCTCTGGTGTGAGAAGTGGTTACCTAATAGCAGCAAATTTCATTTGTGGGCTATCTCAGCCATTTGCTGGGCAATCTGGAAGGCTCGTAATAGAGCTTGCTTTGATGGAAAACTCATCAAGAGTCCCATAGAAATATTGTGCCATGCTAGGACCTTAATGCGGTTTTGGACAGGGCTCTATGCAGAGGTGGACAAGCAGATGGCAATCAATGGGGTGAAGACCATGCTGAGGGTGGCGGTTGACCTTCTCCAGTCTCGCCGACAACCTGGTGAACGCTGCAAAAGACTGACGAACAACACTCAGGACGAAGAAGAGGACTAAGCGCTTTGGTGGAGGCGTAAAGATCATGAGATGTCAGACCGGTGGTCTATCAGAACTTTTACAACTGTTATCTCTTTGTGACCGCGTTGTGGTCATCTTCAAACCATTCTGCTGTAATAAGAAGACTCCTTTCCACTTCCCCTTACCTGATGCGCAGTTCAGCAGGTCTTCTAGCTCTGAGACAGAGTCCAACATCTGCAAGTAATGGCCTAGAACGTAAACCTCTCTGCTGTTTCTCAGACTGTCTGAACTCGTGTATTTCCGTTCTTGGTAATGGAAATGGGGCTGCGCCTCTTGTGGAAAAAAAAAAGAGTTGGGCCAGCTAACAGAATTGAGGGCCCTATCTATTTTCTCAAGCGAATGGAGCGACAAGCTGGATGGATGCCTATGCTTAAGCTTTCCCAAGTCTCACGTCTTATAATATTTATTCCCCTGTTTTCATTATGACGAAAAAAATATCTGTCACAGGTTCGGGTTAGTCATGGCTAATGAACACAATAGGTTCGGGTTAGTCATGGCTAATGAACACAATAGGTTCGGGTTAGTCATGGCTAATGAACACAGTCATGTTATTTACTCATCGCAATGTAAATGTCAGAGGTTAGGATAAATGAGGATGAAAATTTGCAGCTGCCATTGTAACTAGGATTTTTGTTTTCAAATTGTTGCATTATCAAAGAATTTGTGAAATCTCATTCTCACTTGTAGATCTCCTCTTGTCAAGTCCTCTTCTTAAAGATGGTTATCATTATGATTTTCTTGCGTGACAAAACTATCTTGATTGTGTAGTCAATTTCAGAAAAGACACATAAGAGTCTTTGCGCAAATGTCCTTGATTATTTTAAAGTATCAAATGGAATTTACTATTCAAAATCGACAAGTAGTCCTCAACTCTAAGTGTTCTTCTCAACCTACATATTTGTTCACTTAAATTTATCAACCATGATACAATGTTTTCTCTCACAATAGAATAGTATCAGACAACTTATCATAAACAATCAGGCGAACAATGGTGCTCAAAATTGAAATCCTTGCTAGTGTGTGAGGAAAAACCGAGAAAATAGCGATTTTACCATTATGAAAT
This sequence comes from Bothriochloa decipiens, assembly GCA_023333625.1. Classification (NCBI taxonomy): domain Eukaryota; kingdom Viridiplantae; phylum Streptophyta; class Magnoliopsida; order Poales; family Poaceae; genus Bothriochloa; species Bothriochloa decipiens. Next base: position 48,074,543 of record CM041633.1, on the reverse strand, counting down.
GTGGGATTCGCTGATTTGCTATTCTGCAAAAGGGATTCACTGTTTTACCATTATCAAACCTAACGCAACAGCTAAAATGCCATCTGATTGATTTATTTATTGTCTAATTTAATCATTCTTCTAATCTCTCCTAACTTAGTTCCCATTTTTGCCCCTATTCTTATCCCTTGGTTTCTTCCTCATTCTTGAGAGCACGAAGCCCACGAACGAGAGAGATGAGATAGAGGCACTAGCGCAAGCAATGAGAGAGAAAGGCTCATCTGCCACCGCCGCCGGACCACCTCCTTGCCCGTCTCCCCAAAGCCAGTCAGGTTTCATGGCCGACTGCTGTGAGAATTAGGGTAACGCGATGCCTTCTCAGGCTTACGACTTCATGTTGAATAGATAGGAACAACCCTTGTCATGGTAGTACATCTTGTGTTATAATGAGATAACATATTAAAATCTCATCTATGATTACAATCTAGTCTACTTCTTGCACAGGTAACTTGGATAGGAAGACAACTAACTACAACACACTCACGAAGACTGGCCACATCTGCATCTGCTAAAACCCTACCGCAATCAGAACTCACTCGCGAGGTTGAGATTGTTCATGAACTCCTTCAGTTTATGCATTGAAAGTGCTTTAGTAAAACCGCCAGCAATCTGTTCTCCAGAACTCATTATAGTAACCGGTGGCATGCCTTTCTTACGATTATAATATACAAATGATGTAGTAAACCTAGTCACATGATTTGTTATCACTCTCTGGGAACTCATTTGCATGTGCATACTTAATTTTTTTTTCCTAACATAAAAATGCACCTAACCATTGCCAGAGAATGTTTTACGAATTGATGGTTCCTTTTATATAGTTCCTTAGGTTTACAACATTCTAATTTGTAGTCAATCTATACCAAAATTGTTATGAAGACTTTATTTGTCTGTGACCTGTTATTAACTAACAAATCTATTTCCTTTACTTAAAATTTAGATATCACTAGGAATTTCCCTTTTGTTACATCTCTCATTAAGTGTTGACATACTTGTCCTTTTGATCAATCTATAAACAAACTGAACTACCCAAACTACCGAAGTCACATTTCTCTTCTGGAATCAATACTGTCGCTTGCCGATCTCATTGATGCGGTGGCAGCGCAATCTGATCTTTCTTCCCCTGGGGACAGGGGACTGTAAGGCCAATGTACCGGCCTGATCAAACTGCAAACACGGAATGGAAAGAAAAAGAACACACGGGTACTGTAGTGACAGATTACTGGGCGTACGAAGCATGCTCTGTTTCGATGTGAAATGAAATTACTGCATAGGATAGTGGTCAAAGGTGACCCCATGCTCTGTATCGGCGTGCTCTGTTTCGGCACGCTCTGATACTGGAAACAATGGAACGTGGAGCTGTGATAGCTGCGATGACTTGTCACGGATTACGCACACCTGGCCAACGCCTGGCCATGTCGCCCAACGGCAAGTATCCTCCACCTCCTTTCTCAATCTGAGCTGAGATATCCATCAGGATGAGCGCACCATCGACACAGCAGCAGAAATATTGACACGGCCCATATTTACCAGCACTTTGAGTAAAAAGAGGTTAACATGGAGATGCTACTTTATGACCTATAAACATTATAAACGAGCACTCACCTTCCTATACATCCTAGTTTGTATGAAACTTAGAAACTACAACCACATGTAAGTCACATATGCAACTACTGCTATATGGGTCGGGTACTACAAGTTGCCCGCAACCACTATATATTAGTCAAATTTTCCTTTACAATATTTTACGGGAAAGAGCATCGGGAACTGCTGGAGTTGCTCACTATTGAGAAATTCAGAAAAGAGATTTATAATGACGTTATCTTACATTTATACTTTCGGAAACTTGCTCTACCAATCCTGATGTATACTAACCTATGCATAATCACGTACTTACAGTTGCACCAAGGTTAGCATTGCCATTGAACTAACGTTATCTCGTCCTTATGTTGATATAGAATTTTAGAGATGAAACAGAGTTAGCTCTTGGATGGACAACCACTACCATTGAAAACCATCGGCCATCTACAGCAGAAATTGTCACTCCGTTAACACTGGATGCCACAACAACAGTTGACGGCTCTTCGTTTGTCACCCTGAGATTGAAAAATGCTGGGTGCTTTGGCGCAGGTATGGTCACACTGTCGTTGCTAAGCATTGCAACAACCTCTGACATGGTGGGTCGATCAGCTGCACTCTCTTGCACACAAAGCAGAGTTATGTTGATACATCTCATCATCTCTGGTGTGTGAGACTCACTAGCTACTGATGTATCTACAAGTTGAAGCCATGTTCCGTCATTCCACATCTGCCATGCCTGCAAAGTCAAAGTGTAAAGTATCAAAACATGTAGGCAATCTTGATGATTTCAGCAGCTTGCTTCCAATGATCTCCAAAAGAAGGGGGAGAAAACAACCATTGAGCAATACTGTCGTTAGTGAGTAGTGGATTGTTAAGACACCCAGCGATGCGATTGAAAGCTTTGTGCTTTCCATTTATGATTTATATTGTAAACATACTTACATGTCCAAGAAGGTTAATGAATTCTCCACATCGATAAAAACTTGATTTTCTTTTTCCACTTACAATCTCAAGCATTAGGACACCAAAGCTGAAGACATCAGATTTGAAGGCCCTCGCTGTCATACTCTGGAGCTATATAACCACTGAAAGGGTGTGTATCAGAAACAATGAATGACGTAACAGTATTGGCAGTATTACAACAAGGATGGATAGCACAAATCCATATGAAAATCTTACTATGTCCCGGCAATCCGTCTCGTATTCCCTTCAATATCATTTGTGCTAAATATTTTTGCAAGGCATATATTTTAGTTTCTTAGCTCACATATTTTAGATTTTGGCCCACAACTTAAGTTCTTCCACATTGATTCTTCTTGTTTTATAATCACCTGATCTATCCAAATGGATGACTCTACTTCTCTCCAGGCATCATAAAATTTCACGAAAATAAAACGCTGCCAGGTTTGAATAAAAACGTTGTATTTATTTGCTACTAATCACCAATAATTAAGGAAGAGGGCTTTCCAAAACTAGGTGGTACATGTGAGATATCACCAACTATCTTTTAATGTACACTTTGAAAAAAAAATCCGAGGATTACAATCACAGCTGCACATATCCTGATCTGTGGCATTTCCATGGCAATGGCCTGTTCTTTACTTGTTTGCACTGGCCATCACTGTTCTGAACCTGCGACAGAAACTGAGGTTGTTTTCTTGGGAAAAACAGGGGGAAGATTAGAATACAGAGAAAGGAGAGAAACTCTGAGATTCTTTTCATGTCGTTACATGCAACGGCTGGCCGGTTTGTATGGGTTTCAGCTGTGTATTGACTTGATCGGATTTCATGGGTCAAGGGTGGGATGATTAGGATGCATTTCAGTGGCATGCCTCAGCGCAGAAATCACATATTCCACTACTTCCAGCGTACAGGAGTGGGAACAGACCAGAAGAAAAAACGAATGAATTTCCCATGGATTCTGAGGTTCTCATGGTCCACCTTATGGGTCAAACCAATAAGCAGACATTCTCCAAGTCCATCAAGTGCTAAATGAATTTCTTTTGCATCCTTTGGATGGCGTTCATATTGAATCTTTTGCCCAGCTCATCAATATGAATCAGGGAAAGAAACAGAGGAAAAGTATGGTTGCATGAAAGAAAAAAAAAGCAAAAGAAATGGAGAAAAACAACAAATAACAACCAGGGTTAGCGCGCTAACCTTCAAACCCATATGTCATATTCGGGATGATTGGGATGAATGTCAAGCACATGGCTCACTGCAGCCTTGGCCTCCTCCACTTCCATCTCGTTGGAGCCTCCAGATCGTAAGTAAATAATGACACCCTGAAGTGATAGCAGGTTCCCTAGGCCCAAGTCGAAACAACTACCATAGCTGTTAGCAATTTCTCTCACATCCCATGCACACAAAGTCAAGGAAAGGTATCTGAGCTTTATCATAGCTCCTTGATGGAAGAACACAGATCCCATAAATCCCAACAGCCTGAATTCCACCAGGCAAGGGAACGAACAAGCATCAACGATGAAACTCCGAGGGATTTTGAGGTTCTCATGGTCCAACTTAAGAAACAGATGACAGAGTGCTGGTAACCTCCCAAGAGTTTCTAGATCCTCCTGATGCAGTTCCCTCACGTTGAGCCACAAATTGGAGAGGCACAGAAGTGAAGAGTCATCCAATCTGGCAGCCTTGAGAACCAGCAGGACTGTAGCTGCAATCTACGGACATGTCGAGAGGCCCAGATAACTAGACTCTGGATTTTTCTCAACCTTCATAGGCACGCCACCAAATATTTTTCCGAGATGTTGTTGTTCCAGAAGAAAAATTCTAGCTCCCTCAGTTCTGTTAGATGGCACAGCTCTTCTGTGATGTCCATGGATTCGTCGCACATGTATAACGATCAGAGCACTTCAAGGGTTGTTAGGCTCCCAATACCGTTTGGCACTCTTGTATTTTGATTGATACAAAGACGCATCAAATGTCTTAGCTGAACAATAGTTGATGGCAGACTACCAATTGCACTTCCCACTACGTCCAATGTTTGTAGATAACGCAGGTTTCCTATTTCTTCAGGTAGCTCATTAGTATAAGTTCTTCGAAGTCCCAAATATCTCAGGTGAAATAGATTTCCAGGATGCTTAAGGTCACAACCTTGTGGGAGATAACTACCTTTTAAATTTAGTACACGCAAAACCCTGAAGCTTGCAAGGGCTGGCATTAGATCAAAAACAGATGTAAAGGTAATAACTGACCTCACGCTCATACTAGAGAATGCACTAGCCAGGTGTACAACGCTGTTCTGAAGCGACAACCTTCGAAACATTTTCGATGGAGATGTGTTGTTCTCACTATTCAATATGGTAACAAAATTTTCTTCACTTGACAAGGAACGGATAACTTCAAGAACCATATCATGTACACGGCAACCTTCTATTAAGGCCTCATGCCTGTCATACAAAGGCTGGATCATACTTGAGTTCATGAGCTCATTAAAGTAACACTCCATGTTCAAATAAGCTCTTCCCTTGTTCAGATTGTACAAAACCTTCAGCTATTCACATCCATATCAAATGATTTTTTGTAATTGCGTAATCTTCTTCAAATGATTTTTTGTAATTACGTAATCTTCTGAAAACATACTTAAATATAGTAAGCAAATCCGCTATGGTATTTCAGATCATAGTAGCTATATGCCAAAATCTTTCTCATATTCTCTGCATCTGTACTATCCTCGAGTCCAGTACCAATAGAGTTGGTACACCTCGAGCCACTCCATTTTGTCGCTTGATTTATTAGCCAACAAACTAGCCATCGAAGCTAAAGGCACACCGGCACATTTCTTCAATATTCTATCAGATACTTCTGTTAGGTGCGCATCAGGACATTTGTATTTTTCTTTACTGCCAAATATTCTTCTACAAAATAATTTGCTGGAGCTTTCATGACAGAGGGCTTTCAGACTGTATGCACCACCAATTTCTTCAGCTACCTTTAAATTACGGGTAGTTGTGATAATTACATGTCTGTTATCAGGCAAAGCACGCCTAATCATTTTCCAAACTGAGATATTCCATCACTATCGGAGACAGCCGATTTGCCGAGTGCAAAATTCTTTGCCGAGTGCAATTCCTCGGGCACTCGACAAGGCTGTCTTTGCCGAGTGCTAGCACCAGCAGCACTCGGCAAAGAAATACACTCGGTAAAGGCAGGCCGTCGGCAAAGAATTTTTTTATTATTTTTTAAAAAAATCTTTGCCGAGTGCCCTGGCCAGGCACTTGGCAAAGCCCTGATTTGCCGAGTGTTATGGCCGGCACTCAGCAAATTAATTTTTATTTTTTGTTTTTTTAACCTAATTTTTTTCTGAGGCCTTGCTACAGTCCCTACAGGTCTATTTTCAAATTTGGGATAATTTTAAATTATTTTGCTATATTTAATTCATTTATTTTGTTTAGTTGAATTTTTTCGTATAATTCAAATTTAAACTGCAGGTGCATGGAATAATGCAATTCTGTGATTTAAAAAATGATATTGATGGTGTTTATTGTACATTGAGGCCGTATCTAAGACCTCACATGAAATCTCGAGCATCTCGTTGACGTAACATGTCGAGGTACATGCGGAAAAAGTGATTTAAAATTATATAAAATCCAAAACAAAGTCCAAAAATCACGAAACTTGGCGACGTGTCGTGTTATTGCATGTATAGGCTTTGATAAAAAATTGAGAAGGTTTCGAGCAAGTTGTGACGTCGGATGTCTAAAACCCACACATCTCCATATGTTATCCCAATTGATCACATGTGGAGATGTCTGGGTTTTAGGCATCCGACATTACAACTTGATCGAAAACATCTCAATTTTTTACCAGAGCCTAAACATGCGATAACACGACACCTAGACAAATTTCGTGATTTTCAGACTTCGTTTGAATTTATATAATTTGAAAACACTTTTCAAGCATGTCTCTCGACATGCTACGTGAACAAGATGCTCGAAATTTCGTGTAAGTTCCTAGATATGGCCTCATAATACACAAAACACCATGAATATCATTTTTAGAATCATTGAATTACATTATTTCATACACCTGCAGTTCAAATTTAAAATAACCAGAAATAATCAATAAAATGAAAAAAAATTAACCAAATATAGCAAAAAAATCAAAATTGTCCTAAATTTTAGAATAGACTTTAAAAATACTATAGGAGGGCCCCACAAAAAATTTAGGTCATAAAAACAAAAAATAAATAAAATATTTACCGAGCGCTGGAACTGGCTCTCGGCAAAGAAGGTCTTTGCTAAGTGCCCTGGCAGGAGGCACTCGACAAAATGGTTTTAAAAAAAATAAAAAAACTTTGCCGAGTTGTTTGCATCTGCACTCGGCGAAGGCCCAAGTTAAGAAAAAGACCCACGCCGGCCCACCAAACAAACCCTATCTCCCTAGCTCCGACCCCCACCTCGCCAAGCACATAACCCCGACCTCCCAGCCGCCGCCGAGCACGCCTCGCCCGCAGTCGCGCCTCGCCACCCCCGCCCACCTCAGCGCGCCCCCTCCGCGGCCGGCGCCTCTCCGACCGCTCCCCGCAACCCCAACGCCCGCCGGCGGCCAAGCCCGCCCCGCCGCGCCAGCCTGCCCCCACCCTAGCGATGATGGCGGCGCCCCTGGTGACGATACGGCGGCAACCCAGCGGCACCGACGAGCCCCTCCAAACCAGACCTCCCCCGCCGCCAGGGGGCGGCGCATCTTCCCTGGAGCGTGGCTATCCTGGAGCGAACTGGCGCCCTTTGGCGACGGCGCGGCCAGCCTCCCACGGATCCAGTCGACCTGCAACCGGCGGTGGCGTGGATCCGTGCACATGACGGCGCGGCCAGCCTCCCACGGATCCAGCTGCAGCATCTCGACGAGTTGGGCAGCCGGCGGCGGTAGAGTATATTGCTGGATCAGCTAAGGTTTGTTTCCGTGAGATATGTTTCCGTCAATTTCTCCACCTCCGTTTATTCAATCTGAAATTTGGTCGAATGGTTGATATCCACTGCTGTCGATACCCTGGAAACGGGTACCCCAGACCCCTGACTTACCAAACTAAAACCCCGCAAAATCAGCATCTTGACCCCTCCGATAACCTCCCGCGCTAACGTACGAAGGCCCGTAGGCTGAGACGTATCGGACTGGCCCGCGAACAAACAACGACTGCCCAAAACCAAAGCCTGCTCGAGAGGCTATCGAACGGACTAGTACTGTATAACCGAGAGGTTACCGAACGGACCAGTACTGTCCACCCGAGAGGATACCGAACGGACTAGTACTGTATACGCGAGGGTACGATTCGAGGGACCCCTCGAGGATGGAACTTCATCCTCCGAACGAGCCTGCCCTCGAGGACGTAGCTTTGCCCAGCGAACGAGCCTCCCCTCGAGGACGGAACTTCGCCCGGGCGAATGGGCAGCCCTCGAGGACAGTGCACCCCTCGGCCACCAACTCCCTCGTACGGACCCGAGCGCATTTAATGCGATCTATCTAGCCCCGCCTAACCGCATGGCCACAGTTACGGTAACAGTTACAGGCGTGGCGGTCAAATCCGCTTTTACCGCTCATACCCCGGAATCCCGCAAGTCATATTACGCTGTTGTGCCATACCGAGCGCTGTGCCACGACCCGCACCGCCTCGAGACATATAAACTAACGTGTTTTTCGTGTTTTCCGGGATTTGGTCTTATCCAGCGAAGCTCGACCTCCTCGGCACGACCCCCTCGGCTCCGGCCAAGACCCTCGACCGTCGCCCCTCGACTTCACCGAGCGAGCCCTCGAGCCGAACTTCAACAACTCCCGACGCGACGGCTGCAGGGCCTCCCATACCGACGTACGTCACTACAGCGGCACCGACATGATCGGCCTCAACGACGTACGACGTCAGCGTCATGCGAACTCGAAATACATGTACACCTGTGCCCCTCCTTCGTCTATAAAAGGAGGCGCCAGGACGTTAGAGAGAGGGACGGGACTCAAAACCGAGAGAATCTAGAGCATAGAAACATTAAGGCTTTAGATCACAGAGCGACACCGTGAGCCTGTGCAAGGTCGAGAGCTAGGCGTCCGAACGCCCCAACTCCACCTCACACTCCTCACCCCAGCTTGTATTTTCCCCTGTACTAGCACTTCGGTGCAAGATAACACGAATCATCCTCCCTCCGCTGGACGTAGGGCCTTCTTTGCCCGAACCAGGATAAATTATTGTGTCCTTCTTGCATCACCCACCGGATTAGGGAGCACGCGAATACAATATTACTCGTTGGTGTTAACCCCTCGAGGGTCAGAACACCGACAACTACCTCCACACCTCGTTTTCGAATTGAAATTGGTCTAACACCTGAACCATGTTTTGTATTTCACACATGCTCATGTTTGTGTGCTAGATTTTCTGAATTACTTGCTAGTTTGGATTTTGATGGAAATTCATGCGAATGATGCAGCATAACTTCACTGATGGGATGGCTGTTGGGAGTGCCTTTCTGTTACATGGTTCTGTTGGTGGCTGGTCCAGGACTTTATTTCTGCTTGCAGATGAACTTCCCCAAGAGGTTATGGTTGCCATTAGACTAACTTAAATTTCACCATAGCACTTTCAGTATGTCTTTCGTGATGCATTCCAGTTTAACTTTCTGTCAGTGTTACATGGTATTAGTGCTGATATCTAATCTACGCAGCATCGGGCAAAGCTAGCTCATGCTAAAATTAGTTAGATGCTCACCTCGAGCCTAGTTTATTTTCTTTCAGCAATAATCACCCTGTGTTTCATTGGCAGAACATTTGTTCACTCATACAGAAATTACTCCTACTTGTTGATCTTAAACTTTCTATTCCTTCTTTCTTAAGGTTGGAGATTTTGGTATCCTTGTGCGGTCAGGCTTCACGGTATCTGAGGCCCTATTCTTCAATTTTCTCTCTGCGTTGGTTGCTCTTGCTGGAACAGCACTAGTGAGTTCTTAAAAAAAAGCAATTACCCAAAAGTAAAACAATTTTCTTTCTGCATATAACACATTACTGCATGTGCAGGCATTGTCTTTGGGTAAAGATCCGAGACATTCCTCCCTGATTGAGGTATGCTCTTTCAAACAAGACCCACGCAACATGCATTACTGTTGTTGTACCGTTGGCACATGTCATTGCTGGAGCTAATGCACCACCTTCCCTGCCAACTGTCATATTTTACAGGGCTTCACGGTTGCCTGTGATTGCTTGCACCTTGCGGATGTGTTTTTTTCTAAAGAACTGATGCATGCTTTCATTATTTTTTAGGTCAAGATGGAGTGCTCCAATGGAAACCAGCAGCGTGGAAATACAGCAGGCATATGTGCTTGCCGGACATCGGTGAGTAAAATAAACATGGGATTGGATTGAGTGCAACTAGAGTTGTGTGCAGAAGCACTAGAGGCAGCAGCAGACACGTGGTGCTGATCCAAACTAGCTGTGCCTTACCCTATGCCTTGTAAAGTATTTTGTTCTGAATGTGTAGACAACCTGAATGTCTTTGAGCTGGGTACAGTTACATTTTAGAGCTACATTTTAGAGCTGGCTCAATGTGTTGATGTGCTTAGATCAAATTCATGGCTAATATTTCTTTGAGACAGTACACTAACCACAAGTTATAAGTTTGTTCTTATCTAGCAAAATGATCCAGTGGGTATTCAGTGGGTATCAAATTCATGGCTAAACTTTGATCAGCCACTAGGATTAGCCTCTTTTGATTATTAGATACTTTAAACAAGGACTAGTTTTATGTTAAGTGAGTCAATGTATAATGTACTTGTTCGATACATGAATCAATGTAATGTGATCACTTTTGTGTATGACTAAAGTTTTTTATTTTTTAAAAAATAATTTCTTTGCTGAGTGCCTTGCACCGGGGCACTCGGCAAAGAATTTTTTAAAAAAATAAATAAATTTCTTTGCCGAGTGCTGGCTTGGTGGCACTCGGCAAAGAATTTATCTAATAAAAATAAAAAATTTCTTTGCCGAGAAAACAGTTTGCTGAGTGCTGACTTTGCACTCGGCAAAGCCTTTGCCGAGTGCCCGATAGAAAGCACTCGGCAAAGGATCTTTGCCGTCCCGATTTTTGCCGAGTGTCCTTTGCCGAGTGCATTATAGCCTTTGCCGAGTGCAATTTGCACTCGGCAAATTGCTTGTTTCTTGTGGTGCATATGTCATCAATAACAATGCAGTAACTGCACACATAACAAAGGCATATCATAAGTAAAGTCGATCCAATTTTATTCTTTGGACTAAGTAGTAAGTACCCCACTTAATCTTTGTGTGTGCAATAATTACTGCTATGGTAAAAATATGGTGAGTCATACGGTGTAGATTAGCATTGGAAAACGGCATCATTCATAAGATTACCTCTTTGTCTGAAGGAATTTTCCGATTTCATCAATGAAGTGCCTCACATCCAGTGTTTCTTCGTTGATGTCCTTGCCAAGTTCAAAGAGTATACCCCTGAATAATCTCCTCATGTCATGAGTTTGAGACACTGAAACAAAAGCCCAGCAATCGAACTGCGCTCTAATCTTTTGGTACACAACATTAGCAAGAGTTAGTCTTTCCCAGGCCTCCGCATCCAACAATGGAACCCTGCCATGCTGCTTTGTCACTTCTTCCCCTTCCAACAATATCTTGATTAGCTCATCTCTTGCCTCATCGACGCCAATGAGCTCTGTCACCTTTGTGTAATGTGCCAATAACCGAGGATCCACAGCATCACTGCTCTAGTGCCATCTCCAGTGCTTGCAGTGTTATGGTGACACTACACTTGGATCTTGGTGGAACAATATTTTGGCTTGGTTGTGTGCGGTACGGAAGTGAGCTCGAGATTGTTATTTTGAAGGCAAAGTAATCGTCTGTGTCATTAGCCAGATCAACTGAGCGTGTTATCGCCTTATTATGCTCAAACAGGAAATGCAGCTCCAGTGGCTCAATATCAAGCATATCCTTCAACAACGGATGTTCCTGGGAGAAAATTTAGATATTTATTAACATGACCATGTACTAAATTGCTTGTGGAGGACAATGTAACAAACGTCCTTATCTGTTCAAATATAGATGCGTTGGTACTATTATCCAATTCGTTGAGCTCATGGACTATGGAGCATATGGGAGGTCTGCTATTTCGTTCTCTGTGCAAACACCTCAGTGCCAATCCGAGGCATTTATACACTTGATGGTACCATAAGGGTGTATGCTTCCCGGATTTATTCCACCTATGCCTCCATTTCCTAAGTACCTGTCATTCAGAAACAAGTTTAGAATAATTCCTTGAGAAAAGTTCATGCAGATTCTGTATGTGTATTTTCTCTGTGCAAGCACCTCTAGCTTCAAATATACAAATAAACTCCATCAATCCTAAGTGAATTTTCAGTTGGCCTAAGTCAAACCATTCTAAGTTGACCAAAATTGTAGAGAACAATATTAATATCTATCAAATTAAAGAGATAGACTATAAAAATGTATTTCATGATGTATCTAATGAAACTCATTTAATGCCACAAGTATTATTGTTCTTTTCTATAAACTTGATCAAATTTATGATGGACTGAGATAGGATAACAGAAAATAAGGACTAAGACAGGAAACAATATAAGCTGAAATATCAAATCAATACAAAAAAACTCCTTGGAATTAAGGCAGAATCTCTCGGTTTCAAAGTGAGTTCATCTGTTTCACATGTAAAATTCCAAGAAGTTTATGTGAATTTCATTCATTTGTTTCCCAACTTTTTTGCCTTGATCTATATCTCCTATAAAGCTAATCCCCAATACAAGTAGATCTGGGTTCGACTCCCTGTGAGAGCGAATTTAAACAGGTATACATTATGAAAAAAATTAAAAAATAGGCATGGGGTTCCCATGCTGACTTCGGTCAAAAAAAAGTATATCTCAACATGCAAGCCATCCACACCATTCTCCACTTTGTCCACATCATCTTCCACTGATAGCCATGTCATTCCACTAACTTCTAACTTCTTACTCTAAAAAAAACTTCCAACTTCTTAACTATAAGCTATCCACTTACATTATCTTCACTCAATCTCATACCAAATTCTTCGCAATCCCCACAAAAACATGTGTAGCATCTTCTAGTTCAATAGAAAGCTTTTCCGTCCTCAAAGGGTACATGCATGCTTTGTTTGGTTTGTGATTAAACTAGCATAGTCCAAACATGATAGTACTTTTTTCTAAGCAAACTTTGCAAAAGTTCATCAGTTTTTGTAACCATCTAGATCAACAAGTTCCTGGTGATGTGAAATAGACTCACATACCTATGAACTCTAAGAGCACGCATAACCATTTTGGATGAAAAATGTTTGATCGATTATAAGAGAAATGCTTGGTTAGCAACAATCTTATTATGATTAATTAGAGGCCCCCAACAGAGTCTCTCAGATTACCAACATCTGCTATCATAAAAAAACTTCAATAACAAAAGGCACACCTATATATCCTCATAAATTGCTAACTTCTTCCGGTATTGATAGCAATTAATGAGAAACTCAAAGTAAATATATATTCTGTTTGTGTAATATGACATTGAAATGTTAGTTATTACTTTTGATGAATTTATACATTGATAGAAACATTATGATGTATACATCGGTAATTTAATTTTAAAATTTAATTTTTAATTTTAAAATTTAATTTTTTTATTAAAAATACTAATACACATATAACATCTTGAGTGCCATGGTGCGGGTAGAAATATGATGTCATTGTAGTCATGTTCGTATAGACTATAACCAACTCTTCATGCTTAGTAACTAGTATAGTTTTTAAGAAAATACAAAATAAGAGTTAATAAAAGGTACAACAAGCATGGGCTCCAATTTAACATGTGGATAATAAAATTTATGGCAACTAAAAAGATGAAGTTGCAATAAGAATATAAATTCATATGCCATGACACATGGGCTCTGATAAGTTTCGACTTAATTTCTTCAGAAAATAAGTGCTGAAACAATTTAGTATAGGTTTCAACTAAACACATGTTGAAGACATATGAAAAGAGAAAAAATATAAATATAAAATGGTGAATCATATGTAATAATTCATAAATTTATTACAAACAGAAGAGAGAAGAGACAAGAGTACCTGATGGCATTGTGTTAACAAATTAATAGAGATATAAAGAGTTCATGAAGATAAAGGAAATTTAATTAGTTGGAGGTATCAAACTTATCAACAAACTTCTAATATTTATGTCTTGTAAGACTATAGTCCGGGTAGGAGAATGAGTTTATGTGCTAGTTAGAAAATGTACACTTACCCCAAAAATATTAGGCTTCTCCTTACATCCAGTTACCAGCTCTCTGATTATGACACCCAAACTATATATGTCACTATAGATGTCTCTCTTATGTGGCGGTGGCACGTCAGTGCATTCTGGAGCAGAATATCCTCTGCATACGATAGAACCCATTATGACATGATAAATAAAGAAACTAAAAGTACCATAGAGCAAAAGAAGAATTGTGTCCTGCTCCGAATATGAAATTGAAACCCCCCACCCCCTCCCACCCTCCCCACCCCGCGCGAGCGCGCGCGCACACACACACACAAAGAGCACTGTAACATGCATGCATTTATTGGCATTTCTACTGACAAGCGGTCTAGCTATGTATCTTGTGAATTTTTTAACAAAAATCAAGGGAAAGACTAAAAAATATATCAGTAAAAAAAACACAGCCTTTAAATTGCCTACAGTGCTGGCATCTGATGGATCTCACCTTCTACGCTCTGAGCCAATCTCACCATTGGCTCTACATCTGAGTTTAGGGATGTCAATAATTTAGGAAACATAGAAATTTTGGCTGATTATTAGTGACTCAAAAACCTAGAGACACTCCCGCAATTCATGTTCAACCTAGTCTGTCCTGATAAAATTCATTAAGAGTCTAATTGTCTCATTAAAAACATTCCTTTTTACCCACCTTTTGTGCATACTAATTTAAACTTTGGAATGCCAAAGAAAAATGTTCATGAAACACTTGTGGAACGAAGAGTCATGTTTTAAGGGTGTAACTTACAGCCATTGAAGACTCCTATCACTCGTAGTTATGAGTTCTGATATACCAAAACCTGTAATCTTTGGAACCATGCGATCATCTAGTAGTATATTGGATGGTTTGAGATCCATGCGAATAACATGCTTTTCTTTGTGAAGATAACATAAACCCTGACATATTCCCTTAATTATCTGAAAACGTGTATCCCAATCAAGTCCCCTTAATTCATCTGCAAAAAGTGATGTAAAAAACTATGATGAAGTGTGTGATCTTCAATATTCGTTTTATGCTTGCTGAATTGCATGTATACCAAATGATGGGACATTTCTATTTTTTCAATTCACTTCAAATGAACTGAAGCAAAATGAAACAAAACAATAGTACAAAAATGAAAAAAATACACATGTTTAGGTATTGCTAAGTTTTTTATAGTACCGGAAATATGCTTCTTTAGGCTGCCATTGCTTTGATACTCAAAACAAAGCAACCTTTCTCTTATTCCCTGTTGGTAGTTTTCCCATGTATTTATGCCTTTTCTTTGGCAGCATAAGAACAGTTGCCAAGAAATCGGACTATGTTTTGGTGCTGAGCCATCATTGTGATTTTAACATCCCCATGAAATATCCTATCATTAATTTTGAGGCTCCCAGAAAGCCTTACTACAGCAACAACCTGCAGGCTGCCCTGTTTAACTTGACTTATTAGCATGACCAAGAGCCTTAGCCCTTAGAATAAAGTTCAACTTTGTTGTGAGGAAACGTGACAGAAAGAATGCAATGGAAGTTAATATTACCTTGAAAAATTCACCAAAATCATTATTACCTGAAACGACCTTGATTTCCACGAAGGGAAACCCACAGAGTCGAAGTGTAATATGATCATTTAAATCACATTACCCGATAACAGTAGTGCAATAGAGAGGTTTACAATAACTTATTACATCGCCACTTGGCGGAACCAGAGTTCATGCAGCATAAAAATAAAAGCTTGAGGTGCGGAAGCTATCATCTTCGATCTAACTTGAGTGTAGACACGAAACCCTCAATCGCTGTACTCCCCAGAAGAGTACTCACTCATTGAACCTGAAACCAAATTTTTAGTACAATTTGTACTGGCCACATTCCCACCCTATGCATTGCTTTATGGTAATTGGATGCAAAACATGGATATATAAGAAGGAACCTATAAAGGATGGGGTTTTCCTATGCAAGCGATCAAGTAAACAATTAATATAGTAATCAAGTTTTAAACTCATTCCCAAGCCATACATCCATCACCATCCATCTCTGAAACACCATCCCAACTCCTCCAGCACCATCTCAGACTCAAGTCGACAAGCCAACTCCCTCTCGGCTTGTCTCAGCAGCCCGCAACCCTCAACCTGGCTCACGGCCGGAATTCACACTCAGGGGAGAGGTAGAACACTCCACTCACTAGTCCGGTGCATGTGGAACACAGGAAAGGTCCATAGCCGATCAATTCAGCATATGTATCGATCGATCAACCATACACTCTGCAAAGGTTTCACTAAACCACTAGAAAACCATCATCGGTGTTGATCACCACCTAGGTAGATTCCGGGCGCCTACTGCCATAGAACGATGCCACTCTACCATCCAGCTCTGGATCGCTGGAACTGTGAAGAGAGCATGTATCCGCTTCCGAAGAGGATGCCATGCCATGTACCCACTCCCGAAGGGGGTGCCATGATCGTCTCGGTAGGGTGTTAGCTCCATCCCATACATATACCTTCCTATCACTACTCGTCTAGCAGTAGTGGCATCGATCTATCCAGCGGTTCGGCTGTCTTCCCCCATGGGAAGCGAGTGGAAAGCAAGAGATTCCTAAGGTCCGGATACCAGCACAGCAGTTCCTAAGTGTGACCAAGCTGAGATATCTTCTCCAGGGTCGATCTTTAAGGTGCTACCACGGCACCTTCATTCCGGGCTCCACCCTTCTGAGGCTCACGCCCAAAGATCACCATCGCATCTCAGTTAGTCTGCCACAGACTACTATTTGTGGGAATGTCCAGATACATTCCCCGGCAAGACTCGCTCCAGAAGCTTGTCGTATATCCCGGCTCGTTCGACTCAACCCTCACCCTACTCCCTGCCCGAAGTTCCACCCCAAACCTAGATACAGCATCATCAGCTCACGAGCCCATCTGTTCCATCAACTTATGCATCTCTAGCTTGGCACCCTCCAGGCCTTCCCAGGGTTCATCACGTCGCATTAAAATGTAAGCGAGTGAGGTATAAATATTTATAATTATAGCAGATAAGCAAGCGGCTAACATAACAGCGGGTAAGCAGGTGAAAGGTTATAATAAGGTAGGGCTCATCAAGTAATAATCTACCATGCATTCCTAGCATAGGCGATCCATTATAAAGCAACAGAAATAAAAGCACTAGCCATACTGCATTTGCCATGCGTAATGGGATCTACGCAGTTGGGTGAGATGTGGCACCTTCACTGACGTAGCTGTCGGACTTCTCCTGGTAGTCACTACCGTCAAACTTGTCCTCGCTTGAGCCTATAACCGAGAATTAATGGTCGCGGGAGCGACCCCTATAGATTAGCACAAAGAACTAATGCCAAATAGAAGATCTAAATGCACTCAAACATAGAAAAAATAGATAGAGCTCGATTTATAGAAAATTTGGATATGTGGATCATAATTTTATGAGCTCGTATGAATTAGTTATGATTTTTTAAAGATTTAACCATTTTCTGAAAAAGAAAAAGACTGGATTTATCTGGTGCTGACACGTGACAGCCTGTGATTGGTCCACGTGTCGCGTGCGGGTCCAACAGAGACAACTCAGCGGCTGACATGGCAGGTGACGTCATGCTGACGTCAGCATTGACTGGGTCAACGGACGTCTGACGAGTGGGTCCAGGGTGACATCACTGCTGATGTCATTAGTCAACGGTCAACGGTCAACGGTCAACTGACAGATGGGCCCCACTGGGCCGTTAATGGGTCGTTAATGGGCCAAGTGGGCCGGGTCTGGGCCGGGCCGGGCTCGCCACGTGGCAGGCTCTAGTGCTGCCACGTCACTGCTCTGGATTCAAACCGGGCTCAGCTCACAGCTCTAGTCCATGGTGCACCTGCTCCCTTGGGGTCCACCGCATCCACAGCGTCATCCTCCGGTCCATGCGGTACACTGACCGATCCATGGTGCACCAACTCCGTCTGAGTCCCACGAGCAGTGGCTCTGGTCCACGAACAACGCGTCCACCATCTGCTCCTCCAATCCATCCCGTTCCTCTGTTTCCTTCTCCCGACGACGCGGCTCACTGGCGGTGGGGTTTCTCCAAAATTCGGCGACTCCGATGACCCTCCGGCTCCATCTTCTTGCCCATCGGCTCCAGGACGCCAAGGAGAGCACGGAGATGGTCTTCAAGTCGGAAGCTTGGCTCCCGGTGGCGTGCTCCATGGCGGACGGCGGCTTGACGGCGATGGCGCACGGCTGCAGCTCGCGGGTGACTCAATCCAAGGCCAAGTGGTGCGCAGAGGCGCAATTGAGGGCACGCAGCACCTCCCCGATGCGCCGGCGGCGACCCAAATCCACGGCGGAGTTCACGTGGGTAGCAACTCCCACGGCGGAGCTCCGACGAGGCCTTGGTGTGCGGCACGGCACCTAGAGGGCTCCACGGCTCCCATCTTCTCCTTGTCCCGACGCAGCACATCCTGGCGGAGCTTGACGAGGCATTCTTGTCCTTCGAGGCGGCCGGAGACGACGGGAAATGGCGGTGCGAGGCGGCACTCTGGAGCGGCACCGCCGGTGGCGCGACAAGGGCAAGGCGACTCGTAGACGGTGCTCTGGTGCGGCAATCCAGGAGATAGCATGCGCACGATGGTCGTCACATCAAGGCGGACGCAGATCTGGGGTCAAGGAAACCCGCGGCTCAGCGGTGCGGCGGCAAGGTGGTCTCACCGCGGTGGCGTGCAGCGCGGCGGTGGGCATGGCGGCGTTCCGGTCCGGCATCCTCCCGATGCCGTGGTCCTTGTTGCTTTGGCCGGTCAGTGTGTGTGCGTGCGGGTGTGCCCAGGGAGGCTGGAGGAGTCCTTGGCCTATGCGCTCACGGCGGAGCGCCATGACCGGCAGCAGAGGTCGGGGGCGGAAGAGGGGTGCACGGCGGCGCTCACCGGCGTTGACGAGGATTTGGAGTTGCGGTACACGTCCAACAGCTCTGGCTCGTGGTACTGTCCTTGCTCCTCGACCAGACGGCGTAACAACGGCTCTGGCGGTAGCATTGTTCCTCTTCTTCTTCGGCGATGATGTTGGCCTTCCCCGCCTCCTTCCTTCTCCTCTCCTCTTCTTCTTCTCCAATTGGCACTGGCATGATGAAATTGGCAGGCCACCAGTGCGGCGGCGTGTCCTGGGGAACCCTAGAGTGCGGGGGTGCGGCTTATAAGGACGGGGCGAGGGCATGGCGGCCATGGTGGCTTGCCCGTGCAGCTGGGGGCATTCCCGTCCAAGGGAAGCTTCTGGGTTGCTTCCTCGGCCTTGGTGGGCTCCAACGGGCGGCGAGGGAGAGGCAAGCTACCTTGGCGGCCAAGAGAGCGAGGGGACAAGCAGGGGACAAGGTCACATGCGGGCGGTTGCGAGCGCGCAGGAGAGTGAGATGCTCTCGGTCGTGGGTGCCTTGTGGCAGAGCCTATCGCCCGAGGTGGCAGGTGGGATGGCCGTCGATGCGGGGCGGCAGAGGATCGGGCGGCCAGGGAACCTCGCGTGGCGCTCACGCGAGCAGGCACGGCGCGGGAAGAGCAGGGGAGGTCGGGGTGACCTCAGCCAAAAAGATGATAGGCGGGTCCCACCGCGGGACCCGTCGGTCAGCGGCTATGGCCGACTCCCTCTAGCGTGTCGCAGCGCAGGTCCATGATGGGAGAAGAAGAGGAGAGAGCGAGCGAGCGGCTGGGCCAGCTTGGGCCTTGTGGGCCGGTGCGGGCGCAAGAAAGGAGAGAGGGAGAGCGGGCGAGCGGCTGGGCCGGCTGGGCTGGTTGGGCTGATCGGGCCGAAAGGCTTCTTCTTTTTCTCTCCTTTATTCTTTCTCTTTTCTATTTTTCAAATACACTTATATATACTTGTATGGTATGTTGCAAAATACTTCATGGTATACTTGAAGGTCATAGGCATGTTGGGTATATTTTCCATAGAATATATTTATTTATTACATAAATAAATATTGTAGGTCCATTTTATTTAACATCACATAAATCAAATAAAATCTAAATCACATATTAATGCAACATGACATGACAACTATTGAAACATTGAAGGTAAGCTATTGCCACATTTAAAAACAACATATGAAACATCGATCAAAAATTACTTTGAACATTGATAATGCTATGATCACATGAAGGCTATGACATGACATGTTGAGGTTGATGCAAGGTTATGGGTAGATGATGACATGTCACACTCATCACTCATAGGTTTTTCGAAAAAATTTTGTAGCTTAGATTTTTGGGTCGTTACGGTCCCGCCTCCTCGAGGCCAGGCCCGCTTACATCCGGCCGCTTATCTAGGATATAGACTGCCTCCATAGACCAACACTAGTCTTTTCTGCGTACTTTGTCCTCACTCGTGCGCACCCAGGAAGATTTTCTAATTGGTCACCCATCCCTAAATTGCTCTAGGCCAAGCACGCTTAACCTCGAAGTTCTTTAGTGATGAGCTTCTGGAAAAGAAGTTGCAACTTGTTGGTACGAGTATCCTATTAATCCTATTAAGTCCTGTGTCGGGGTGTTACATACTCATTCCCTTAGGAGACCGACATCCTCGTCAGTCAACCCCAGGCTAGGAATGTCCCCTATTGGCTACGTCCGTGTGTCCAGTGCCAACTCATGTGTCATGCTGTGTGACCACTCTGGATCCACACCAGTCATGCACACCATGCCTGCGCAACTAACACACGCGTCCGTAAAACCGCAAGGGTCGGTTTTGATACCATTTGTAACGTCCCGCCTCCTCGAGGCCAGGCCCGCTTACATCCGGCCGCTTATTTAGGATATAGACTACCCCACAGACCAATATTAGTCTTTTCTGCGCACTTTGTCCTCACTCGTGTGCACCTATGAAGACTTCCCGGTCGATCACCCATCCCTAAATTGCTCCAGGCCAAGCACGCTTAACCTCCGAGTTCTTTAGTGATGAGCTTTCGGAAAAAAGTTACAACTTATTGGTATGAGTATCCTATTAATCCTATTAAGCCCTGGACCGGGGTGTTACATTACCCATCTTTCGCTCACCAGAAAAATTTTTAGTCATGAACTGTAGAAGTGAATATGATAGATTGTTGGGCTTCTTCCTCCCCTAAGTATATGCTCCGGGCATTAAGATCTTCATATATACAAACCAATCTAAGTAAACAAACATACATTGAAATTAGAGGAACTTGTCTTTTCAATTTAGGACTGAACTCAAGTGTAAGTACTAGATTGTTCAGAAACAACCCACAATTCATGTAGCACTGAAGTTATACTATTTATATGTTGTATTGTTGTTTTTTTTTGGAAGTGACCTTGCTTTGATGTTATGTTGTGTCCATTGAGGTACACAATAAGCAATTGGTATGAAAGTTTTAAATTCAACCTTGATTCAGCTTCCAAACATCAATTGTATGGGACTATCTGGTCATTTATATTGTCAAACCAATTCGTAGCATGACATGTCTCAAAGAAATTATTGGAAATGCAGTAAGTAGTCCTGTATTGCCAGGTTCTCAAGATAAACTGCAAAAAGAAAAAGCTAAACGGGATTACTTGTGGGGTTGGATACTATGTATGCTTAGGAAACTTGATAAATGATTACGTCCCCCACACAGACACCTCTTTTTTCCATGACAGTATCATAATTTGGAGACAAAGAAACTAAGGCTGTGCCTGTGGGGGGTTTACTTATAATTTACTACCTGGAATGTTCATTAGCAGTTCGTTCAGGCAAAGCACGGAATCTTTGCACCACCTATGATTCAGAATATAATCAGCAACTTCAGTATAAATTAGGATACAAGAAATATATGATTGAAATAAACATACTTGGTAACCTCTGAAGAGCACGCACTCATGCTGTTAGGTCTAACATCAAACTGGCAGTTATCCTTATCCTATTACTTCTGGTTCTGTTGATGAACCGTCAGTGATATCATACTATCAATACAGGATGTAGAACTGCCAATATGATAGGTGAGCACCACCACTGTTGTTTGCCCTTTGTCAGACCCAATTCTGGTAGTGCCGCTGGTTTTAGACCCGGCATAGGCGTTCTTGTTAAATATATTTGATAGCGTTCTTGTTCCTACATCCCCAAGCATAGGCGAGGTTCAGGTGTATTCCCGGATCATTGATACTTAGGTATTTAAGTTTTCAGTTTCCTCTATGATGTTTTAGGTGGATACACAGATACACCAGTTGAGTGGATTATGCACATGATAGATCCACATGTAAATTTTGACATAAAAGGATAACATCAGTGCATATTTTACTTGAATGAACATACCTGGTACAATGAAGACATTGGGTCATTTCTTGGCTCAGTATTAATAGATGGAGGAATCATTTGAATCATAGTTTCTGTCTTATCTAGCATAAGTATTATGTTATCTATAGTAGGCCTGCTATGTGGGTCATGGTCACAACAACTCCGTGCTATTTCAATGCATTTCTTTAGAAGTTTGCAGTCTCCGTCTAATGATTCATGCCACTGCAAAATTCAAACATATAGTAAGGATGACAGATTGACAGTATCTGTATGTTGTAAAGATACAGTATACTCAATATATGCCACTACAGATATTCTATAGGACCTTCACGAATCTCCAAAGCTGGATTAGTAAATAAATGTTCAAAAGGTAATATTTACCATTTAAAGGTGCCCATATGATGTGCAACGTAACTGTACTAACTGAGATCTGACCAAATAAATAAGAGACACCTAACGCTACGGTATATATAGAAATGTATGTGTAAATTTGTGATAAGACATATTTCGATTATTTGACTTCTATTGACACATCCTTTGACACACCCATTGCCTATATGAACGAATAGCTGCCTGCTGTTCATTCTTTAAGAGCCTAATCCGCCTGTACCTGCAGGTTATGCATGCTGCACTTCAGGTGAAAACATTAGGCATCGCCATTCAGATTTGTCAACTCACTAATGCTAAAGTAAACATGAACTACAACTTAACGATCTTTGTCAATTTAATATGGCCGCTTGTTACCTTCTCTGGTCACTCCCATGTTGAGCCACATTCTCCATTATACAGCTCTGCTGTCCCCAACCTACCTAGCATCACCCTTCGCCTTCTGGAACTCCCTGCTGCTATGTGCTGTCCTGGATAGCTAAATTAAATCACGTTGCATAAAAACAGCCACACCGCCGAGGTGACTGCGCGTGTCATGGTGGAGGCTTCTATGTCTATGCATTCAACCATTCTAAAGCTAAGGTACACGCTTTGCTGCTGCCACCATAGACCATTGACCCTGGAATCCAACTATGGTTGTTTTACTCTAGCTTTTCTTTTTTTCCTTTTTCTGTTTCGATCAAGTCATTGCAAACTTGAGATACATTTAGCTGAAAGATATTTTGATAAACATTACCATTTATCAGCAGAAATATTTATGTGATTTCAAACTTCAGAGTTTTATCCTGTTTAGGATACATAGAATGGAACGGAAAATGAAACTCCTGTTTGGCTTAACATATAACCAATTACTTTTGCACAGTTAAGATTGACCGCGACCCGCTACCATTCCTCTGGCAAGTGGCAACAGAAAACATACAATAAAACCTATAAGAAACTTTTCACTGCTCCTTGTATAGGATATTATTTATAGTGATATAGTAACGAATTCCCACGTTTGATGTAAAAAATGTACTAGGAAGGTTATAGTAATGTAAATATCCTTACATTTTCAGTAGGAGTTTCATCACTCTGAGTAAGTATTTTTATCATGATAATGCCCAAACTGAATATATCGGTCTTGCAAGATATCTGTTGGTTATCTATTAGTTCTGGTGCCATATAACCCCTGCAGCGAGAATATTGTAAATAAAACAGTTTCACAAATTAGGTACCAAGGAAAAGATCGTGGTGCTCACTGCCCAGAGGAGGAGCTTACAGTGTTCCACCAACATTTGTAGTGAATATTGTGGACTGTTTTCCATCAATACACCTCGACAGACCAAAATTGGTAATTTTTGGCTCCATCTTAGCACCCAGAAGCACATTTGCAGGTTTGAGATCGAAATGATAAATGTCTACTTGATGAAGATAACCCAAACCCTGACAAATCCCCTTAATTATTTGATAACGCATATTCCATTCATATCCATAAGTTTTTTCTGTAGAGTGAAGAACAGTACAAAGTGATGAACTGAATATTGACAAAATAGAAGGTTTCACTGTGATGAAACTATCTCATAAAATTTAAAAATAATCACTATGAGTAAATTTAGTTAGTTTGTAGGCACCTTTTCTTGTATTAGTAAAACAAATTGAGATCCAAACTGAAATCCCATGTAGGTTAGATGGTGCATACTAAAACTTAAGAAAATTTGACTTTGTTTAACTCAAAAATTGCATTCGCTATGGGACAGAGGGAGTACATGGAGAAGAACAGAGTAGCAAATTTATACCTTCTAAGTAATGCTGAAGATTCCCATTTGGTGCATACTTCCATTAAATCTTCCTCACTGGCCCCTTTGCAATTGAACAAAACAGTGACATCCTGGATCGCTGCAAGGTTCCCAAGTCCTATGCCTTCAATGCTTCCTTTTATATTTTGCA
>CM041633.1:48011826-48030111 GCA_023333625.1 Bothriochloa decipiens | reverse complement strand
GGCGCGGCTGCCCATGGCTTCGTCGTCGTCATCTCCGTTCCGTCGTCGTCACAGAGAGAGCTTGGTGTTGATCGAGTGATCAGTGACGTGCAGTGCGTGGTGCGATCGGCGCCGGCCTGTCGTGTCGTGCTGGGCGAGAGCTGAGCGCTACGTGCTATTTGTAGCGGCCGCGGGCGGCGCGGTTGGTGATCGGCTGTGTGCTAGCTGAGCGAGTGGCAGAGGCGGACAGGGGACAACGCAGGGGGGATCGATCGGAGCTGCCATGCAGAGCGGCGGCCGGGGTACGTGTCGGTGATGACGTCTCGGCGAGCTAGCTAGCTCGGCGCGCGGTGGACTATATATACACACACACACCACCAGACGACGACCGACGACCGATTGATGCATGCGTTTGCGTCGGGCGGTGAACAGCGGCGGCCGGGATCCGATCCGATCGGCAGCTGGGAGTTGTGATCGATGCGCATTGAATTGGGCTCGTCGTGTCTATTTGGTTTACTCCCAAAAAATTATTCACTAAACCTTTTTTTACTCACTAAAGTACCAAACACCCCCCTAAAGTGTGTGAATATAATTGTGTGAGCGTCAGATCCAGCGTGATCAGCTGATCGATCATCATGTACACGGTACATGAGCATTCGATCGGTCATCGGTTTTGCATAGTAGTGAAAAACAGGTGAATAGCCTTGTCTGGTACCTCAGTTAGAGGCACCCAGCGGCGGCAGGGATTAACAAACGATCATTTACTAATAAAACCGAAGACTAGGACAACAAAAGACTTCCCATCCATCTGGTTCAAACCCACAAAACGCGGGTAGCCCGTCTCTGAACCTGGCTCAAGGTCGTTCTGATTCGCTAAAGGTCGCAGCACCAAGCCTCGAGCGCGAAACTCCGATTCGCACGAGACCTGCTCGAAGGTCGGAGACTCAGCCTCGACCACCTGCCCTGACAGAAAAGTACAACATCGTAAACATGGATGAAAGAACCAGAGTCTTATCAACCTTTACCGCCCACGACGGGGTTGTGGGGTGAGAACCTGACACCTTGTCGCCATGCCGGGCACTATTCCACACCGCGAGGCCCAATCAAGCATAATACGATAACCAACAAGT
The DNA here is from genome assembly GCA_023333625.1 of Bothriochloa decipiens. Classification (NCBI taxonomy): domain Eukaryota; kingdom Viridiplantae; phylum Streptophyta; class Magnoliopsida; order Poales; family Poaceae; genus Bothriochloa; species Bothriochloa decipiens. Next base: position 48,029,002 of record CM041633.1, on the reverse strand, counting down.
ACCAGGATTTCAGGCCTCGACTCTAACCACTACGTCTCGACCCGGCCTCGACCCCCATTAGTCAAAAGAGGTTCGTCGTGTCTTCCACGGGGGTTTGTATGCCTCGAACAGGGACGGTCGTCTTTCACCGTGCCGTCACCACCATCATCGTGACACCTGAAGGACGAAGGCCATCCCTAGGGACACGTCGCTACAAGAACGCTACAGGGCTCGGACCCGTCTTCTCCTACAAGGAAATACACATAGGAACCTCAAGCAATTCACCCCCCTCCCTCTGCTCTTGAGGCTTCGGACACTCTCCCTCTCTCAATCGCTTGTAACCCTTACCTGGCGCGCTATTTTTTTATATTATCTTTTGCGTAGGGTCTATTGATGCCTAAGTTTTCAACGTCTAACCTAAACAAGGTTTGGCTGCAATAGAAAATGAATTGAGTAAAATCGAAGCCACACTTATGATAAAAGAATGGTAAGAAAATGAGCATATGAAGTGTAGTTGTTAAAAAAAACGTAGCACGCCATAGCCGTGAGAGTGAATCAAACAACTACCTAGAACTCTGTGTAACACACCTATGGTGTGACGATCTGATACTCATTCACGTGTACTCGTAAAATTGGTCGTGAGGCTATGAGAAAAGCATGAGCGCTCTCATGCAATCATAATTCTCCAGCGTGATCAACTGATCGATCATCATGTACACGGTACACCGTGTGAGCGTTCGATCGGTCATCGGTTTTGCATAGTAGTGAAAAACGGGTGAATAGCCTTGTCTGGTACCACAATTGTTGTGAATGACGGCGGATAAACGACTAACAACACAAAGATTAATCACAATGAGATAGAAGATTTAACATGGAAAACCCCTCCAATGTGAAGGGGAAAAACCACGGGCACCAGCCAGCAAACACTCCTCACTGTTATCAAGAGTCGGGTTACAAAACAACGTGCGGCGGCTACAAGAGAATGAATGAATCAGACACAGTGTAACCCTAACACCAGGTATATGTACAATACCGCGGGGGCCAGCCCCCCGCTTTCCTCCGGCCCGCCTTCAGCTTTATCGGGCCTCCGCTTCGCTCCGTCAGAAGTCGGCCTTTTGTGATGTGCAACTGAATTTGAAACATATTCAACAACAATTAGGGACACCCAGCGGCGGCATGGATTAACAAACGATCGGCTACTAATAAAACCGAAGACTAGGACAACAAAAGACTTCCCATCCATCTGGTTCAAACCCACAAAACGCGGGTAGCCCGTCTCTGAACCTGGCTCAAGGTCGCTCTGATTCGCTAAAGGTCTGGTCACAGCACCAAGCCTCGAGCGCGGAACTCCGATTCGCCCGAGACCCGCTCGAAGGTCGGAGACTCAGCCTCGACCACCTGCCCTGACAGAAAAGTACAACCTCGTAAACATGGATGAAAGAACCAAGTCTTATCAACCTTTACCGCCCACGACGGGGTTGTGGGGTGAGTACCTGACACAGTGTCGCCATGTCGGGCACTATTTCACACCGCGAGGCCCAATCAAGCATAATACGACAACCAACAAGTACCAGGATTTCAGGCCTCGACTCCAACCACTACGCCTCGACCCAGCCTCGACCCCCATTAGTCAAAAGAGGTTCGTCGCGTCTTCCACGGGGGTTCGTATGCCTCGAACAGGTACAGTCGTCATTCACCGTGCCGTCACCACCATCATCGTGACACCTGAAGGACGAAGGCCATCCCTAGGGACACGTCACTACAAGAACGCTACAGGGCTCGGACCCGTCTTCTCCTACAAGGAAATGCACATAGGAACCTCCATGTAAACCTGAACCCCTCCTTGCACCAATAAAATGGGGTGCCAGGGCTTGTTCTAGAGAGAGACACAACACTTCACCTGCTGAGATCAACATCTCAAGCAATTCACCCCCCTCTGCTCTTGAGGCTTCGGACACTCTCCCTCTCTCACTCGCTTGTAACCCATAGCTGGCGCGCTATTTTTTATATTATCTTTTGCGTAGGGTTTATTGATGCCTAAGTTTTCAACGTCTAACCTAAACAAGGTGTGGCTGCAGAATTTCAAAATATTTGTTAAATTAAAAGTGTAGCTCTTGAAAAGTTATGCAAATGATATTTTTGGATATTTGCAAGTTCCTATATAATTTTTGGTGTAATTTGTAATTTTCGACAAATGGCAATTTTGTAATTTCTACGAACATTACCGGGACCTATGAACTACAGCCATGGCCGGCTTTTCAAGCCACGCCGCCGTCCACCGGCGCCATACCAGCGTGCCACGACCGCCAGCTCGCCCCGACGCCTTTGGCCTATAAATAGGTCGTCCATCGTCATGTCGTGTCGTCGTCGTCGTGTCGTGTCGTCCGTCCGTGCGTCGCCTTTGGCCTATAAATAGGTCGGCCGCCGTCTCTTTTCTTCTTCTTTTTCCCTGCCGCCACCGCCGACGACCGTCCTCCGCCGTCAAAATTCATCGTCGTTGATCCGCCGCTGCTCGATTGCTCTTGCCAGCAGCCCCGCCACATCTTTGCGCTTCGCTTGAGCCAGCTCGCATCATCTTTCGCCGCGTAAATCTCCCAGGCCGCCGTCGTCTTCCTCGCAGCCGATCGCTGAACCGCCGTGACATCGCCACCGTAGACAACCGCCATGGTCGGTTATTTATCTTCTTTAACCTCACTATAATGTTCTCCATGCTATCCTGCTCCTCATGCGCACCTTGGTTCGTTCGTTGGTGCATAGGAACCGCGGTGACGCTGTTCTTGCCATCGGAGCGCCGCCGCCATCACCGCCGCCGACTATAGCTCGACTCAGCCCACCTCCGAGCCAACCAACGTGCGCACCGTGCCCATGGTGATCTCCTGCATCTGTCTGTGCTCTCAATTTCTTCTCCATCGCATGGTTGCCGCCGATCACCGTAGCTCGCCGCCAGTATGGCCTTGCCAGCGCCGCCGCGCGCGTAGACGTCTGAACTAGGGGCCACGTATAGCTTCATCTTCTGGCTCAACATGTTCGTGTTGATGTCATGCACATACCCGTGTGCTCGCTATCGTCGAAAAAACCTTCGGTGAGCTTTGCCGCCGTGCCCGAGCCCCGCCACGCCGCCATGGCCGCCGGCGAGCCGGCTGCTCTTGCTCCGCCGCTCCATTAGCTACCTCAATCGACTCGCCGTGTCGATCTGAGCCTGTAGGGCCAAACCTTGTGGCCGGAGACCTCACCACCGGCGAGATATTGCCGGTCAAGGTTGCCCTGCTGCGGTCAACGTCGGGAGCCGATTTTTCCTTTTTCTTTTATTTATTTTAGAAAATGATTTAAATACTGTTTTCTTTGAAAAATCATAGTAATTCATGTATAGCTCTAAAAATTATAAAAATTTATATGTATGCTCTTTATGATATCCTCTACCTAGAAAAAATATGAAATGTCAAATTGGAGTAATTTTGCATAATTTAAAATTAGTCCTTTTAATTGAAAAATTCACCTTCAATGATTTTTAATAAATAAAATAATTGGTTTTTATTTTCAAAAATTATTTTTGCCATCTAATTAGACCAAGAGCTTTTCAAAATAAAATTTTGAGCACAGTTAGACAAATTTAATTTTTATGCCTTTTTTATGCTTTTAAATAATTATTAATCCCTTTAATTAAGTTTAATCATTATAGGATTTGTTTGACTTTGGGATTGATTGATGACCTTGGGTTATTAACCTTAATGACCCTTGGCACTTTAGTTAATTATTTGCGCTTACCTGGATCATGTCATTAGGGTTTAATCAACGTTATTTCATGTGCCTAATGAATTTCTTTAATGACGTAGTTAACCCTAATGAACTTAGTGAGTAAGTAAAAGAATGAAAAGATGAGGTTGACTTTACCTATTGGAATCATGATGATAGTTAATAAATCGAGTCCGGACGGGTAACTTGCTTTGGGAAAGAAGTCCCTCTGTAGTGTTTTCGTCTGTTGATGCCCTAGGTCCCGTCCGATGGTGATCTGCGTGTATCGAGAACTAGAAATCCACATACAATGGTGTGGTATACTGTGGGTTTGAGTCCCACATATATCGATACACCGTGGGTCGAAAGTCCCATGTGTTTCATGTGGTCGGTATACGTGTTGGTTGGAGCCTCACGTATATCGTATGGTCTGGTATGCATTTTGGTTGGAGCCTCAGGTATATCGAGATCTAAGTCCTAGCTAGGTATAAAAATGGATTCGAATCGCCGCTGCTTCTCGGAGAAGAAGACTCAATCTCTGTTCATCATCGTAGTAACAACTTGAATGATGCTTAAGGCTTAAGAATGGAGTTGGTTGGTAATCTTGAGCTAGAGCAAGACAACTTTGCTTTCTATCAAGCTTTTCTGACAAAAATTCTTATCTATTGCAAGCCTTACCTTGTCCCTCTAGCCTACATTTTTTGAGTCTTCACCCCTTTTTTTCGTCGGGTCAGTCTTGTTGAGTACTTCTGTACTCAGGGTTTGTTGAACTATAACACCCTGGTTTTTGAAACTTGAAAATTTAAATGAATTTGAGTTTATACTTGCATAGATGCTTTACATTTATAGGCTAGTTATAAAGTTTTATGAGTAACTTTAAAAAGGTGTAGCACGTTAGAAAACATGCATTGTGCATTCATGCCGCTGCACAGTTTTTGGTTGACTTGTTTGAGCTAATCGTTCGATTCTTTCTTTGCTCTCTATCTACCTATATGCTCTAACTTGTCCCCACTAACCCTATACTAGCAAAACCTAGTCTAACTAGCCCAGGCCAGTCCCTAGTGGGTCCTGGCCGACCCTAGCCTCTCCTGGCCAAGTTTGGCCAGCCATGGCCAGCCATGGCCAAGCATAGCAACTGCAACACTGGCCACAGCCGGCCAGGCCAGCCAGCAGGCCGCCGCTCAGCTGCTCGGCCAGGCCATAGCAGCACAGCCCAGCCGCGCGCCTCATGGGCCAAGCTCGGCCACCGCTAGCGTAGCAGGCCAGCGCCGCGGTCCGCTCAGCCGCTTCGCGCGCCCCCGTGGGTCGGCCCAGCCGCACGCCGCCTCAGCACCCGCGCCGCGTAACAGGCTGACGGCCCAGCAAGCCGCGTCGCTCGCACCCGCTGACGCCAGCACCGCGCTCCGCCGACGCCAGCGGCTTGCACCAGCGCCCGCGTCACCGCACCCAAGGCCGCTGACCTGTGGGGCCCACACGTGTGGGGCCCACCCGCACAGTGTCGTCTCCCCCACGGAGACGGACACCGGCTCGGTGTCGGGCGCCGCCTAAAGCCGCCCGCCGCACACGCGGCCCGAGGTTGCCCGCACCCTATAAAGAGGCAAGCGCCGCCTCCCTAAGCCGCCTTTTGAACCCTAGCCGCCACCATGCCTCCCGTTCCGCCGCATTCCCCGTAACCCTAGGTCGCCGCCGCCGCTTGGAGCTCCGCCGCCTCCATCGATCTTCGTCACCGGCTCGTCTCCGCCTTCAAGAACTTCGCCAACAGCTTCGCCAGGAGGTGAGCAGCCCGCCGGTGCACTTGGCTTGCCTCCCCGTGCGTCGCACCGCCTTTCCCATCGAGACCCGGCCGCCGGCCATGGCGCCGCCTGCTCGGGCCACCGCCTCCGACCGCCGATGGCCTTCATTGACCCCACGGCTAACTCCGTGAAGCCGCGCCACGCATCCCCGACCGCTCCGCATAGAAAACTGTCCACTGGAGTGCCGTTCCGGCCAACTCGGGCGAGCCGCGCCGCCGTCCCGCCACCGCTTCGGTGACCCTGCACTGTCGGGTGATCGCCAGCCGTCGGATCTGAGCCGAGCGGCTCAGATCGGCCGCTGACCCGCTGTGGACCGTGGGTCAACCCGGCCACGCCACCTGCTGACGTGTCAGCCACGTGGCTGCCACGTGCGCGCCATGCCAGCGCCACATGTGCGCTGACCGAGCCAGCACGGTCAAATCACCGACAGCCCTGGCATTTTTACAAAAAAGCCCCTGCCTTTTTGCTTAATTACTTTAGTCCTGCGCAGTTCAAAAGTAATTGGTTTATAGTCCTGTCTTTTTGCAGTTCAACCCCTAGACTTGTTTTAGCCATAACTTTCACATTTTAACTCTGATTTTAGCAAACTTATATTTTCTATAATTGTCTCGACGAGTAGAATAGTTCTATGCTATTTTTTGCTACTATTGAGATATTTTGATGTATTGCTCTAATTAAAATATGTTTGCTTGCATGTATTGCTCATGTGTGATGATTGTGGCATATAGAGAACGAGACGTGGGTGAATGAGGATCAGCAGGACCCGGAGGATTACGTGCAGCAGGACAACAACCAAGGCAAGTGCAGGCATCCTCGATCATATTGTGCCTATTCACTGTTTAATTAATATATTGCATGTGTCTTAAATCGGCAAACCATAGGACTTACTAGCCACTTTACCCAAAGATATCCTATGGGGGTATTAGTTGTTAGGTTTTAAGTTGCTAGTGCTCTGTCTCACCTTTCACCGTTTAATGAAGATAAAACTTGTTTCTTAAGTATGTTGGAGCCATGAGCTCTTGGCTTCGGCCGTTGGAGGAGTTGGTGCATGACCGCATCGTTGGTTGGCGGTGAAAGAAGGGGGAAACGGATGTCAGTGGGCTCGTAGCGACGGGGGCATCCGTATCTCCTCCCCCTTGTGGTCTTTTCGTGGAGCGGCAACCTGGGACTTTCGTACATCTCCAGGCTAATGGGCTCTGGCTTGGTCTATTAGCAGGATCATCATAGGCAGGAGGGTGTCTTATCGACGGGTAGCATAGCTATGGTGTGAAGGGTGTTACAAGTTCTAGCATGGGAGTTTTGGTTGATCCGTAGACCGGGGCGGCGGCTACGAGTACGTCTCTTATGTGCTTGGGACATCGCGGATCAGGCTACCACTGCCTATGACCCTGTGAAAAATCTTGTTGTGACCTCTGCCAGCCTATCTCAGTAATGGGCTAAGAGACTTGCACCCTCGGGCATAAAGGGTAATCACAATCTGGAGTGAAAGTGTAGACCTCTGCGCAGAGTTAAAAATCGATATATCGTCCGTGCTCACGGTCACGAGCGGCCCAGATCCTCGCATGATTAGCCAAATAGATTAAGCTGTTAAATCATGGTGATGTTGTGAGGTTGCTACCTCGGGTTTTATCGAGATGGCTATCCTGTGTTCCCTTGAGATGGCTATCTCATGTTTAATGTTGTTAATGATATATGTTTATATCTATGATGCTAAATGACACATTAATATTACTTGAACCTTAATAAAGGGTTGGTTTTTTCAACCAAGTTGATTAGAGAATAGGTTGCGATAAGTTAAATCTTAATTGTTTAACTTTAAAATGCTACCGCAGTCTACCTTTCATCTTTACCTTGTACTAGCCTTGCATGTCATTACTTTTCGTCTATACTTGCTGAGTTTCGACATGGAACTCACCCTTGCTATTTCCCAACCAAAGGATGCTCGAGTGATGACTCGGATGGAGACTTTTCTGAGAACTATCCGGGATACTAGGCGTCATGATGCTGCCGTCGGTGGCGAGATGGAGTCGCTACGTCTACGTCGTTTGGTTGTTATTTGCTTTGGATGATGTGATTTATATTCCGCTTTACTCCGGTGACAGTTATGTAATAATGGTACGATGTAATCGTTATATTATATTTTATTCGAATACTATGCTTTTGAACCATGTAATTTGTCGTTCATGTGTGTAAATTGTTCCTAGCGCACATGAGCTTTTGCCATGGTTTTATTCCTTCGAAATCAGGGTGTGACATGAACCCTTGTTGTAGGTGAGCCCCATGAGCCGGTTTGCTTTGCATCCTACTGCATGACAGTTGTTGCGGAGAGTGACGATGAGTAGGAAGTTTGGCTCTTGGGCAGAGCGTACCATCAGGATGTTGTAAATAAGTTATCTATAACTACTCCACTAATACTATGGTTTGTAATAATCCAGCTTATGGTTTGTAAGTTTTAAACTAAATGGTTTGTAAACTTATGTTATTGTAATCCTTTCACTATTTTACTCTGATGTATATTAGTTGTATAAAACTATTGTAATACTGCAATGTCTCTTTATAATGATTGATTCTGCTCGGAGAATCATGGATGATTTGGGATTTACCCGATAGACCTTTTAAGTCGTATGGAACACATTCATGATTATTTGGAGTCTGTTTAGACAATAATAATGCATGTGGTCTATATGATTTAGGAGGTTCTGCCACAGAAAGGACCCCGATTAAACCACATTTTATACTCATAAGAGGATCAACAAAGGAGTAGCTCCAACATTACAACATTTGTTACAAACATATATATCAGAGTGCGGAAGAATAATAAAATTAAATTTATAAAATATATGAATAAGTTAAGTTTTTACAAACTTAACTTCAATTGCGGAAGCAGAGTAGAACTACAGAAGACAACTTAGGTAGAGCACCTAAGTCGCGAGAGGACAACCAGATCACATCAAGCCCACCGACATGAACTGATTAGCAACACCAGTCAACACCTGCAATAGGGGTTCAACAAACCCTGAGTACAAAAGTACTCAATAAGACTGACCCGACAAAAAAGAGGGGTGAAGATTCAAGAAATGCAGGCTAGAGGGACAAGGTAAGGATTGCAGGAGTAAGAAATTTTTTGCAGAAAAGCTTGACAGAAAGAAAAGTTGTCTTGCTCTAGCTCAAGATTACCAACCAACTTCATCCTTAAACCTTAAACATCATTAAAGTTGTTACTACGATGATGAACAAAGATCGAGTCTTCTTCTCCGAGAAGCAATGACGATTCGAATCCATTTTTATACCCAGCTGGGACCTAGATCACTGGGATACCGGAGACTCTAACTCCGATGCATACTAGATCACAGATATACCGGGATAACAACCACAGCCATATATCACCACATGATACACGTGAGCGCTTAGACCCAGTGTACCGATATACGTGGGAACTTAAACCCATAGTATACCACACTATGACATATGTGGGGACTCTGGCCCACTATAAATCACTCCATGACATACGTGGGGACTTTGGCCCACTGTATATCACTTCATGCATGTGGATTTTCTAGTTTCTCGATACACGCAGATCACCATCAGACGGGTCCTAGGGCATCAAAAGACGGAAACACTACAGAGGGACTCCATTCCCAATGCAAGTTACCTGTCCGAACTCGATTTATTAACTATCATCATGTTTTCACAGATAAAGCCATCCTCATCTTTTTCATTCTTTTACCTTTTTAAAAACCTAACTAATTAAGTAGGGCTAAGCATTACAATGCATTTACCAAATAACAGATAACAAGGAATATGGAAGTAAGACAGGTAATGCAATTGGTAGGTTTTCACTCAACTCCTAATCCCTAATGCAGCATTTCATAAATAAAGTGATAAAACTTTATAAAATCAAGGAAGGGTTTTTAATGCATCCGGGGCTTGCCTGTGTTACAGCGGTGGTTAGTTCTCATCGGAATCACAGGTTTTACTCTTGACATCAGCTCCAGGGATGGATGACACCAACATCATGGATCCACGTCTCCATCTTGAATGGTACTTTCCGAAATATACCATGATCCAATTCACTCTCGAAATAACTACACGTAATGAAATGATGCACGCTTTAGCATGATGAACTCATGACATGATGCACGGCAATGCATTGGTGAAAGCATAACAAGATTAATTAATTAGCTAATTATAAACTATTTTAAAAATATTACACAAGATAAATATAAAACTCCATATATTCTAAAATCACATAGTCATATTTGGTGTTAACATGACATAGCAGCATCATACAAAGGTAAAGAAACCACATTTTCTATTTATATATTTTTATTATAATTATAAACTATTTAATAAGAAACAAACAAGATAAATTAAAAGATTAAGCATACTGCATTCAATGACCACAATATTTTTACCAAAGTACAAACATAACATCATAAGCATGTCATAAAAATTTCAAGTCAAAAGGAGGTACATAGCATGATATATGAATTTCTTTCTTTTTAAGCATTAAATAAAGGCATAAAATATAACTATTTATTTTCTACAAAATATGGTATGTTTCATATTTTTAATAAAAACTAGGCATCACAAGGAACACAACAAAATTTGGTTCACCAAAAACGGAGTTACCAAACTCTAGATATGAATTTTTGAAATTTGATAAAAACTGTTACAAATAGGTCCTTAGGGCACTATTCACCTGAGTCATGACTAGGGCAGATAGGCCCCTGGCTTTAGTCGAATTCGGGCTCGAAGTCCTTCACGCAAATTGGAAACAAAGGAGGGTTTAAACTTGGCGATTTCCGGCGACGGTGTTGCTTGTCGGCGACGATGGAGTGGTGGGAGAGCATCACCATGCTCAGGCGCACCCAACGGTGGTCGTAGCTCGGCACGAGGCGGTTCATGGAGGTGTGGCCACGGCGAGGTGGTCACGGCGGCCATGACAGCACAGCCATGACGGGAACAGCGTGCGCGGCCAACTCCGGCGAAGCGAGGTAAGGCGCTCTACAGCTGCGTAGACGCATGGCGAACCTCATGCACACGATCAGGAAGAAGAATGATAGGCGGAGCTGGCCTTGCCACGGCGGACTGTGAGCTGCGGCCATAGCGGCCATGGCCGGCCGAAGAAGAAGAGGCCCGGCGGCCATTACCTTAGTCGTCCGTGTCGATTAAGCACAGGAGAATGTGGAGCAGGTCGAGGCGAGCTCTATGGTGGTAAAAGGGGAAGAAAATGGCAACGCGAAGCGGCAGAAAATGGCGGCGGCGCGCTGCCACGGTGACGGCAACGGTGAAAACGAAGAAGAGAAGAATGACCGACCGACCAGGCATATTTATAGAAGGGAGAAGATGGACGGCGAGGTGGCAAGCGCCTTCGCGAAGTCGTCCACATGGCCATGCTCGGGAATCACTGTGAAATCGCGGCCAAATCGACCACGGCAGCAGAACAGAGGAGCAACTCGCGCGAGGTACTGTTCTTCAGAAATTACAGAACTGCCACTCACTAAAAATTGCAATTTACTCCAAAATTTATATAGGAACTTAAAAATCTCTAAAAATATCGTTTGCATAACTTTTCAAGAGCTCAACTTTTCATTTAATGAACCTTTTCAAATTCTGCTTAGTTTTTGAAATATAATTTTAAATTCAAAATGAGAACAAAACCCTAGAAACAAATATTTGAAATTACTTTTGATTTTTCGATAAAACTTGAAAATATTCAAATATATGAAATTCTCAAATTTTTAAATCAAACATTTTTCATATACAAAGTTTTCTCAAATTATACATAATTTCTGAATTATGAGTTTAAAATCAAATGGGAGCAAATGCTAGAAAACTGTATTTTTAAATTCATTTGAAAGTATTTTTGGAAACTTGAAAAACTTTGAGTACCAAAATTTTAGCTCTTGTCAAGATCTATAAAATATATTTTAAGAGTATCTCTAAATTCTTTATAGATTTTTAAATATAAAAAAAGAGGTAAAACAGGGTTTTAAAAATAGTTTTTGAATTATCAACCATTTTATTATTTGAAAAGCACAACCAACCTACAAATGTAAACTTGTTTAGTTGAGACATATCATGGTTGACCTAATACACAATATTACAAAGCACAAGAAGACAAAATAAATTTTAGTTTGTTTTAAACATTTGCAGATCCACATAAAATGATAAGAAACTTTAAATAAACAGAAAGCACCATTATTTCATGTGTAAAACTAAGCATCACATCAAAGATATTATTAAACATGAATACATTTATGCCATGATGCTTAATAATTATACTTGATAATATACTTGGTTATAATTTTAATTGCTTATTAACATCTAGGATGTTACAGCCGGTCTCAATGGATATTTCATAAATGTGTCATGCACATTTAATAAAATGACACCTCAGCAAAAATAAAATTTGCATGAAATGGAGAGACGAGGGAACAAGGTGAAATGAAACTAACACCGAGGCCAAATCATTTCATGCACAAGATCTTAGGTGCATGCATCCGTCCGTGCATGCCTTCACCTTCTACAAGGGCCGCGCTAAAATTAAATGCTATATTTAGCTTTGAAATTGGTGAAATGAAACGTTGCACTGTGAAGACCAAACTCATTATCGATTCATCTGGCTCTAACTGATGTGGCATTTTGGTAACGGTACGATGAAACTAAGCATTAAGGCTTGGTTTAGTTTCCTCCAAAAGTTACAATTTTTTCACTCTTTCTTCATTATATCAATATTTAGCTGCTTATATGGAACATTAAATATAGGTAAAAAAATAACTAATTACACAGTTTAGTTCAAAATCACGAGATGAATCTTTTAAGCCTAGTTGGTCCACGATCAGACAATATTTATTAAATAAGACGAAAATAATACTATTTATCGAATTTAAAAAATACCACAATCTAAAATCCTCTAAGTTTGGGACCCTTGTGTTTTCCTCGGAAGCTGTGGACTCTTGTGTTGTTTTCGCGTGATGTGACAACGCGCTTCGGCAGCAGCACGCGTGTGCCATATTTGTCGCTTGTGTTTGTCTCATGCAGTCGTGTACTCGCGCTAAGCCCCGTCGAGATTAGGCGCTGCAGCGATGGTGATTGCTAAGCTAACAAAAGTGCATAATAACTTGATAGGATGGTTAATGATAAGAGCATGGTAAAGGTATCGGAAAAGCAATACCTGGCCACCTTGGATCACATGAATTTTCGGCACTGCCATTTGCATAAGACTTACGCTCGCTCCCTGCTTAAAAAGTGTCACTATAAAAATTCGTATAGATTATTTTTTTTCTTGAATTTAACTAAATTTATTGAAATACGCTAACAATATTTGTATCTCTTAACAAATAAACTATAAAAATATATTCAATTCAATGATTTAAGAATTCTAATTATGCGTCGTAAGTCAAAAGTGAAGAGTTTTATTGCTTGAGGAGTGAAAATGACATTTTCGTTATCAAATAAGTTGAAGATGTTTGACGTCTTGAGAAATAAGAATGACACTTTTTATTAGGCACACGAGAACATAGTACTTGCATCCATTTGAAAATGGCATACAAGTATACTCTCAAAAAAAAAATGGCATACAAGTAACAGGCATGCCATGTGGGACTGCAGATTAAGCGTAATCTTATGGGCGCTCGCCGCTCGCCAAAGGACACAAATCTTGTCATAATATGTCCATATCGCGCCTAGGGTTGCAACAATTTATTAGAAAGCATAATTATTGTTTATTGCTCTAATCCTTTTAGTCTTATCACTTGGCACCGTAGCTCTCCTAAACCCCTCATTAGTACTTGACAAGGATAAATGTGTGGTTGACAATGGTTTGTTAGAAAGCATGATTGTTTTTCATTGCAACAACCCTTTTACTCTCGCTACCAAACATGTCTCTAAAGACGTAGCTATCCAAACGTAACAAATGTTTTTGCAAATAATCCTAAATTACAAACATATATAGGTTTTGTTATTATACACTTAGATATACTCTGATAGCCGTGATCGACCGGTAGAATTTGAGCTAATATCGGTTAAATTAGGTTGGTTTTGACCAACCAAAAAAACAGTTGGTTGACAGATCTGCCGAAATCAGTTCGGCATCGAACCGGCCAAACATTACAAAGCATTTTCGTAGTCAAATTAAGTTCCATGCTTTCAAGTCAAATTAGATAATGAACAATCTGTTCCATTATCATTTAACAGGCACGGTGCATGTGTCTGCGGGTTTGACCGAGACATGCAACAAATCTTAGAATCAGCGACAAATTTTGTTCATGGCTGGGACGATGTTGCTTTTAAATTTTCTAGCAACATCCGTACAAAGAGACCTTGGATTGGATTCGATCCCAGTAATTTAAACCATCACGAAAACCACCAGCAAGCACATGCGTATCATTCTGCCACGTGCCGGTCGCTGCCTCCTCGCAGCACGACACACATCCCTGACTGCATCCGGAGAGGCCACACCGATCCTGACACACACCGGATCCCCCCGCCTGCCTCGCTCACCTCCCTCTCCGTCCATCCATCCATCCCTATCCACTCTGCCACCGCGCTGCGTCACTCACCCTGCGTGCTTCCCGTCCACGTGCGCCGCGTCTCCTCCCTCCGCGATCTCTCCCTGCGCCGTGGGCCCGCCCACCAATCAAATCAGTAACTCCCGGCGCAGCGCCCACAGGAACGCAACACACTTTGCACTCCGCCCCTCCAGTTCCTACACGACTACAACCAGCCCCCACTCTCGAACACATCCGTAGACGCATCGGGCATGGTTGGAGATCGCGAAAAACTCAGGAGCTGAAACGAAAACTTCTCACGCCCGTGGAAAGAAATATCCCGCCGCGACCCGGCCAGTCGGCCACCACCCCCGCGACGCCTCCGCTCTCTTCTCTTCTTCCCCCTCGGCTTCGAGGGGTTGTTTTTATTTCTTTCTTTCTTTCTTTCCTTTTTTTTTCTTTTTCATTTTATTTTCTTTCTTTTTTCTTTTTCGTTTTTTCTTCCTTCGTTCTGGGGTTTTGCGGCCCGACGAACCCTAACTGACTAATAATAATCGCCGGGGACCGATCGCCGGCCGCCGGCATGCACCCGCAGCAGCGGACGAAGCAGGCGGCGGCGCAGCAGCAGCAGCTGATGCAGCAGGCGCTGCTCCTGCACCAGGCGCAGGCGCAGCCGCCCTTGTTCCCCGGGCACCACCCGCACCCCGGCCTCCTCGCCGCGCCTCAGGTGAGGGCATATATCTCTCTCTGCTCTCACGTCTCTCAGGTTCGACCGATGTGCTAGCGTGGGTGGGTGGGGATCTCGAGGGTCGATGGGGTTCTGATTTGGGGATTTCCGCGCTGCGTAAGAGACCCGCTGGGGTCCGCGGATTTCGAATCGGATTTTGTGGATTCCGGGCTCAAGGGCTGTTTGGGCTATTTGGTGTTCTCATGAGGATGCGGTTTTCCGCTGGAATTTTTGTGATTTGGTACTAGTGTTCCGCTGTCGGTTATGTCAATCGCATCGCCATTTGTCGCGATTCTGGGATCCTCTTTGTGGACGCGGCCATTTGTCGCGATTCTGGGATGCGGATCGTTGCTTGTGTAAATTTCCCCTACGGATTGGTGATTAAATGTTTTCTCTCGTCCGGTTGAGTTTGTTTTTGGTAATCGATAATTTTAAGATAACTTATTATACAATTATGTGCATGGGACGACTATTGTGATGTCCGAACCTTTTTTAGTTCACTTTTAGTAAAGGAGCCACTTTCAGCCTTTGCAAACTTCAACATCCTCCAGCTACACACCGAATGTGTGATTTTAGTAGAGCTGTTGAAATCAGAGATGTTAGCTCTGTTCTTCATAGAACCTTTTGCTTACACTTGTATGTCTCTGCAGATGGAGCCGATAGTTAGTGGAAACCTGCCTCCTGGGTTTGATTCGAGTACATGCCGCAGCGTGTAAGTGTTGCAAGTGCTTCTTTCCCTGAGCTTATGACCTATTGACTGCTATAGTGCTAAATTTGCTTTTTTTAAACACATCTCCATTAAAAGGAAAAAAAAAATGACTTTTCTTCCCCCTTAGCTTCAGAATGTTCTGTGTTTAACGTAGGTATAGATCAAATTGCCCTCTGTATTCTGTAAATCTGCGAAATAATGTTGACTACCTTCTCTACATTTATCCTTTTTGTGCTCATCGGTCACATTCTCGATAGGTATGTTGGCAATATCAACCTTCAAGTGACAGATGCAATACTGCAGGAAGTCTTTCAAAGTATTGGTCCAGTAGAAGGGTGCAAGCTCATCAGAAAAGAAAAGGTGGTTCTTTCTTTCCCTTAATTAAAAGAAATGAAAAATGGCCAAAGATAGTTTGTAACAGATAAATATATACCGCGCCCAACACCCACTTTGACTGATAAATAAATTGTGGCTGCCTTTTCAGATTGCTCTCTGTATCTGATATTTGGCTTTGCTTTACCCTTATGTCTCAAGTCTAGTCACCTTGGAAATACAGAGTGAAACACGCTTGGCATATTTTCATTTTCTTTGTCTTAGGCTCTTGTTTCGATGAATTAAATACCTGCATTAATTCTTTCAGTACTTTCTGATAAGTTTTAGTTATCTGGTTCTTAATTGTATATTAACTGTATTAAAATCACTGAGATACAGACAATATTTATTTTCACTTGAAAATATAACGCGAAATAGTGCTAGATTGCTTCCTTATGGTATATTTTTGGGTACTCAACTTATTTTGGCTGAGTAAACAAAATTGAGTATAAGACAGAAATTTTAATTATTGGGGAGAAGGGGAGGGGATTGGGTTGTTTTATTGATCCTCCTCTTTTAATTGTAGATATTATGCTAAGACCTTTTTAGGAACAAAAAGTTTAATTTCATCTGGCTGTCTACAATCAGCGGTGTGCTAATCTTCTTTTAATGGAATGAAAACATATGCACTCTGCAGTGCAGCCTAACCTATTTATCTAGGTGGGCATAAGAGTTTCATTGCTATTCATGTTAGTTATTAAAAGTTTGATGAGTGCAATATTGTGAAGTGATATAACATTGGGGAGCTGAGCCATGCATGTTACTGTGTATTGACTTGTGGTGGACAGACCAACTTATTGAATCTGCCTGTACCCATCTCTAAATTATTATGCTGTACTACCAGTTCAAACACATGAGAATTAATCGTTTGTGGCTAGAACTTATCCATCCATTCTGTAGTTTTTGTTTACTGACTTTTAGAGCGACACGTTTCGACTAGCATCTTATATATATCAGGGAGTTGGAAGAATGCCATAGTTAGAACTTAAAGGCTATTAGACCATGCAATGGACATTTTGAATGTGAGACATATTTATTTTATTGGCTAAACTTTAGTGGATGAAAACAATTATGATGCCTTAATTTGGGATACTGCATTTCGTATGTTTAATGTGTTAATTGTTAATGATTTACTGTTGGTTTGCTTATCCTCTATAAAATACATTGTTTATGGCTATATGGCCTTCACACTTTCCATTATGACGTTGCAGTCATCCTTCGGTTTCGTTGACTACTATGACCGCAGATATGCTGCACTAGCAATTTTATCTCTCAATGGCAGACAACTGTAAGTTTTTTGGTTTTCTATTCCCTCCATTTCTAATTGTAAGTTGTTTTTTGTTTTTTCTAGATTCATAGTTTTATTATG
>CM041633.1:47933490-48006826 GCA_023333625.1 Bothriochloa decipiens | reverse complement strand
CCCTTCAAGAGGAAGGCGAGGATGAATGGATGATGCCCCTTACTACAGCCCTATACATATAGTAGATGATGAAGTATTACAAGGACCTTTTTTATTTTCCTAATCTTAAGACCTTTTAAGTAACATGTCCTCTATGCCAGCTATATATGCACCGTAGAACGTATGTATTTCTGGATATATATGAAGACCCAATGTTCGTAGTATAATCTTCTTTGTTTGACCATCTTTTATTGTGCCGTATGGATTTCCATTTGCCAATTACTGTATATATTACTAGACTAAATGGCAAGCGTCATGTTCTCATAACAACCACTCCCTCTGTTCCAAAACTGACTCAACGTCCTGGCTGTCTAATTTGTGTGTAGAATCATGCAGAGATAGATACCGCATTCGTCATTACTGAATGTGCATTTGCCGTTGTAGTTTGTATTATCGTGGCTTCGCTTTATCTACTGATAGTGACATGTGGCACTGCGGCAATGAGATAATTTAATAATGGTTTTTTAATAAAGTTATAAAACGAGACGGTTTTTTCGTGCAGTTTTATAGACGACGGAAACTAGACTCTCAATAGTCCACAATCGCAAAAAAAGGCTCTAAATAGTCCACCGAGGAGAAATAGGGGACTTCGTCCGTTCGAGTATATATAGCCCAGCATGTGATTTGTAGTGGGCCGAAAGAAAGAAGAGGCCCAATATCAGCCCACCAAGAGGGGCAACTGCGCGAAACATCGGGGTGCTCTGCTCCCTGAACACAAACTCGCTTCTTTCCAAGCTCTCCGCCTCGCCGCCGCCGCCGCCGCCGCCATGTCGGGCTTCGTCCGTCGCCTCGGTGCCATCCCGTGGCGTACCATCGCGGGGGACGCCCTCTCGCGGGTGTTCCTGGTGGTGCAGGCCTACTGCGCCGTCCACGTCGTGGATGCACACCTCTGCTCGCTCGCCATCGTGCGGGGCCCCAGCATGCTCCCCGCCATGAACCTGGCGGGCGACGTGGTGGCGGTGGACAGGGTCAGCGCGAGGCTGGGGCGCGTGGCGCCCGGGGACGTCGTGCTCATGATCTCCCCCGAGGACCCGCGCAAGTCCGTCGCCAAGCGCGTCGTCGGGATGGGAGGCGACGCCGTCACCTACCTCGAAGATCCCGGTAACAGCGACGCCGCTAAAACCGTCGTGGTGAGTTGGTGACTGGGATGGGATTGTAGGGGTCCGTAGTGCGTGTTTAAGTGATGCCTCCGTGATTGGATTCGTGCTCAATTGATTGATGCTTTTGGCGCTGTAAAGATCCCAATTTGCTTGTGGGGCGTAATGCACTGACGCTACAGGATGGGGGAGCTTTAAATTCAAGTTCTTGGCATACTATTGTCGACAGTAGCTTTTGATTAGTGATTATTTGTTGTGAGCATTGTTGATTTAGAGGAGTTTCATCAGTTATTTTTGAAGATATGTTTACTACTTGCTGGTACATTTTACTTGCTTCGGGTTGAGGTGCATAGAAGACGTGTTTTTGGTAATTGGTACCTACTTGATACTGTAGGCACCAAAGTTAGGGAGGATGTTTGAACCATTGGTGGTGTTGATTCAGTATGAGATATGGTGTTATTAACCCTAAAATTAATTATTACTGATATAATTAGATTCTCGATGAATTAGAACTATGTGCTGTAAAACCTTGCATTTTGCTACCATCAGTATCAGTATATTTACCACACCAGAAGGTGCAATTTCTACAGTTGTGTTTCAACTTATAGTTATCATAGCACAAACTTTGGCTTATTTTGGTTTGCTTTCCATAGACTGTGTACATGATGTTTGTGTCTTTAATTTCAGGCATCTACTTATGTTCACATTCATTACTGATTTAGTGGGTTTCACGTGTAATGTTGAGGCCTGATGACTTTTATTTGTCCCTTATCATTATTTTGTTTTAAAATTGTACGGTCACTCATGCCCATAGCTTGGGTGATTGCATAATTATAGGTACCACAAGGTCATGTTTGGGTGCAGGGTGATAATCCTTATGCTTCTAGGGATTCAAGGCAATTCGGAGCCGTGCCTTATGGTCTCATTACAGGGAAGATATTTTGCCGGGTAAGCTTAGCTATTTGTTTTGCATCTTTGTTCGTTTAATTTAGGAGGCTCATCCAATCTCTGGAGCTAATATTTTGCTTTATCACTCCATAAGTTGGGACACAAGCAACTAGCAATTGTTCAATTTGCAGTAAAGGGCAAAGTCGGACCGTTACTTTATGCTGCAAGTGCATGGTTATATTGATGTTAAGTTTTGTAATTTGTAAAGTGCTTTAGAATCTTATATTCTTATCAGCCCATGTTTCCATTTCAAAATGCGGGATAACTATCAGTTTTGTCTAATAACAAAAATAATAACTTGGCACAATACATTTTGCTGACATGTACTAGAGGGTAAATATTACCCCTCTAGTTTCAGCTGTTTTTGTAGAAAAACAGGAAACTGGGATCTTGGTCCCAATGCCAGGATGAAAACAGAGTATAGTTTGAACGGGAGGAATCATTCATTTGGCTGATATTGATATGCCTAGCTGCTGCTGTGCTTAGGGACAGTAGTGGTTGCACTCTGGATTGCATTATAGATTTTAAAATTTAATTTGCTTGGGTTTATATTCAAATGTAGATTTACCTACTTCAACTTGCTACCTGGTAATGTTCTTGGAGTGAAATCTAAGGATAATGCTTAAGATTCAGTTTACATGTTTCCATAGTCCTTAGCGCACTAGCCAAATGCTCCCTGCTACCAAATAATGTTGAAAATCACCTTACAACATTGTTGCCACAAATGGGAATATTGATAGTGACTGTTCAATCTTAGGTTTGGCCGCTGGAGGGCTTTGGTCCAATTGATTCAAAGCAATCTTAACAGAGGTAATTTAGCTTTTTTGTTGCAACTTGTTTTCTTAAGGTAACTGGTTCTCTTTAATAGTCATTTGTGCTAATGTCTTTGTTGCCCATTTTTCTCCAGAGCAGATGGACCCACATTATTGTTCGTGCCCCAGAGATTTAATAACTTCCTGCAGGGTTCTTGAGCTTGAAAGCTTTTGATAGATCAGTATGAGTGAATAGTGTATCTTGACACCCAATGTTTTGAGTTTCAGTGCAAGTGTACCACAGTTTTGGTTGTCACACCTGAAATCCCAATCAGCACATGTTCTGATACAATTTCGTGTGCTAATGCCTGGGTTGTAACTTTACTGTCAGTAGATTTTGTAGAGAATGGAGCCTGAACATCTGATTGACTCGTGTAAGTGGAGGTGTATGTTTTGAGCATATATCAAACTGAATTACAAGTCTACGTGCAGAGAGATATCACTTAGCCTGTGCACTCTGAACGCACTCTGAACCTTTGGTTATTCAAACCATTTAAACTAGAGGACTTTGTCATGTCTTGAAAATGCTTATCTGAGGCGCTCAGAAAAATCAGTAAGATATTTGTAGCTTGCACTTACAACCATAGGAACATTGGAATCAATTGCTACGTCGCCGACAAAAATACAAAATTGAATATTGGAGGAATGATGGAGTTCTCTATATACTGCCTCAAGCTCGAGTTTCGGTCTCTAGTTTTGCTCCCAAATTTAGGAACATGCTATACTACGTAAAACGTTGATAAGAACTGTCAAATGTAACTAGGCGCGTTGACAGTGAACTGTCAAATGTAACTAGTGCAGAACGCAGGATTCATAGCTAAGCAGCCTTTAATAGCAAATAGCGATGTTATTTTGTCTCCTCCAGATTGAAGGCATCTAACATGCCCCTAATGAACATGACGCATGCTTGATTGAGCTTGAGACAGCGATGCCTATTAGCCAGCTTCAGTGTATGCAGAGCCGTGGATGCATTGATGTCGCTGCACATCACGTCAGCGCAGATCATCTTGAGCCTTTCCATGCCATACCGATCTGCCGCCTCCAGCAGATCACGAGCGATGCCGTGATCGGCGACAGAGTCGGTGTAGATGAAGTGGAGCAGTGCCTTGAACGCCCTCGGCCCAATGCCGCGGTCGACCTGCACATGACGAGAGTCGCAGGCGACGGCGGCGCTCTCCTTCTTCCCCGTGCCAAGGACCATCGCCATGAACGCCGGGGATGACCTGCCGGCGAGCACGCACATGTGCGCCGTGAACAGCACGTGGCCGACCACAAACGTCACGTCCCTCCCGACCTCGGTAGCCAGCAGGAAGTCGCAACAGATCAACTTGAGCCTCGCCATGTCATACCGATCTGCCGCCGCCAGCAGACCCTGAACGACGTCGATCCCGTCGCCGTCGTCTGCTAACTTGTCAGGAAGAGAGTCGGTGTAGATGAAGTAGAGCAGTGCCTCGAACACACTCGGCGCCATGCCGTCAACCCGCACGACGGCGCCGGCCTCCTTTGCCGTGCCAAGGACCTCCTCGATGAAGACCGTGGGCGACCGGGCGGCGAGCACGCAGCTGTGCGCCGTGAACTGCTCGCCGCCGGCGCCGACCACAAAAGTCACGTTTCTCCCCACCTCGCTCGCCAATAGGAGATTGCCGAGATGCCTCTCCGGTGGAGCCGCGGGAGTCTCCTTGACGATGGCGACGTCACACCTGATATGGCAGTGGTCGTCGCCCTGGATGACGACGTACGACTCCAACGTCTTCCGTTGGATGAACTGATCAGAGCTCCATGCTGCTGGGCCATGCGTGATCGAGAAGGTCTCCGGCTCGTCAGTTCTATCCGATAGAATCTCCTCGCTGGCACCATCCAGCAGGACGAACTTGACACTTGCCTTCACGTCATGGTAGCCGCCATGGTGATCGATCCAGAGGGAGACGGACACGTAGTCGGCGACAGCCTCGTATACCCCGAGTGGGAAGCACATGATGGACCAGCCGTGGCCTCCGACGAGGAACCGTTCGGATTGGATACTCTCGCCGACGGCGAGTGCTGCCGTGGTCTTGGTGTAGCCGTCGATCGTCAGCACGTGCGACCCCACCACGGTCTCGGTGGCGACGGCCATGTCAGCACGCAGCGCAGCCGGCGGACGTGCAATCTCTTCTCTACTTCGATCTCTATCCCTCTACCTTCTCTATCTACTCTTCTCTACACCTAATAATAATAAAAAGTATATATAGTCCGGAATCGTCTGGGTAAGCGTGGCGTGGAGACAAGCAAGCTACCTTATTAGTACGTATACGAGAAGAAAAAAGGACAAGAAAATTACCTTATGTAGTGGGAAGACAAGCATGTTACCTTATTATGTATCCGAGATTAAAAAGGACATGAGAATTACCTTACTCCCAGCGTCCTCGAGAATGCATTCTGCGCGTATTTGGGGAACAAGAAAAATAATATTTACTTAAATAAATATATATGATTATTTTTTACAAGAAATGTAACTCATGTACATATTTTATATAAGAACTAAGGGTTCACCATATAATCACGTGGTATAGAATCAAATTTCAATACATTAGGATGACTAGCAAAAATGTCCGTGCGTTACAATGGAAGAAAAAATATACTAAAATTTATTATCATAACTTATGTTTTATGCTTTTACAATTTAGTTTTACGATGGATATCACATCTATGATACAAGTTAAGGCTCACAATAAATAACAATATCCTATTAAACCTGTATCAGATTAAAATACTTTGGTATATTTTTCTTCCGTTGCAAAGTATATAATTATTTATACATAAATAAATATATTATAGCTTTGTAGATTTGTTATACTACTTATATATTTCTATGATTCAATATCGACTTTTGTAGCTTTTTTGACTTATCATTTCGACTTTCGTAACTTTTTTTGTCAATGCATTAGGATTGATCTATCCGCCGATATCTCTTTTTTTTGATATGACAGCTCTTGTTAGGGATTACATACTTCCCAATATTTCAGTTCATGAAATAATTAGTTGCATCATTGAGTAATTTATATTTTAATACAAATAAGCTTTTTTATCAAAACTATATAAATGGTGTAAATCTATCTCCTCAAACTTAACGCAGAAACAAACATAATAGTAGTTGAAAAGTAAGGGTTATGCAACGAGGTTTAGTCTTGGGTAGGATCGGACAACGGAAAGTTAGTGAAGGTTTGAGGGACACTGACTATGAGGACATTCCCTGTCTATTCGAATGTATATGCATGCAACACACGCAAGATTTAACACACCCATAGACAAAGCACCACCCAACAATAATCATAACATATATGGATAAAATATTTTTTATGAAACTAACAAAACTGGTTTTATAATTTTTTAATTTTTTTTACGATTTTTGGTGAATTTTGCAAGATTTCTGATATTTGCATCGGGAACCCCGATCTATTTCAAAAACTATTAAGACCCTTTCACCTTTTCTTTCTTTGTTTTAACTTTACATCTGGAACCCTATATTTCCTTTTATTATCTTTCTTACTCCTTATCTCTTTTGGAACATAACTTCTTACCGTGTACGTACTTCCTACCGACCCATAGAAAAAATACCGAGCGGACAGATTTTTGACGGACGAAAATTTTGGCCTTTTATTATTAGGGATAGATATATGAGGGGTGCATGCATATATTGCTCTCTCCTTTATTGGCTAGAATACAATATATTTTACGATGGAGGAATACATACCTACGAGAAGAAAAAGAAAAAAACCAAATGGATGCTAAACGCTAATGATGTGCCATAGCTTTTTTAATAAAAAAATCATCATCGTGTTCCCTAAATATTTTCAGATAAGAACTCTGACAATGTTTACTATCAACTGATGGACCGGTTTATAATAACTTTATTGGGGATTATCAATTTAGAGAGCGGAAAAGGTTGGGCATAAATATATACATGGACAAATAAGCAAGATAAGCCGATCATGGTGAACACCCGGACGTTCGGACGTGCCCATGCCCAGACTTTGGACAGACGCCCACGTCCAGACGTCCAAGCCTGCTCGGCCACGTCCACCTAATTTCATGCACCGCCCACGCCGGCTTTACTTCTCGCGCCAGTGTCCGGACCGCCTACTTTCGCTCCGCTCACCATGCTGCCTAGATGACATGGCCGCACCTCTTCCACACAAGCGTAGTGGCAGCCTCTTCCACACTGCCTATGCCACTTCTCTTCCACATGAAACACTTGTTGCAACATACTATTGGAAAATATGAAACATTTGGAATATACACCTGTAGCAGATGTGTGAAACATATGCAATATTCTAACACTTGCAAAATAAGTCTAAAAACAGATGAAACATTTTTAACAAACGCATACAACATACCTCGAGCTTTGAAACACTTGCAACATATGCCTTAAAAAAGCACTTGCAGCATATATGCAATATTACGATCTAATTTTGCATCATCCATATGAAACACTTACCGCATACCACATTTGCAACATGGGGGAGGGCAGGGTTGGTCGATACGGTCGTCAGGGTGGGAGCCGGCGGCAAGCGGCAGCGCACGAGCCCCACCGGCACCGATCGCGAATGTGGGTGCATTTGGCTCGGCCATCATTGACCTTAGGCGCCCAATGGGAGTTAGAATGGGGAGACTAGAAGTGGGTTGGCAGGCGGGTGCAAGGAGCGAGATGTGCAAGTGGGCCGCGAGGCAGGCAGGAGCGAGCGGCATGGGATGGGGCGTGCGGAGACGGAGAGAAAGACGGCAGCAGTGACATGGAGTGGGATGTGCTGCATCCAGACACACGGATTCCTAGGTCTAATCATTATTGTTTATTTTTCCAAGGGCTAGGAAGAGATATTCCCTTTGTCCATTTACTGGTGTCTAAACAGGCTGGGATCTAGTAGATGGTTTCAAGAGTTCGGTCACATAAGTATGGAAGAAGGCTGAGGCAGGGTGCCTTGAAACTTGGTACTCTCTGGATAGCTGGCATGGGTAGTTCTGCTGAGAACTATGTTGAAAAGATAGAACCTAAGGAGATTGAGGGAGCAAAAGAAAGAAAAGAAATTTCATGTATGAGCTTTCACTAATTGACAAATAGGTTGAGAATAGAGATCTCACTCAAACTGAATGGGCACACACTGGTTGAGAGACAGTTAAACAATTTATATTTAGAGGAATAGATATATTGGAGACAAAGAATGAACAAGTATTGGCTGACTACTAGTGACAAATAGATATTCTTTCACCAATTTGCAAATGGCAGAATGAGAAAAGGAACTATTATTAAGATGGAAATGTATCAAGGAGTTATTACAGAGTAAGAGGATATTATGGTTCATGTTTTTATTAAAGTAAAATTGTGGTGCTTGCTCCCAGCTCTTCAGTTTTGTCCATGCTATACAGTTCCATAAGAGTCTTTTTGGTCTAGTTGAACCAAGACACATCTTCCTATATCAAACAATTTTTTGGAGATTAATAGGGAAGTCAAGGAAGAGGCTAAAGAAACCCTGATCAAACTATTTTCTGAAGAGGAGGCTAAATAAGCTGTCTTTGATATGCATAAAGGTGCTGCTCCTGGTCCTATTGGATTTGGGCTGCTTCATTTCACCATTTCTAGGAGCTGGTTTGGGGTAGATACCTTGCCTTGTTCTTGTATTTTCATAAAGGGGAGCCAGATATCAGGAGACTGAACTATGGGGTAACAATCTTGGTACTGAAGGCGCACAAGGCACATACAATGCAGCTATTTGATTAGCTGAACTGTCGGTTCATCCAAATTTTAAAGTTAAGTTTTGTTTATAGTAATAACTACATCTACCACTTGGTGGTGGTTATTTGTTCCCAGAAATTAGTCAACTGTTCAACAGCTCATATTGTTGCACTGTTAAGTAACACCGTGTCCAAATTTATTAGTTTTTATGTTTATGAGAAAATATAGAAGGAACAATACAACAGGTTATGTCTATGACAAAAAACCAGGAAAAATTACAACTTGTTATTAGAAAAAATAAATCCATGGAGAAATAAAAAATGGACAGAGTATCAAACTAAGCGTGTGGGCGAAAATGGAGAAATTGGCAGACACCATTTGAAACCGGGTAGACTAGGACACGAGCATGTGAACAGAAAAGATTGTGGGCCGGAGAAAGTTGGTCCCTTTAATATTGGATATAGATATACATTAAGAATTTTGGTTCATTGTCGAGAAACCTCAATAAGCACATATATGTCTGATACAAATTTTTGTACTATACTGCCGCTTGCTTTTGTTATGACCTTTATTGCCATTGATTGATTTTGCTTCAGAAAAGGACCTGTGAATCCTTATTCAGTTTTTAGTAAGCATGACTGAGAATATATACCACATGAAACAAAAGTTTGAAATTTTGCTTTGATGAGGAACAGCTACCTGTCATGGTAAAGTTAACATCACATCAAGTATACTAGCACAAATAAAAGATAAAATACATCACACAGCAAACTATGTCGAACATAACATTCATATATATTATAATAAATCAAGCAGCAAACCATGTCGAACATAACATTGATATATATTATAAGGCAACTCATTACATAATGTCTCAAAAGTAGCATAGGAGAAGCATGCTGCTACATGGAAATGAAGTTACGCAGTAGTCGCACTTAGAATATACTAGTAGTAGAGATAGCAGCCCCCTTTGCTTTATTCAGATTGAAGGCGTCAAGGTATTCAGGGAGCGTCCTTGGCTAAGTTGTCCATGAGGAACTTCTTGCACGCCTCCGTGAGCCAGCAGCAGTATAGATGGCCGTACGTGCATCGTTTATGTAGCTGCAGAGTATGTCACCGCAGATCAACTTCAGCCTCTCCATGGCATACCTATCTGCCGCGACAAGCAGACCCTGAGCCATCACGACCTTGTCGTTCTCACGTATATCAGGAAGGGTGTCGGTGTAGATGAAATGGAGCAAAGCCTTGAACACTCACGGCTCCATGTCGTCGATCTGCACACGAGTGACAGTAGTACTGCTGCCTTTGCCTTTCCCTGCTGGTCCAAAGAACTTGGCCATGAAAGCGGTGGACCGGGTGGCGAGCACGCACTTGTGCGCTGAGAACAACTCACCACCGACCTCAAATTCCACATCAGTACCCACCTGGCTTGCCAGGAGGTTGCCGAAGTGCAGTTGCAGGTCTGGCTGCCGCAGTGGAGTGATCGCCTTGACGATGGTGACCTCACATCTGACACGGAAGCTGTCTTGTGAAGGCATAGCAAGATTGTGTGAACGATATTACCTCCCTGGCAAGGGTGAGCAGGGTCAACTCGAATCGCACCTTGACTGCTTCACTTGGGTCGCCATTAATAACCAGGAAGATGGGTAAGCAGTCGGTGTCCTCGACATTTTCAACGCTTGAGGACAACGCCAGGTACCAGTCGTGGCCTCCGACCTTGAAGAGTTTTGAATCAAGGCACTCCTCGGAGCTTAGAGCAACTTCAACCCAGGTCTCTACTTGGGGCCCTACTCTAAAATTTAGGAGTTTGGACAAAAACTAAACTCCAGTGGAGCCCCTACTTGGGCTCCTATTTTTCATGCCCTCTCAAATTATAGTTTCAGCCCCTAGATCCAATAACCCCCTGTCCCTCTCTTATCTGTGGGTCCCACCGGCACGAGCTCCTCCCCTCCCCTCCGACGAGTCCTCTGGCGAGCCCGAGCGCCCACCTCTCTTGCCGCCCCACTGCTGGCCCGCCTCCTCCGGCGAGCGCGACAATCGCGCTGCTCCCTTCCCCGGCCGAGCAGAGCTCCCCTGCCCTGGCGACGTGCGCGCAGGCGGTGCCCCGGCGGCGGCGCGCGGGTGAGCATCCTCACCTTCATCTTCAGGGTTCAGGCTTCAGTTCTAGCATTCAACTTCTCCCTTGCACACGATTCAGCTACAGGAGCAGAAGAATGCCAAGGTGGGCACACACACGTCCTACCAGACGGCTCTTGCGCTCGGCCACCAGTTCTTGGACTTGAACTCTGCCGCTGGTGGAAGGGGAAGGACGACAGGGGAGGAGGGCGTGAGGACTGCGGGCGGGGAGCCGGAGCACTGGGGCCGAGGGGGAGGACGGGGGAGGAACCGAGAGATTCCTCACCTCGGGGCGGTTCTCGTCGAGGTGATCTTGCCGACGGTGAAGCGACGGCGGCAGAGATCGATGCGGTGGCGCACCCAAGCTCGGGGGCGGCTATGGTGCCTGCACGAGCTAGGGCACACGGCGGTGATGCAGGGTGGGGACGCGGGCCGCTGGCATCAGGGCGGGGACGCACCGCTCGTGGCCACCGCTGCCGCCGTCTCTTTCGTGAACGACGCGAGCAGAGCAGCTCGTCGCAGCGGAGGAGATGGACAAGGGCCTGATTTTTGGTAAAAAAAAAAGAAAAAAAAGATAGGGGCCTGATTTGGGGTCTGTAGCTGGAGTTAGGCTTTAATTTTAGCCCTCAAATTTTACAGGCCACCTCCCAAATGGAGATGTAGGGGCCTGATTTGGGGCCTATGGCTGGAGTTGCTCTTAGCCCCTCATTGGCTTTTGAGTACCCGTCAATCGTCAGGACGTGTTGCCCGGCCATGTTTTCAGTGCAGATTGTCTCTACCGTGCTAGCGCCGGCAGCGGATGCCGTGGAGGCAGAGGGAGCCACAGCCACGAGGGTAGATGGGCCTGGTAGTCCTCTACATCTACATAGCGGATGCAGTAAAGCACGTTAGTCTGGTGTGATCAGTGAAAACCATGAACAAACTTTGCATGCACCTGTGCAACGTGAAGAGCTCCCCGCCGACCTGGAACGTCGCAAGATCCCCAGGAATTCCGCTAGCAAGAAGGTCACTGAGAGGTCGATGCAGGTCCGGCGGTGGCAGAGCAGGAAACTCCTTGACAATGGACACATCACATCTGATCGGGAAGCTCTCTCCGCGTTGTTGGTGCCAACTGAAGAGGCAGTCGTCGCCGTTGAGGAGCGACTCCAGTTTCACCCTTTCAATGACATCACCACCCATTCGCCTTGAAGTCTCTGCATTGTGGGTTCGCTTGTAGCCGCCTAGATGATGATTATATAGGTCTCCATCATCATTATACACCGAAATGCAGAAGTCGCATTCTGCCTCGACTTGTTCCTTATGAGCAGGGTGGTTCAGGCAGAGGGTTACCGAACCGGCGCTCTTCTTGTTGACACCACAAGGATAGCACTCCCTGTACCAGTCATGCCCTCCGACGGTGAAGGTACTGGATTTGATGCTCTTGCCAACGCCGAGATCCTTGGTACCAGAGAAACCGTCGATCTTCAACATGTGAGTCCCAACAACGGTCTCGCGGATGGGGTTCGCGGTGCCGCCAGACGACGCAGCTTGGGAGGTGGCCATAGGCACGAGCTTGTGCGCGGGGGGGGGGGGGGGGGCGCGGTGGGGGGGGGGTGGGGGGGTGGTGGGGGGGTTGGGGGGGGGGTGGGTTTGTGTTTATGAGGTGGTTGGCAGCCCCCACCGGAGCCGAGGAGACGCATTTGACTGTGCATCAGATTTTATTCGATTTTCCCTGCTGTGCTTGGGAATAAGAGAGCTGCTGTGTAGTACTAGTGTGGATGCGTTGCTTGGTAAGACAAGACGATTATCTACTATTCATGGTACTACGACGATTTGGTTGATTTTTTTAGATTTTTTATAAAATTATTATTTAACAAAGTAGCCTAGAAAAAAAAGAAAAAGGTTTTGCCGAATCCCACGTAGATAGAAACCAGAGTTCGGCCTTCCATTTCCTGCGTGCGTCCAAGGTTCCTCCTTCCTTTTCATGGAGATATCGTTCCGTTTCAGCCTACACAAACATGACACGTTACCAAAAATTGTGGCCTATTATATTAATGTTATATATTAACTTACAACATCAGTTATGACCAATACATTACCAGCAGAATGCCCATGCGTTGCAGCGGGAGCTAAACTAATTTTTAAAAATCCATTAGTCAAAATACAATCATTAATTTGTTGAATTGATTTTAGTGCAAAAGGGCTATAATTTCTAATCAAGATTCAATGTAGATCCATGCAACAAAGTTTTGTTTGTCAATATTAACAAAAATTGAAGCATTATCATAATATTATCAAGCAATGACCAACGAAAACAATCGTGGGCCTTATTATTATTTTTTAGGGAGCTTATTAGTATTTTTTTTGTTTGACTTCATCTCTTTAAGTAGGTGAACACCTGCGTGTTGCCGCGGGATTTGCGTGCACGACCACTATATAGAAATATGTATAGTATATAGAGAAATGAGAGAGAACATAAAAGCTATTGCTGATAAAATAAAACCAAATTTCATGAAATATTTAGTGATACTCTATGGTATATATGATGGACGGTGACAAAATTTTCTTAGATTGTTTTGTTGCATAATATGATGGACATTATATTTTCTCATGGGTGGGTTGGACAGGTTCCATTATTAGCTGATGTTTTGGATTATTGATTTTGTAGTGGTTTTTATTTAGTGTTTACACTTATTTAGTGAAACACTATAGGATGACATGGAGAGAAAGCTGGTGACATGGCGCAAGGATATGTTAGAGAATTAGATAGTGGACATTAGCTTTATAGGAGTTTAGTATTTAGGATTCCCAAGCATAGCTGTTCCTTCCTACGACTGAATAAGGCAGAGGGGGTGGTCAATGCAAGCATCATCGGTGGTTTTTTAATTCTCCTTCTCTTTTATATTATATACTAATATTATTTATTTTCTCTTTGGCGTTGTACATAAAATGAGTGTAATATCTCACAAGAATCAATTTAATAATTTATGATTGTATTTTGACTAAAGTGATTCATGTATATAATATTGCATTTTCAAAAAATAAGTTGGCTCTAGAAACACACATTCATTTCTTCTAGTGAAGCAAAAACCCTTGTGAAAGCATTTCGCAAAATAATTCCCTCGAATGGGTGAAATTTATCAAATCCACACTACTATTACACATGATGAGAAACTAAAATACATCTAGGCCTTGTTTAGATTGCCAAATTTTTTCATTCTCTCTCCATCACATCAATTTTTGGACTCATACATGGAGCATTAAATGTAGGTAAAAAATAACTAATTACACAGTTTAGTTTGAAATCACGAGATAAATCTTTTAAGCCTAGTTGGTCCACGATTACACAATATTTGTCAAATAAGACAAAAAAATTACTATTCATCAGGTTGAAATTTTTTCGCAATCTAAACAAGGCCCTAATTGACAAACTTACATTGGTTATTTCTAGTATTGGTCATGATTCAAGTAAACTATATTTAAAATATACATTAGTTTTTTTCATAAAAAAGGCTAAATGAAACATCGCATGGCCCAAGACCCAAAACGGCCCGACACCTCCACATAAGCTATGATTAGCCCCAAAGACTGCTGAAGCTTCATACAAATGCCATCAATTTAGTGCAACCTCAATGTATTATTTAGATGCATATCAATTTCAACTAAACAACATCGCTCCGTGAATAGGGAAGCTGCATATATACTACATATATATTTTATAATAGGCAAGCCTGCAAACTTGAAACTTTGGATGTAATTTTCGAACTGAGTGGCAGCATGCAGTTTTCAGAAAGGCAACAAGCATACAGGTACTATCCTCGATCGTAGGAAACATTGGTACCTCCTTCAAGAACTCATCAATGTTGTCAATGGAGTCTATATACGAGCTTTAGCATAGATTACTAAGGTTTCCTTCATCAGACTACTGAATTAAGAACATATTCTTGCCGTAGCCTACTGAATCAAGAACGTATTCTTGCCGTAGAGGTCCTAGTGCTTGGAGGCCGAGCAAGCCGCGATGGCAGTGTACACCGGCACTGGCGAGGTAGCGTCCAGCCTCGGGATCGTCGGGCTTCGCATCTCTGGCAGGCGACAGTGACGCGACGATGGTGCTGTGGATCTCGCGATGACGGCTCGGGCACCGTCGGTGGCGCTCAGGATCATCGCGCTTGGCATCGCCGCCGGCAGCGGCACGACGACGACTGTGTTGGATCTCGCGACGACAGCTTGGTCACCGTCCGTGGCAGTGGTTTTGGCGCCCAAGAACTCCCGTGCTCGCCTGCTGCACCTGCGCGCGCCATCGCCTGCTGGCGCGCGGGATCGGAGCAGGTCGTCGCCATACAACGGAGCCGCGGTCGTCCGCTCCACCTCGGAGAGCGCGGGACTGGGCCGTCGCCCGAAAATGTCTCCTGGCATCTACGTGCTGGGCAGGCACTATCGTCACCGTTAAAAGGTGTCTCGAGATGTGTGACAAGATTCTCTCTCCCTCGTATTCTTCCATGGCAATTTTTTCTATCGTATTCTTCTTGTATTTCCTTTTTTGAATGATTCCATGACATGACTGTGTAGGGCCCTCCCACTTGCCACTGTGGTACTGAGCTCTTCTCTCTCCAGTCTCCATCGTAGTCCTCTCTCTTTTTTCAAATGTTACTGTGCTTCTTCTTGTACTACATCAATATGCTCATTTTTTTGTTACCAATCACGCTCCGGTACTGATTACTACATATAATTGTTGCTGCAACACTTTTATTTTTTCCCATTTCTTCCTATAGATCTTTCAACACCTTTCTAAATACATATAAGGCCTCTTTGAACTATTTGCATTATCTTTCACATGCATATCCATTTGTGTTTTTTTATTAAAAGACTATGTAAATACATATTTTAGAGTATCTTCTATTTTTGTAAACTAGATTCACTCTTCTCACACGTTTCTCTGATGTAGAATTAGCAATTAATTTTTTTTGGCAACTCAAGCCGACATGCATGCTCTAATTGAGTTATAGTCTTACACCCATTATTCATACATAATTACATATTGAGTGGAGTTTTTTTAGGGAAACCAAGAATTGCAATGGTATCTTTCAAAATAGATAACAAAGAATTCGCAGCTTCTCTTAGTTTCTTTTAGTACTGAATACAGTTGAATCACTGCAAAATATTATGAATACAACAGGTTATAATAAATGAAAATAGACAGATGCATTTATTCCAGTAATAAGCAGAAATATTTTAAAGAAAGATGCTGCTGGACGAAGACATGAATCTGACCTTTATACTGTAATGCAACTTGGAGATCTAAGAATGGCTCAATGGGGAACAAGGCCGATCTTATTGCAAAATACGACAAAAGCAAAATAATAGTCCAATAGTAAATATTGCAAAATAAAATGTAAATCTAATTAGAAACATGAGCTATCTTACTAATCTTGTCCTCAATAAGGATCTGAATGCAAACTTTATACTCATCGGAGTTTATACTGCAATACAACAAAAGCAAGAGTGATGAGAAATTGTAGAATAAACCTAGAGGACATTGAGTAGGAGGGCATGAAGCATTAGCAGATCAAACATGGAGAACTATGGAGCAGCGAGAGCAGCGGTGGTGAAGGGCAATGGCGAGCGACGATTGAGAGCAGCGGCAAGTGACGGTGGAGAGCAGCAGCGAGCGGTGGTGGAGAACAATGGCAGTGCAAAGGCGAGAGCAGTGGCGAGCGGTGGTGGAGTGAGGTGTACCGGAGAAGTGAGTTGTCGTGCAGTGAATGGGAAAAGGAGGCATTGAAGAAGAGAGAGAGGAAGAACACTTTATGAGGCCTCGTTTAGATCGCGAAATTTTTAGCATAAAAAGTACTATACCATTTCGTTTATATTTGACAAATATTGTCCAATCATGGCCTAACTAGGATCAAAAGATTCGTCTCGTGATTTGCAACAAATCTATATAATTTATTATTTATTTTATCAACATTTAATGCTCCATGCATTCGACACAACATTTGATGTGATGGAGAGAGTGAAATTTCTAACTTTTTTGAGGCATCTAAACAAGGCCTGAATATATCAGTGTACACATACTTGAATACATAATGTATAGGAGCAGCAAAATAATATATGAAAGAAAATGTCACTTCAGTTACACATCTTGAGGCAACGTTGGGCGGCTAGGATAGTGGCTGTTGAGCGGGTAGGCACCAGAAAAACGCGTTCGCCGTCGCCTCGTCAGGCGATGGGGCGCCCATCTCACGGCTACGATGGGGGGTTTCTGAAAAACGTCCATCACAGAGACGGAAAAGGCTCCCGTTGTACCGAAGGGAAGAGAGGCGGGAAAAACGGTGGTTGAAAAAATAGGTGGACAAAAATTTTGCCAATCAAGTATTAGTGATAGATGTACATGACATGACACTGGTTAATCACTTGCAAATGGCAAGCAGATTGTCCATGACTCACTGGTAGTTTAGTCGGCAAGGACAATGCGAAAAAGTAACTTGCTATGGGAACGGAAGGTTATCTTAAAATTAATGTTGATGGAGTTTTTGATGTAGCATCAGGTCGTGCTGGCGATGGAGTTGTGATACGGGACCAAGCTGGTAGGGTGGCTTTGACAGCTTGGAGAGCAGTCTTCCATGTGCAAGACACGGAGGAGATTGAAGCAGTGGCTTGCCAGGAGGGCCTGCAACTAGGGGCAAGGTGGTGTAAATGCAAATCCATTTTAGAAACGGATTGTCTGAGTATGGTCAAGATCCTCCAAAAACCGCTGAATAAGAGGTCGTGCCTCCACCCCATTATTAGGGAGGCAAAGAAAGTAGGAGATGAACTCCCAGAACTTGTTGTTAAGTATTCAAGAAGAGAGCAGAACTGTGTAGCCCATGAGCTCGCACAGCTGGCGAAACGTACGGCTCATGCTGCGGTGTGGCATGGTCAGTCTCCTAGATGTGTTGAGCAATTAGTTGCTCAAGATTGTAATGAACACTCTGAGTAATGAATAGAGCTCTCTTTTCTTCGCAAAAAAGACACATTACTTACGTTAAAAAAGTTCACAATCAAAGTGTAATTTTACCAGCTCCCTAAATGTTCTTTCTTCATGTCAAGCTTCGGGGATCAAAACCATCCTGGTCTAGTTTCATTGCACTGATGCCGGTAAAGCCGGGGGGAAATAGGGCATGACCCTCCATGTTTACAATAGCAGAGAATTGCAGAGGGAAATGAGATTACATATTTTTTTTTCACGATCATGCCCAACTCTGAACGCGTTTTAAATGAGATCACATATCAAGTGTGTTCCTCCCGGAGTCGTTCCCGTCTTGGAAGGCAACAGCTAGCTCCATGATCTCTGAACATGACGTCATTCCAGTGTCTCCAAATCTCCCAACAGCAGAGAGGGATTAGTGGACGTGCCATATGTTCGGGAGACTGCCTTGTGATCAAAGGCCCTGCTGACAGTGTAGTCTATCTTGTAGACAGGATCAGTAGTGAACTACCGGCTCGACGAAGCAGCCGGCGAGACCTCCGCACAGCTGAATGGCCGAACAATTAATAAAAAGAATAGTCAAAAGAAAATGAAAAAAATATAGATATAGGATAAAAGTATTGTATAAAAATGAATGGAATTAAAAATAAGAAAATTGCCAAAAGGGGAACTAAAAAGGGGAACTCACTAAACTAAAATATTTAATTTTTGTCGGACCTACTGATGTGCTCCTAACTAGTATAGTTGGTTTCGTATCATTGTTTCCAGTACTATCAAATCATAAAGATTGAAATTAAACATGGACCCACACACTCATCCTCAATGCATAATTTTAACAGTTAATTCCATGGCTCAACTCGAGTTTTGGAAACCGATCTAAGAGACTTTCACCAATATAAAACCCACTTCTTCTCTTCCTTTTTTTTAAAAACATTGCTATATATCACCAGAATGCTTATACGACTGCATATTAAAAGCAAATAAAATGGTTATGAAACTCACATTAAGATTGACCTACTACACTATGGGTTTTTAGGGATGGGCACTACACCACATGGCGGATTGACGAAGCTTTGCCAAATAGGGCCTTATATATACACTTCTTCTGTCAAGAAAAGAACACAATTCTTATTTTTCAAGCAATCAAGTGCTTTAAGTTTGACTAAATTTATAGTAAATACAAACATGATGCAAAATAAGTATCATTTCATTATTTATTATTTATAAAATATATTTTTGTAAAAAATCAAATTGGAGACATAAATGTGAATATGTTCAGTCTAAATTCAGCCAGACTTATACTACATAAACGGGCAGGGATACATAATGGCATTTTTTTGGATGGAGGTAGTATATTAGCCTATATGCTCATGTACGTGTTGTAATATGAAAAACCCATCAAATGTTTCTGAATAACGACAAGAGAAATGATAGATATATATTTATAATTTGTTCCTTTTAGCAAATTTTGAAACTATATTCTGTTTTGTGATGGTCATGGTATGCACAATATAAGTTAACGTTGGCAGTAACATGGAAATATCGTGTTAAGACTGTATCAGATTAAAATACACATTGATACATTTTTCTCTTGTTACAAAGTACAAAAATATTTACTCATAAATATATGTATTATAACTTTAATTTCCATACTATCCAACTATTTGATTAATTGGACCAACGGTTCATCCTAATTTTACTAAGAATAAATTTTGTTTATAATCATAACCACATCAACCTGGTGGTGGCTCAACTGTTCAAAAGCTTCAGAATGTTGCAGTGTTAGGTACGTTTATAAGAAAAGATACAAGGAAAGATACAACATGATATGTTCGCAACAAAAAGGTAGAGCGTATAATTACAACTTGAGTTACTTGGGAAAAATAAATCCTTGGAAAATATACGAAAATGGACACATTATAAAACCGGGCATTGTAGAAGCGAGTGAAAAAAAAAGAAAAAATGGCGGACACCATCTGATTCCGGCAAGACTAAGACTTGTAGATGTGAAGCAAGAAGCTGGTCAGCATAGAAATATTTTCTCTTTAACATATATTAGATATAGATTAAGAATTTTGGTTTAGTCGAGTGAAACCTCAGTAAGCACGTATATGCATCATAAGCACACGTCACAGCACCGATGCTACACGTGCTTCTTCAATAATGGTAGTCATCCTAAAGGGCATGATAGATGTGGTAAAACGCCATCGAAAATTTTAAATAAGATAAGGTTAGAAAGCTTTTAGTAAACCAACCAAATTAAAAGTTTAAGGGGATAAGAAATTAATAGCTCGAAGGAAGCTATTCAAGGAGGTGATAACATGACAAGGATGAGAAATAGTTAATTCAATGAGCCAAGGAGGTGGCAAAATAGTTTTATAGAAAAATATGTTTTGCAAATTGACCAGTGCTAACTAGGCTTGCGTCCTACAGTCAGCATTGAGCTGATACCAACTTGTCACACCCGGTTCTAAGGACAAAACCAGATATACACTATATGTGAGTCTTAAGGGTCAAATCCCACGTATAGCTACAAATAGTATCAAGTACAATGATTTAAATATAACGTATAAAATATAGAAAAGATCACCTAATGAACAATCAGCGGAAAACAACTTCGAACTCCGGGTGTAGACTTCACTCCACTGGATCTAACTGACTGGTTGATCACAAACCTAAAACTTCTCCTGAGGTGTGGGGGGAATAGCAAGAGTGAGTCCATGTCGAACTCAACAAGTATAGCATAAGACAGTATAGCCCGTAAACTCATGATCATTGTAACATAAATAATATAAAACATAAACGGTAAATAAATGAGCATCTTAACATAACCAGAATCATCATCTAATGTAAATGTCTCCAAGGCCGCTCGTGTCCTTGAGCAAGGCTAGTATACCAGTTTATTAAACTCTGCGTAGAGGTGTACACTTTCACTGTGAGCCTTGAATTGCCCTTTCGCCCGAGGCCCGTCGACCTCTTAGCTCACTACCAAAGAAAGCCGGCAGGGTCCACTATGAAGCCTTTCAAAGGTTCGTCTAACATGTTAGGGCCGCTAGGTTTCCCCATCAATAAGCATGAACCCTCCTCCAAGAGGTGACTAACAAAAGACAAGAACCACACCTTCTTGGCAGGCAACGGAATCATACAGATCGGAGCCCCTTTTGCGCCCTTTCGGGTAACCACTAACAAGCTAGAAAAGGTCCTCATACTGAGCTAAAACCAGAGCCATATAGCCCTCATAGTTGTACTGTAAATCCCGGATGATCACATACAGATAAGATCTTAATTTTGTTAAGAAGTCATCTTTTAACGTTTAATGCTTAAACATTAATTAAATCACAAGGTCATGGTTACAGAAATAAAATCCAAGCTATACTTGCCTTAAGACTTGCTTTACCCCCAAAGCAACGTGCTTAGAGAAACATCATCTTTATCTTTCATTCTGTAGCTTCTGATCTCCAATGCTCACAACGGTTCTTGTTCTACTCGTAGCAAGCACCATGCATAGACAAACATACAATGCACAAGAAGAGACGACTAAGAACAATACACCAATCAAAGAGGTAACTAAAGATGGTCTAAATGGCAAAACTCGGTGCTACGGTCTTAAGAAACGCCTACCGAAAGGCTTTAGGTTATAAAAGAAATAACTATAAGCTTTATTTACTTTATTTAAAGAAAAACATGAACAGGTTATTAACTTAGATTACATAAAACCATAATTTATTTTAAAAACCAAGTTAAACTAATTATGTTTTATTTATCCACATATCTTACATTATTAAGACATTTAAACTTTACTTTGCAAATAACATAAACATACGAGAGCATCTATGGTCTATTACATGCAGCATGTTTAATATAACCAAATTATAATTAGAAACACATAAGTTAAGATTAATCAAATTAACATGCCATGTATAATTATGAAGATATGAAATGGATATTGTTTTTAACTATAAAACTAACTAATTACAAGCATATTAAACAATTTAATATTTAGCTAACTATAGAAAAGCATGAGACATGATAAAATTAACTCTACTGCATAGAACACGACGATATAAAACTAACGCAACTTGAATCACCCGAATCAGAGTTAAAACGGTGAAACGACGGAGATAATACGATCGATGGCAAATCTATAAATAACTGCTGGGTGGCAGACTCGTAATTACCATCATCTTCCACCCCTGGCTATTGAAGATCGTGGCCATGGCAGCCATGGTGCCGCTGCACCAGCGCCGGAGGCAAGGGGCCTCGGCCCTGGCCTGCTGGACGGCCGGTGGCGTCTGGCTGCGGCCTACTACGGCCTGCGGTGACCTGTTACGGCTGGCTGCGGCCTGTCATGGCCGGCTGCGGCCGACTGCGGCCCGCTACGGCCGGCAGCGACGGCGACGGCCGGCAGCGACAGCCAGATGCGGCCGGTGGCGGCCAGAAGCGGCACGCGGGAGATGGAGGACCACGGCCCTCGGCCGAGACTTGTCCGGCCGGCAGCGGCCGACTGTGGCCGGCGGCGGCTGGCTGTGGCCGGCTGCGGCTGGCTGCGGTCGGCTAGGATTGGCTGTGTGCTGCTAGGTTTGGCTAAGTGCGGCTAGGGTTGGCTAAGGGGCCGCGGCTGGCCCTCTTTATACCCGACGGGGAACCGGTTGGGCTAAAGCCGCTGGGTTTGGCCCGTTGGGCTGGCTGTGGCTACCTATAGCCGCTGGTGGCCGGGGTGGCTGGCTATGGCCGGCCAGAGTTGGCTGTGGCCAGCTGAGAGTGGCCACAGGTGGCTGTTGCTGGCCAAGCCTGGCCAGATGAAGCTATGTGAGACTAGGAGAGACCCAAGCTAGGTAGGAGCTAGCCAAAGCAAGCTGGGATGCCTTGAGGATAGCAAAGGGTTGCTAGACCGGACTGCTGCTGGCCTTACTATGCGGCTGATGGCCAAGTTTGTTCACTGGTGGCCGGCTGCGGCTACTGCTAGCCTGGCCGGGGTGGCCATGGCCGGCTAGGGCTGGCCAAAACTGGCTAGAGCTGGCCAGTTAAGGCTAGGATAGGCCAGAGCAAGCTAGGTTGGGCCAGGATAGGCTAGGGTATGCCAGAGATGTCTAGAGACTGAACTAGGCCTACTAGAGCTAGGTAGAGGATGGTGTCTAACTAGAGCGATGGTCAACACTATAGAGGGAAAGGAAAGACTCTCTCTCTCTCTCTATCTATGCAAGAGAAAGGGTTTTTCTGAAAACGTTTTTCAAAATCTTCTTGAGGCAAACTTGGGTTTTCAAAGATTTATTTTCAAACACGAAAAGAACCTAGCCGTGTCTTGCTCGGGTTTTAGAAATTCTTTTTCAAACACCAGCAAAACAAAACAAGGTACCAAGCACAAACCCATCTTTATTATCTTCGTAAAAGTTTTAAAGCCACACTTTTTATCATTTCATAATGATAACAAAAGAATAAAGTCTTGGCTAATTTTAAAGAAATTAGTATAGTGTTTTTGGTTCACATCCCAAAATTGAAATTTTGGGGTGTGACAATAGTATAAATAGATTTTATAACTTCAATTTTTGTGCTATGCAGCTATTTGACTAGCTGGACCATCGTTCTGTATATCGAAATTGTACTAGTACTATGTTTTGTTTATAGTAATAACTAATTCTACAACTTGCTGGTGGAAGTACTTGTTCTCAGAAGGTCGACTGTTCAACAGTTCATAATGTTGCACAGTTATGTAACACCATCACTAGTAGAGATATGACTTGTAGTCCCGGTTTAGAAACCCCCTGTTGTCCCGGTTACTCAACCGGGATTGCCCAAGCGGGACTAAAGGTTCCCCCTTTAGTCCCAGTTACACAAACCGGGACTAAAGGTCCTCCCTTTAGTCCTGGTTTGTATCCCTAACGGGGAAAAATAGGCATCATGAGACATGCCTCAGGGCATGCCTTTTTAGTCCTGGTTTGTGATAGCAACCGGGATAAATGGGTTTGGCCTTTTCTATTTTGGTATATTTTCAATTGCATTCATATTTATTTTAAATTAGCTATTTGTGTATGAATTCTACATATAATAATCTAATATTCGTTCATTCGAGCATTTTATACACGAATAAGAAACTAATATATATACACACACAGAAGCTTAACTAATGTTTTAGTTCACATCGATCCATGCATGTATGAAATAATAATTATAAGTGTATCACATGAAACTTTGTTCTTGGGGGATTGCACATGCTCTATCGTTGTCCTACCATCGACTCGCGACATGATCAACAAGAAATCCTGAAATAGCCTCTTGAATTGCTTTGATCTGGTCTTCTCGCATGCACCTTGCCTTTAACCACATTGCTTGTAATGTGAATGAAAGAAAGCTACGTAAGGTATGACTATATATACTATATATACCGACAAACGTAGTCAATTGTGTTTTGTTACATACTTTGAGTTGTTCTTTCGGAATCCTCTTTCTAAAGGCCATCATGTACTCGCAGACGTAGTATGCGCATAAATTGTTCCCTGGTCCTTGTTGTAGACACCACTTATCGAGAAAATAAATGATTCATATCATCATAAACCGAAGAAGCATGTTAGTAATTATCATTTTGAACTAATAAAGAAGCGTTGATAAGCTATTAATTATATATATAGTTACACTCCATTGCCTTACAGTTAGAGACACTGTCCAAGCATGACTTTTGTATTTACCAGTGACCCTAAGCCAAGCTCTGCATCCACAAGAAAAAAATAATAATCAATCATTAGCTAGTTGCCATATGCATGCAATAATACACATATATAGAGAGTTTATATAATATATATTAATTACTTCTGGATCAGATCTATCATATCTTGGTACTCTGTTTGTGGTCCTGACTTGGGGTCCAAGATTTGTATGAACCCCTTCTCAAATCAATGACGATCAGTATCCAGTGAAAGCTATAGGGATCATTATCTA
This sequence comes from Bothriochloa decipiens, assembly GCA_023333625.1. Lineage (NCBI taxonomy): Eukaryota > Viridiplantae > Streptophyta > Magnoliopsida > Poales > Poaceae > Bothriochloa > Bothriochloa decipiens. The sequence goes on along the minus strand of CM041633.1, from coordinate 47,982,229 downwards.
AAGTTAACGTGGCTACAGTAAGCCAAAAAATGTGCGTAAAATATTAGTACTAACCCAAACAAGTAAGGGAATAGGATTTCTTCCTTGTTCCTTAGGGCTTCAATGAATTTGAACAAATTCTCCTCTGTTTCATGCATCCAATTGTCATGGTTAGTGACCGGGACTTGAAAATAAGATACGGATCGATGAAACCAACAACATCAGTCTTCTTGTCATTTCTCATTTCTTGCATCTGGAGTCTGCATTCATATAGTATATATATATAAGTACTAAATATTAACATGCATGCAAGAAATATCGATGGTTTGTCATTTACAGAGAAAAGCAGCTAACGAGTGATTTGTCGAGAGCTTCCCGCCAAAGCAGATGGTGCATGTCTTCGAAATAAATTGGCATTATGCCATAACCATGGAAGTACCAATGCTCTGGTTTAAATTGAAGCATCAACAGTAATTCTGACTCATCCACCTTCTCCTTACAAATTTTCATGTACCATTGGTTCAAGTTGAACATCTGCGTGCCCAGATTGGGCCATTGCCTACTAGACTCCTGCACCTCTTATAGGTGCGAAATATATCATGCTCTGTCTTAGCTAAAAGAAACGAGGTCTGCTCGTAGAACTGGGAAGGTGTAACGTTTGCTTCGACTAGGAAATTTGTGAGTTGTTCGGGGCCAACTTCTTCCCCATACACAGCTGCAATGACGTCATCAGTATACGAAGAAGAGCCACGCCCTTGTGGTGGTGGCTGATCATTATGAATAATTAATGGTGTGATAGACTGTTGTTGCGTCCCAAGTTGTGGTACCTCTTTACCTGCTTTCTTGGTGGTTTTCCTTTGCTTACCGGACTCATGTGACTTTATGAGTTGTCGTTCATAGTCCGTCAATGGTGGGGACTTATTTCTCTAATGCCTTTTGAGCTCAACTTCCTGCACTCGTCTCCTTAGCAACAGTTGTTGTATCTGTAATGGCTTCGGTAGGTTCTTCAACATCTCTCGCCTCCTTTCTCTCTCCTCATTAATTTGTGCCCTCCATCTATCATTGTCCTTTTTATAGGGATGCTCATTCTAATCATGTACCTACTCATCCGTAGTGGCAGCCTTTTGTTTGCGACCCCCTTCTGGTTTCTTCACGGGCGAGGAGGATGTCTTTGATTGGATTAAGCGCCTCTTCAGCAGCTTGTTTTTAGCCGGACGTTGCGGAGATGGAGATGGAGATGCACCAGTTGTGCCATGGATAACATCATCATGATCGTCGGTAGCATCATCATCATGATCCGGAGCAGCACTATGATAATCATGGGAATGAAGAACTGGTGGAGACCTGCATTGAATAATAAGTTTTTATTGTGCTATGATATATATATATATAGATTGAATATATTGAAAAGTTCCATATTCTCACCTAGGAGACTGCGATGGCGGTGGTGGTACCCTAGCCGTGTCATTGCTGGGAATGATTATGAAGCGTTTGCGCCACAGAATGACTCCCTTCTCAGCTTTTCCTAGGGTCTTCTCCCCATCACCTCCAGGAATTTCAAGTTTCACTCCCATATGGTCGTCGATAACTCTATCCACACTAACTCTATAATGTGTAGGGGAATTGGAGCACCATGGACTATTCCATCTGTGCTGTTAGGATCCTCTAGAGAGACATAACTGTGCGCCACCAAAACTATGATATCCCCCTTGGGAATGTGCAGGTCACATGCGGTAAAGTAGACAGTGATGTCATCCATAGGGAAGTGTTCTTGTGCTTCATCCTCTTGTGGTTGTGCAGTAGGTAACTCAGTGAAAGCACAGCTACTTCTTCGTTGAGAGGGGCTGACTCCATGAGGATCTAGTGTTGGTTGTTGGAGTCCCATGCTACTCTGTAGTAGTGCCATTTGCCATTTAACCTCCTCTTGGATCTATACATCCCTCCTCAAATCCCTCTCTCGTTCTCGCTCACTCAAATGAGCTAACTCCTCCTCTAGCCTGCGTAACCGTGCTGCCTCATCCTTCTTTCGTAGGCGGCTTCTGTAGGTATTAGCGTCCTGTGGGAAGGCGAGCTTCCATGAAACCATACCTAGGCCTCGTGTTCACCCAGGGTGCTCAGGATTTTGGAGGGCCTTAGTAAGCTCATCCCTCTCTCGGTTCGCCTTAAACTCACCACGTGCAGCAGCATCTATCACCTCAATAAGTTTTGCTGTTGTGGGTTGAGTGCCCCAGTATAGAGCGCTGCCTCTGTCTGTTCATCGATTTTCCCTCCATGTCCATAAAACCATTGCTTGCAACGAGTGTTCCAATCTAGTGTTTGCGGAGCAACCCCTTTGGCAAGACATTCTTCTTCCATTTTCTCCCGCTTAGGAATGGCACTTCTAAAGCCACCTGATCCAGTCCTATGATGCTATTCCTTTTTTGCGCATTTTGCTTGTTCCTTCTTAATACTTCTACATGGTATTCTGAGGTCTTGTACTCAACAAAATCTGTCCATTCTTCCTTCAACCTTTTGTACTTTGAATCTGGACTAAAATCTAGAGTTACTTCTTCTTGACAAATTTGGCAAATAGGTCCTTCTTCCAGCATCAGAATAGATCTGCCATCTTCTTAAGTGTCCAGGCTCTAACTAAGTTTGTTTATTGCTCCGTAAGACTACGAGGGAGAGCGAAATGTGCAATAACTTCTTTCCAAAGAAGCTCCTTATCCATCTCAGAAACATAAGTGATATGAGGCAGAGCATCTTTCCTGTTTTTCCATTAACGGGTGTTGATTGACAGCCTGTACCTAACAAGTGCCCCATAGTGTTTGACATAAGCTTTTGCATTTTTTCGGCTTCAATGGTTCATTGGTATTCTCATCCACAGCTGCGATTGAGAAGTGACCCTTGCATGGTTTAGTTGGACCTCTGATATTTTTGACGCTTGTTATTGTCGAAGTTGTTTGTCTGGAGGGCTGCATATAGATACATATATAAAACCACAAAGGATTTAATGAAATTTGTTATTAATACCATACATACAATTATATACATATGTTTTTATATTATACCTCCTTAGCATTTTGTTGCACATGATTTGGATCCTCATTAAGGTTTTGCTCTAGTGCCTCGAAATCTAATAAATATTGATTGGGGTCGTCTACGACCTCCTGTTCAGCGGCTTCATTTGGGGGGGGGGGGAGTGCATATTGTCCGCTGCCTCAGATAAGCTGCTGCATCAATTCTTCCTCATTATACTTGTCCCTCAGATCCGCCATATCTTATCTTATGAACTATATATATAAATGAAAATGGTGGATTAGTTAGGAGTAGGGCGGATTAGGTCACACAAAACTCACTTTGTAATCAAAACTCTATAATAATTTTAAACATAATTAAGATTGCATTATACATAGTGAATTAGTCGATGACCTGCTGTCGAAGACACACACACATATATATACATACATACAAAATGAATATGATACAATTATGCAAGCCAATTAGGCATTTGAAATACCAATTAATTCATGGCACACCAACATCAACCTATTAGTCATTATATGATCTCCACAATGCATCATGAATGAGTATAAGAAATCCCACCAAAGAAAACCCCTGCTCGAAACCCCTACCAAGGGTGTCGAGCTGCTGGAGTCGATCGGCAGTGGCGGCGTCGAGGACGAGCGTACATACGGTGGGCCACACACGAGTCGGCGCCTGACCCGGCGTCGAGGGGCCGGAGTGCGATTCGGGGCCTGAGCGCGAGTCCGGGCTCCGGAGCGTGAGTCAACGATGAGCGGAGAGCGGCCGCGCTGGCGCCGAGGAGTGGCGGCATCGAGGAGCGACGGAGCGGGTCGAGGCGTCCCGGGCGGTGCGTGAGTCGAGGTGCCGGAGTGCGCGTCGAGGCCGCGCGCAGGTCGGGGCGGAGCGACCGTCGAAGATGAGCGGACCGGCCATGGCGGCGTCGAGGAGTGGTGAAGTGGGTCAAGGTGGGCCGGGCGGCACGCGAGTTAGGGCGTCAGAGCGCGTGTTAGGGCCATGCGCAGGTCGGGGCTAGAGCGCGTCGGGGCCCAAGCGACCGTCGACGATGAGCGGACCGGCCGCTGTGGCACCGAGGAGCGGCGGTGTCGAGGAGCGATGGAGCGGTTCAAGGTGGGCCGGGCGGTGCGTGAGTCGAGGCGCCAAAGCATGTGTCGAGGCCATGTGCGAGTCGTGGTCGAAGGGGAAAGAGGAGCGGCGCGCGTCGGTGGCGGCTACATCGTTGTCGGCCAGTTAGGGTTAGAGCGAATTGGGGGTGCGGTGGAGGAGGAGGAAGAGGAGCCAGCGGGAAAGAGATATATACAGAGGACCTTTAGTCCCAGGTCTTGTTACCACCCAGGACTAAAAGTACTCTTTAGTCCCGGGTTGTGACACCACCCGCGACTAAAGGTAAATTTTGGCGGCCACCAAAACACAGCCCACCTTTAGTCCCGGGCCGTAGTATCACCCGAGATTAAAGGGGCGTGACTTTTGGCTTCCCGCCAATCTCTAGAACGATCATCTCTTTTTTTATAACAAATACCTGTAAAACTAATAATTGCCGAGTAAATGGAATATTAGCAAAAAAATTGGGGAAAATAATGTACATTTGGTCTTGCATTATTGTTCATGAGAAAATGGTGTAACATAAACTTTTTGGTCTTAATTTAATAATACATCATATAGTCCAAATTAATGTTGACAATTTCAACCATGCAAAAATGTAGCTAATTATAAAAATTATTGAAACTGTTGATTTCCAACTAGAAATCAGTTTCCACATCTAATTAATGTAGATCATTGTATTTTTTATGACACATTTGCCAAATGAAATCCGCCAAGCAAATGTGAAACATAATATATATAAAAATCTCATGAAACAGAATTAATATTATTACATATATGTGATAATTTAGTTCTAATGCACCACAATATCAAGCGGGAACAGCAACAAACTTCTTCCTTACGTATGTCCCTTGTGTGTGATCTCATCATAACCATGGAGTGTCCTCATCATTTAGCAAGATACTTGGGTCGCTTTTTACTGTGAAGGGCGGGAATCCATGTTCCTTTAGATATTCAGACATATCAGTCCTGTCCTCGATTCCCATGATGTTTATTTTCCCTGGAAGAACTATGTGATGCTTTGGCTCAATGTCGTCGTTTTTTGTTTTCCCTTTATTCTTCAGTTTACTTGCCATGTCCTTAACATAGAACACCTGATTCACATCTTTGGCTAAGACAAATGGCTCTTCTATGTACCCAAAATTATTGAGGTCCACTGTTATCATTCCGTAGTCTGGGTTAACTTTTATCGCTGTTCCGTTCAACTTCACCCATTGGCACCAAAACAAAGGTACCTTAAGGTCAGGTCCATAGTCAAGTTCCCATATCTCCTCTATGCGGCCATAATATCTTTCTTTTTTCCCATATGGGTCCGTGGCATCGATCCATACACCACTGTTTTGATTGGTGCTCCTTTTATCTTGTGTTATTGTGTAAAATGTATTGCCATTTATCTCGTACCCCTTAAATGTTGCGACATTCCAGGATGGTTGCCTAGCCAACATGTACAAGTACTTATCAATACTCTTGTCACCCTGACATCATTTTCTCAACCAATTGCCAAAAGTATTCATGTGCTCTTTTGTAATCCATGCATCACTCTTTCCTTGGTTCTCGGATCGTAGGGTGTTCTTGTGCATGTCGATATAAGGGTGCACCACGATGGAGTGCTGCAGAACTATGTAGTGTGCTTTGTTTGAAAGAATCGTCCCCCATGCTTTTACATGGTTTCCTCCCTAGTGTATCCTTTCCACTGAGTCTCCCCCCATACCATGATTCAGGAACACCAATAGGGTCCAGGTCAGGAATAAAATCAATGCAAAACTCAATGACCTCCTCTGTTCCATAACCCTTAGCGATGCTTCCTTTTGGGCGAGCATGGTTGCGAACATATTTCTTTAGTACTCACATGAACCTCTCAGAGGGGAACATGTTGTGTAGGAACACGGGACCGAGAATACTAATCTCCTTGACCAGGTGAACTAGAAGGTGAGTCATGATATCAAAGAAGGATGGCGGGAACACCAACTCAAAGCAGACAAGACATTGGACCACATCCTTCTACAGGTTAGCTACATCCAATGGATTGATTACCTTCTAAAAAATTGTGTTGAGGAATGCACACAACTTCATGATGGTTAATCGTACATTTGGAGGTAGTATTCCTCTTAATGCAATAGGAAGCAATTCTGTCATAAGCATGTGGCAGTCATGAGACTTCATGTTTATAACTTTCTTGTCTTGAACATCTATTATACCCTTTATATTCGAGGAGTATCCAGATGGGACCTTGATGTTGTTTAGGACTTCAAACATGATTTCCTTCTCTTCTTTGCTAAGAGTGTAGCTAGCAGGTCTGAGGTAATGGCGCCCATCATCTATCTTCTCTGGATGCAGATTGTCTCATTGATTCATACGTTGCAGGTCCTGTCATGCTTCTAGTGTGTCCTTAGGCTTCCCATACACACCCATGAATCCTACCAGGTTCACATAAAGATTCTTCGTCAGGTGCATCACATCAATCACGCTGCGTACCTCTAGGACTTCCCAGTACGGTAGCTCACAAAATATGGACTTCTTCCACATGGGTGCGTGTCCATTAGCATCATTTGGAACAGGCTCGTGCCAGGTCCCTTCCCAAATACTACATGTATATCCTTCACCATATCAAATACAGCCTTACCACTGCGACTATTAGGCTTCGGTTGAGGATCTGCCTTACCTTTGTAATTGTTGCCTTTCTTTCTTACGACGTGAGTCGTTGGAAGAAAACGACGGTAGCCCAAGTACATGACCTTTTGACATTTCTTCAAGAATACACCTCTAATGTCATCAAAACAATGTGTGCATGCATTATATCCCTTGTTCAACTATCCTGAAAGATTACTAAGAACCTGCCAGTCATTGATTGTAGCGAACAACAATGCTCGTAGGTTAAAGTGTTCCTGTTTGTACTCATCCCACACATGTACACCTTCGATCTTACATAACTCCAGAAGTTCATCAACTAATGGCCTCAGGTACACATCAATGTCATTGCCAGGTTGCTTTGGTCCTTGGATGAGCACATGCATCATAATGAACTTTTGCTTCATGCACAACCATGGTGGAAGGCTGTAGATACATAGATTTATGGGCCAAGTGCTATGACCGTTGCTCTGCTCCCCGAAAGGATTCATGCCATCCGTACTCAAAGAAAACCTTAGGTTTCTTGCATCTTCTGCAAACTCAGGGAACCCTCTGTCAATTGCTCTCTACTGGGACCCATCAACGGGGTGTCTTATCATATTGTCTACCTTACGGTCTTCTTTGTTCCAACACAACAACTTTGCATGATCTTTGTTTCTACACAAACATTTCAAGCGTGGTATTATAGGAGCATACCACATCATCTTGGTAGGGATTCTATTTTTGGGATGTTGTTGTTCGTTGGGGTCTTCCCCCTCAACCTCACCAGTGTCATCTCGCCTGATCTTATACCACGATGCATGGCATACCGGGCATTCATCCAGTGTCTCCAATTCCTTGCCGCGGTAGAGGATGCAGTCATTAGGGCACGCATCTATCTTCTTGATTTATAATCCCAGAGGGCAAAGGATTTGTTTTGCTTCATATGTCATGCTGGGCAACTCATTATTCTTCGGAAGCATCTTCTTTTGGATACTCAGTAACTCCCCAAAGCCCTTGTCTTAGACACCATTCTTTGCCTTCCATTTTAGCAATTCTAGTGTGGTACCTAACTTTTTCTGCCCCTCTTCACATCAACAATGTCTTGTGATCCTCAAGCATGCGGTCAAACTTTTTCTTCTCCTTTTCGAGTTCACAGTCTCTCTGTGCATCACGAATGGCCTGACCAAGTTCATCGGGCATCTCATCTTCTGGTACTACCTCTTCTTCATCTTCTCCCATTGCGATGTCACCAAAGGCATCAGTGTATTCAGCGAAGCCACAAATAATATTGTTGTCATCCCCTTCTTCTTCGTCTTCTTCCATCATAATGCCGCGTTCTCTGTGCTTAGTCCAACAAATATAGTTTGGCATGAAACCCCACCAAAACAGGTGTTCTTGAAGGACCTTTGTGCAAGAATAATCCCTCTCATTCCTGCATGTGACACATGGGCATGACATAAAACCATTCTGCATGTTTGCCCTGGCCACACTTAGGAAACCATGCATGCTCGCCATGAACTGTGAGGAGCGGTGGTCAGAGTTGTACATCCATTGTCGATTCATCTGCATTATAGACACATACACACCACACCAAAAGAGAGCCCAAATTACAGTCTCCATCATTCAACATGATTACACTAAAAACATGATCTTATTCCATGCTACTGCTTACAAATGTGCACAACCTCAAGTATCACTAAACAAAGTAATAAACCTACAATGCACTTAAACAAAAAAGGATTTCACAACCAATTCCAACTAAAACAGACAGATCATCAATGGGCTTCTCCTCCTTGCTCACTTCCTTATTATCCACACTGTCAGCCTCCTCGTAAGGTGAAATAGTCGCCTTCTTCTTATGCTGGCTCCCTACCACATCATCATCCACACCTCCACTCTCATCTGTCGCTAATGCCTCCTACTCCGCAAGATACTCTTTAACACGAGTCTCATACGCTTCCTCCCAGTACCATCCCTTGCATGATCTTGTGCCATCCCACTGAAATTACAACAACATAAATGAGAAGACCGTTAAGTAATCGAAATCATCATGAACAATGGCTCCAAACTAGAAAATAAGTAACATGACAAAATAAACAACTCACATTGTGATATGGACATGTGTAGAAGATACGACCCTTGTTTCCAACCTCCTTCCTCACTCGGTACTCCTCCACAGTCTTCTTCTTACACTTGCCGCACGGAACGAGCGGGAGGTCCGGCCTCAATCGTCTAGGTTGACGTGAGCCCGAGGAACCGGAAGCGGTCGCCATCTACTCTCTAAACTCATTTTCACCAACTACTATAAATTTCTAATTTATGAATACATATAAATTTATGGCACCATGCATTGTTAACACTAGGAATCAAAGCATTGAAGATAGTTCATGAACTACGTACGTACTATATATAGCTTTCTACAAAAACCACAAATCATCCTTTTCTAGGCCACGAAATGAGAAATGACATGGATGAATCTTAAGAGGATGAAGTTTCTAACCTTTACAACGGAAAAAGTAGATGAAAATCACAGATGGCCAAAGAGGATGAAGAAGACGCACTGGCGACGAGCAAGAACCGAGAGCTGCAAATGGCTCGGGCTGGGAGAGGAAGAAAGGTTGTATTTATGCCAGGACTTGTAGTCCCGGGTTGTATCTAGAACCCAGACTAAAGGTTAACCTATAGTCACGGTTGGTGCCATAACCCGGGGTAAACTCTTTAGTCCCGGCTGTCAACTGCAGCCAGGACTAGAGATTGATCTTTAGTCCCGGTTGGTAGCTCCAACCGGGACTAACATAACCTCACCTGTCACCGGGCTGCAAAAGCTGTCTCCAGAGACGTTGGAAGGGGCTTTAGTCCCGGTTGGTGAGACCAACCGGGATTAGTCATGTTTTTAGTCCCGGGCCATAAAATGGCCGGGACTAAAGATCTGATTCAAAAGCCCTTTCTCTACTGGTGCATGTCCGTTTCGTGAAAAAAAGGAATACCGTGTCTAAATTTATTAGTTTTTATGTTTATGGGAAACTGACAAACTTTAAATGAAAAAAAATACAACAGGTCATGTTTATGAGAAAAAACCAAAAAAATTAAAACTTGAGTTACTAGAAAAAAATAACTCCATGAAGAAATAAAGAAATTACAACTTAAAGTATTTTGGTTCAGTCTCGAGAAATCTCTGCAAGCTGTTAAGCACATATATGTTCTGATATAAATTAATTCTTGTGCTATACTGTCTACTTCCTGCTGCCTGTGTTAACTTTATTGTAATTTGGTTGTTTTTTGTGATAAATAGAATCTGTGAAACCTGATCTTTTTATCGAGCAAATATACTAAATTATATCACACTAAAGTATGATCTTTGGTTTGCAGAGAAACAGCTACCAATCGTGGCATCACATCAGGTATACTAGTAGCACTAATAAAAGATAAAATAGATCAAGCTGCAACCTTGTCGAACATAAAATTGATATATCATAATGCAACTGATTACAAAATATCTCAAAGTAGGATAGGAGGTGCATGCTGTACATGTTTATAGCACTGGTAATGAAACGCCAAAATAAAATTAAACAGTAGTAGAACTTAGAATAGGACAGGGTATTCAAACTGAAGGCGCCATCAGGGTATTCAATGAGCGACCTTGGCGAAATGGCCCTTGAGGAGCTTCATGCACTTCTCCTTGAGCCTATGGCAGCCGTGTTTGTCTGCTAGCTCCAGCGTATCGACAGCCGTACCTGCGTCGTTCACGTAGCTGCAAAGCATGTCGCTGCACATCAACTTCAGCCTCTCCATGCCATACAGATCTGCCGCAACAAGCAGACCCTGAGCCATGGTGGCCTTGTCCTCATTCTGTACATGAGGAAGGGTGTCGGTGTAGACGAATTGGAGCAAAGCCTTGAACACCCTCGGTTCCATGTTATCGATGCGCACACGAGTGTTGAGTTGTGAATTCTGCTCCTTGAATGTACGGTAGTGCTTTGAGAGCGTATTCCTTGTTTTTGTCACACCACATAAGCATGTATCTTAATGCTTTGACATCCTGTAAATATATATGTTGCAACAAAGTAAAATAATATAATTTAAAATGTTTATAAAAAATGACAGCATAAATGAAACATATCTATTTATGTTTTATTGTTTTTATAAACTTTTAAAAGTACATTTTTATGTTAGTAATAATATTAGAATGTCCTATTAATACGATATTAGATTAAATTATGATATTGATAGATTTTTTCTGTAGCTAAGTATAGAAACATTTACTCATATATTATAACTTCAATTTTTGTACTATGCAGCTATTTTACTAGCTGGACCATCGATCTTTTTATCCAAGTTACTAATACTATGTTTTGTTTACATTTATAGTGATAACTAAATCTACAACTTGCTGCTGGCAGTTTTTGTTCCTAGAAAATGCTCGAGTGTTCAACAGCTCATAATCTTGCACAGTTAATTAAGTAACACCGTGTCCATTTCACACAAAAAAAAGAAAATAACACCGTGTCCAAATTTAATAGTTTTTATGTTTAAGGAAAAATGTAGATGAAAATATAATAGGTAAAGCAACTCCAATAATTTTATATTTTTTGTTTGGCAAAACATGGAGTTTACCAACTCTCAAATCAATATGGAGAGGAGAAAAAAAGGTTATCTCCAATAGTTTGGTAAAATTGACTTGCCAAAATTCAAAAAAGAAAACCCGACGCCGTGGAAGGAAAGAGCGCGCGGGAGTAGTGCGCGAGACAGAATGCCAAGCCGATCTTGAGCTTGCATATATGCCAATCCATCCTAGGGTTTTGCCATGTTATCAAAAATACAAAGCTCATCTGCAAAACTGTTGGATAGGAGTTTTGTAGACTTTTTTACAAAAATAAGAATGTAAAGTCTATTTGCAAAACTGTTGGAGTTGCTCGGTTTATGAGAAAAAACTAAAAAATATTACAGTTTTAGTTAAAAAAATCAGTCCATGAAAAAATAAAAAATGGACACAGTATCAAACTGGACTCTGTACGTGTGGTTGAAAAATGGGAAACTCCCGCACACCATTTGAAATCGGCTAGACGAGGACATGGGGATGTGAACGAAAAAGATCCACTATGGGAAATTTTGTCCTTTTAATATTAGATAAAAAGTTACATTAGGAATTTTTTTCAGTCTTGAGAAACCTCTGTAAGCAGTTAAGCACATATATATGTTCTTATATAAATTAATTCTTGTGCTATACTCCCTACTGCCACCTGCCTGTGTTAACCTTATTGTAATTTTGGTTGGTTTTTGTCATGTATAGAATCTGTGAATCCTGATTGACTTTTTAGCTAGCAAATATACTAAATTATATGACACAAAAGTATGAACTTTTGCTTTGCAGAGGAACAGCAACCAATCGTGGCATCATCACGTCAGGTGTACTAGTAGCACTAATAAAAGATAAAATAGATGAAGCTGCAACCTTGTCGAACATAAAATTGATATATCATAATGCAACTGATTACAAAATATCTCAAACTAGGATAGGAAGTGCATATTCTGGTACATGTTTATAGCACTGATAATGAAACACCAAAATAAAATTAAGCAGTAGTAACACTTGGAATAGAACAGACATATATAGCAACGCCTTTGCCTCATCGAAAATGAAGGCGCCATCAAGATATTCAGGGAGCGACCTTGGCAAAGTGGCCCTTGAGGAGCTAGCTTCATGCACTTCTCCTTAAGCCTACGGCAGCCATGTTTTTCTGCTAGCTCGAGCATATCGACGGCCGTACCTGCATCGTTCACGTAGCTGCAAAGCATGTCGCTGCAGATCAACTTGAGCCTCTCCATGCCATACCTATCTGCCGCAACAAGCAGACCCTGAGCCATCTTGTCCTCCTCATTCTGTACTTCAGGAAGAGTGTCATTGTAGATGAATTGGAGCAAAGCCTTGAACACCCTTGGTTCCATGTTATCGATGCGCACACGAGTGACGGTAGTACTGCTGCCCTGCCCAAAGAACTCTGCCATGAAGGCCGTAGAACGGGTGGCGAGCACTAGCTTGTGCGCCTAGAACAGGTCCCCGCCAACGTGAAATTCCACATCGGTTCCCACCTGGCTTGCTAGGAGGTCACCGAAGTGCCGGTGTATGTCTGTAGGCCTCAGTGGAGTGATCTCCTCGACAACAGTGACATCGCACTTGACATGGAAGGTGTCTTGAAAAGGCGAGAACTCCGGCTCCATATTAAAAGGGAGGTAACAGCGGCTTGTATCATTTCTGTCTGTGAAGGTATAGCATGATTGTGTCGACGATATTACCTCCCTGGCAAGGGTGAGCAGGGTCAACTCGAAACGCACCTTCACTGCTGCTCTTGGGTAGCCTTTAATAACCAGGAAGATGGGTAAGCAGTGGGTGTCCTCAAACTCTTCACCGTTTCGGCACAACTCCAGGAACCAGCTGTGCGCTCCGACGTGGAAGTCTTCGGAAACGAACGCGTTCTTAGCTTGTGAGTACCCTTCGATCGTCAGAACGTGCGACCCGGCCACGTTCTTAGCGGAGATGGTCGCCACTGTGCTAACGCCGGTGGCCGGTGTTGTGGAGGCAGCCACCTGGGTAGATCGGCCTCGTAGTCCTCTACTTGTATCGCCGCTGGGAATAGACATGTATGGTTGCAGTAAAACACGTTAGTCTGGTGATCAGTCAATACCATGAACAAACTTTGCAATGAAAACGTGGGGATCAATTATGGGGCAGCTGAGGATAGACGTGCATTCACCTGTGCGACGTGAAGAGCTCCCCGCCGACCTGAAACGTCGCCAGATCCGCAGGCATTCCGCCAGCAAGAAGGTCACTGAGAGGTCGATGCAGGTCCGGTGGTGGCAGAGCAGGAAACTCCCTGACAATGGACACATCACATCTGATCCGGAAACAGTCGTCCTTGAGGAGCGACTCCAGTTCTGCCCTTTCGATGAGATCACTTCCCCTTCGCCTTGACGTGCCCGCACTGTAGGTGTGTGTGTAGCCTTGTTGATAATGACCCTTTACTAGGTGTGTGTCTCCACCATCATCTGCCATCGGAGTGAACCAGAATTCTGTCTCGACATGTTCCTTATGAGCAGAGAGGCACAGGAAGAGGGTTACCCGACCAGCGCTCTCCTCGTTGATGCCGCAAGGGTAGCACTCGATGTACCAGCCATACCCTCCGACGTTGAAGGTACTGGATTTGATGCTCTTGCCGACGCCTAGATCCTTTGTTCCGGAGAAGCCGTCGATCTTAAACATGTGCGACCCAATAACGGTCTCGCGGATGGGGTTCGCGGTGCCGCCAACTGCCGTGGCGGTGCCAGACGACGCAGCCCTGCGAGGTGGCCATAGGCACGAGCTTTTGCGCTCTAGCGAAGAGCAGCAGTGGCGAGGATGCAACGAGGTGCGCTATGGTTTGCTGGTGACTGCGAGTGGTATGGAAAAGGCAGAAGCGGAGGAGGCCAGGGGGTTTTATTGATCGCGATAAGGTGGTTGGCAGGCCCAGGCGTGGTGGTCCCAGCCACCGGAGCCGAGGAGACGCATTTAATTCGATGTTCCCAGCTGTGCTTGGGAACAAGAGACGCTTAATGGAGCTGTTGTGTATGTACTAGTGTGGATGCGTTGCTCGGGAAGACGAGATGATTATCTTCCGTTCATGGTTGATTTTTTAGATTTTTTTATAAATAATTATTTATTTAATAAATCCTAGAAAAAGATAAAAAAATATTGCCGAATCCCTCGTAGTCAAAGTTAAATAGAAACCGCTCGGCCTTCCATTTCCTGCGTGCGACCGAGGCTCCTTCCTTTTCCACGGAGATATCCTTCCATCCCTGCCTACACATACATGACACGTTCCCAAAAATTATGACCTATTATTGTAATATAATATATTAGCTAACAAAATCAATTATGGCCAGTAGTGTACTTGACATGTCACGTTACTTACATTAAAAAGTTCACAATCAAGTGTAATTTTACCAAAACCGATATGGTGTAAACCCCCACAAGGCTTTGCCAAGCTGAATTGCAATGGAGCTTTTGGCTTTAGGGATCATGATCTGTGGTTGGGGCTTTGTTCGTGATTGTGCAGGAACTGTGATTGGATCAGGATGTGGTAAATTACAGAAGGTGCTTGAACGTTTCTACGACGAGCTGGCTAAAAAACAGCAGAAAAAATTACATCTCGAGTGGCTAAAGAAATAAATCTATGGAAAAATAAAAAATGGACAGGGACTCTGTAGGAGAGGAGGGGAAAAAATAAAAAATTGGTGGACACCGTTTGGCACCAGCTATACTAGAACATGTGGATGTGATCGAAGAAGCTGGGCTCGGCTCTGAACAAACTAGGTGGATTCCCCACGCGTTGCCATGGGTATGGAGGAATGTATGCGTTGCTGTGAATTTTTTTGTGTTGTATATGAGATGACTTATGCATGTATCGAAGTATGTTCACATCAAATTTAAGGGATATGAAGGGATGCACTGCAGTAATTTGAGATTATAATCTAGAAGAAAAATGAGGAAAATTTTAGACATTTTAGTTATATATTAACTCAACGAATTAATTTATGTGAATGATAGTTAAACAAATTCATTCTAATGTGCACATATATAATTTTTTATTTGGAAATGCAGGCAGTATGGTATTAAAAAAGGCAAAAAGAAATACTCCCCAACTCATAATACTTCATTTTATAGTATTTATAAATTGTTACGAATATAACACTATAACACACCATATTGGTCCCAACAGCTATCAACTCATATGTCGTTCAATTGATTAAAAATATAAAATCTACTGATACCTTGGAGTATACTGCTGTCAGGAATTGAATATATATATATAAAAAGAACTATGACCGGACAGCAAAGAGGAGCGAAGTGGGAATTTGATGAACTGCAAAGGAGGCGGCTTGGGTTTGTACGAACGGTAGGAACTCAGGAGCACTAAAGGACGGTAACGGTAGGAGTACTACGGAACTCAGGAGCACTAAAGGACGGTAACGGTAGGAGTACTACAGGATGATGTGGAAGTGAAGTTGATGATGTGGCGTTATGAAAAGCCAGAGAAAATTTTTAGTGGGCATTAGCTTTATAGGAGTATAAGATTTTATGTTTTTAATATTAGATATAGTTAAAAATTTTGGTTCAGAACACATGTAGTTCTTATACAAATTGTTTTGCTATACTGCTCCTACTGTTTCTTTTTTTAGATAAAGGATACTAATATCGGGCTTCATCTATTAACTGATAGAATCAGGCCAATTATTATAAAGATTTGTAAAAATTCACCAACGTAGACTACAAACAACCAACTTATAGCCCACCAAACAGCTAATCAAAATGAAATAAAGTTTGAACTAAACACGATCAATGTATCTTGATGACAACCATCCATTCGAACCAAAGGACTGCAACGTGGACGTCTCTAGGAATCGTGCGATTTGGATCAGCTGATCCCTCTGGTCATCATGCCGTTGTAGACTTGCCCATTGCCGAAGTCGGGTCCCCTGAATAGAACCTGCATGAAAGATTCTGGTCTATATTTGTCAGAAACCATCTAGTTTCTTGTTAGCCAAATAGCCCAACAAAGCGCCACTGCTACTATTAATAACAAGGTATTATACTTTTTGTTACCAACTTTTGACCACCTTACAAACAAATCATTAAAATCAGTTAGAGGAGGAATACCAAAAAGGATATTACAGCGCGTCATAGAAATTTGACATAAACACAGTCTAAAAGAAGATGCTGAATGGTTTCTAGACAATGACAGAAACAACAATGACTATCACCATTCTAGTTCCGCCTTACTAAGTTATTGTCAAGGGCGTCGAGCCCTAAGGTAGCTGGCCCCTAGCTACGGAGTTCGTAGCCATGGTCCATCTTCTCCGGCGAGGTTTATCCGTCCACCACAGGCTTGTTGGTTGAGAGAGAGAGATTAGACGATAATAATCTTGCTTTCCAATTGCATGGTTCGGTTAAAAAATATATTGCCAAAGGCCTCAACCAATCACTCCTAAACTTAAGGAATAGAAATAGGAAACGAATCTCTCTTTCCTAGCTTAGCCACTCACGGTGGCCTCCTCCTCGCGCGCGTCTGTTGCTCATGCGGCGCGGTCTGCAGAGCGGCGCACGTCATTGGCCCATCGATGCCTGGCGTACGTGCGCCTCCACATGACATCTCTCCCCTCCTCGAGAGACAGCTCGTCCTCAACGTCTTCCCAAGTGGCAGAAGCAGCAGTCTGTCCCTTCCACTGCACCAGAACCTGGCGGACACCTCGTGCCAGGCGTGTCCGGACCGCGCGTTCCAGCTTAGGAGCAATGGCGCCGTGGCGCAGGGTCGGCAGTGGCGGAGGAGCATCTGGAGGCGGCCCGTGGAACTTCTTGAGGAGCCCAACATGGAAAACGTCATGGATATGGGCTCCCGCCAGCAGAGCGAGGCGAACGGTTCCCACATAATATGATGGAAGGAAAGCAGTAAGAATTGAAAGAGGAAAAAACCTTGGGAAGAGAGATGAACAAGCAATAATCTGACTTCAAATGTTTGTTGTTGATAACCAGAATAATTGCTTCAATATTGGATGTATGTGCATGATATTTGGTTCTGTAATTTCGAATCTATGAGAAATACAAGTTGGGATCCAATCTGGGAGTGATTATGGTGGTGGGCAGAAACACATGTTGCTGTTGCTATTGATGTCTTGGAGGAGAAGATACTTGTTGCTGGGCAAGGCGTGTGTGCTTGCGTGCTTTTTAGTGTGGGCGGAAGAAGAGGTGGAAGGCCCATCCGGCCGCGCGCGCCTGGGAGAAAATGAAAAATGCGTGCATGCCAGGAGCCCTCCCCGCCTCAGTTGTTCCCCTTTTTGGACAGTACGGTTCTTTCTTTCCTAATATAGACTGTGCAAGCGGAACGGTATTTTCCTGCGTATGCAGGCGTTAGTTTGGTCCTTATTTCTTTCGTTCGATGTACACTACTGTGCCTCCCAAACCTCCTAGTCTTAGAGCATCATCAATAATTTACAAAATGTTCTTGGCAACTCAGAAAATAATATCACTTGTTAAAACTCAATTTTCCTCTAGAACTTTTGGTTTCACATTAACATAAAAGAAAAACACTCTTGCATCGATAACCCTGCACTTTTCACTAAATAATCGAGCCTCGATCTAGAAACTTTTGTCTCTGGCAAATTTACATTTGGAACCCTAAGTGAAAAATTGCATTTTCGCCCTCATCTTCCAGCTACGACGGTGTTCACGTGACGGCCGACGGGGGCAGTGGCTTTGAGCTGTTGCACGATGCCAGGGTCTCATTCCCGGCCCCGGCAGGCTGGTCAGGCCGGCGACTGCGTCACATCCCTGTCTCTGTCCTTCGGGCTCTCGTGTGCCACGGGCAACTGCAGCGGCGCCGCAAGCTGCTCCATCATCGGAGTCTCATCGGTGGCCATTCGCAACGGCCACGTTCGGGTGTCCGCTGCACGCCCACTGTCACCGCTCGACTTCTCGTGATGTGAGGGAAAGCGAAGACGTTGTCGCACGGGGGAAGGAGGAGAAGTCACGTAGGGGGAGAGGAAGCGGTTCTCACGCATGCGCAAAGAGAGGCGGCGCCACGCGACTCCATGAGGAGAAGTGGAATACGAGCGCGTAAATATGCCCATGCGGAGTGGATGGATGGCAAGTTCTTAAAAATGCCAAGTTCATTTGCTAGACTGAGAGTAATTTTTCGTGTTTTGCCAAATTTACAAGGATGCCAAGTTCATCTGGCAAACTCTTGGACATGCTGGTAGGTAGAGCTCGGCCTTCCATTTCCTTGGTGCCACCGAGGCAAGTGCCTCCTTCCTTTTCCATGGAGATATCCGTTCATTCCTGCCAACACATACATGAGGTGTTGCTAAAAGTTATGACCTATTATTGTAATACAAAATATTAAATAACAAAATCAGTTATGACCAGTAGATTATATGTACATGACATGACACGTTACTTATACATTAAAAAGTTCATAATCAAGTGTGAATTTACCAGATCCCTAAAAGTACTTTCTTGATGTCTAGCTTCACGGATCAAAACAGATCCTGGCCTGGTTTCATTCCACACTCATGCCGGTCACTATTACATGAATCTTTTTTGCAGCGGTCGTTTTGCATTTTCCGCAGCGGACAAAGGTGTCCGCCACGGTGGAGAGGTCACGGTAAATTGTGACTCCACCGCAGCGGGTGCAAGAGACCGCTATGGTAACTCAATTATCCATGGCGGGCACATTAGGATGCCGACTGTGGTTAATCTATGGAAAAAAAGAAAAAGCCCACACTGGGCATAGATATGGGCTTCGGTTGCTTGGATATGGGCCGCCACCGGATCTCCGTGCCGCCGTAGCACCGAGAGGGGCAAGAGGTCGCGCCTCCTAGATCTATTGTCGGGTTGCGCGGCTGGCCTGGATCCGCCACCGTGTTGCGCGCCGACTTGGTTCCGCCGCTAGAGGACATGGATCCGCCGCCGGAAGCCTTGTCCCGCCTGGATCCGCCGCCGGATCTGTGTGAGAGGGAGAGGGTGAGGTGTGGATCCGTGACAAGGAGAGAGACGAGGCTCATACCTTGTCATTCACCAGATTCACGCCAGTGCTCGGAGTAGAGGCTGGATCCGCGGAGTTGGAGTCTGGATCCGTGCGGTTGGACGCCGTGCTCGGTGGAGGACGGAGTCATCGCGCTGCGCTGCACCTCTCTCCACCACACGCCGCCACGCTCTGGGCCACGACACCTCCGTGCTTGTGCTCCTCCTCAATTGCGTCACCTTGCACCGGCGCCGCCCTGTGCGGCGCTGCACTCCACCTCGCACCGCCTTGTGCCGTGCCACACACTGCTCGGCCTGTGGCATGCCACGCGTCACCTCGCAGCACCACGACCATGGGATGAGGACGGGAGTGGGTGTGCACCACCGGTCAGGAGCTATGGGGAAGAGAGGGAGGATGGCGATTGAGGGTGATGGAGAGGATGGCGAGGGAGAGAGTGAGGGGTGCCTTAGGCTAGGGTTGCACGGCGGAAAGAATGAGTTGGGCTGCGCTGCAGAGGGAGAGAGTGAGCTAGGCTTCCAGGTTGAGTGTCACTATCATTCAGTGAACTCCGGTTCAATAAATTGGCCTAATCAAAATAGTAAAAATACTACAGCACAGTACAGAACATTTATCATACAAGTAAAACAAATGATTAAAAAATTGTGGCAGGCACAGTTGAAAAAGAGAGAAGCTTTTGTGTCAATCTCATTTATCTTATTTATAAGTGGCAAGGAAATCTTTAAACCACCTCTCATGCTAAATTGCCGCAATCCACGACCATTTTTGTCAGGACCAACAGCACGTGCCCGTCTCTTCTTCTTCTTCTTGCTGCATCATAAATAGAGAACCAGCTATGTTTTAGATATGTGTTATGTAAATGGCCAGATAATTAAATAAGTGAAAATAGCAAATATGAAACAATAGCAAGTTAGCACGAGGTAAAGCAAAACCAAATTCCAGCTAAGGAAATCATCCAGAAGTCATGTTCTCTTCTCTTTGAAAAGGTGCTACGCTTGCAAAAGGATAAGTTCCATTGTTTTAGTTTAAACTAAAACAAATACAGCTAAGATGCCACAAGCATTTGCTACAAATACAAGATGAAATTTCATGATAGAATGAGTAAATAAAAAAACAAATACAGCTAAGATGCCACAAGCATTTGCTACAATTCCTAGTATTAATAACATTATAAGTCGAGAAACAAATTTAACATGCTTGTAAAAGAGTCATATCAACGCCAGGTTCAAATCATCCTCTATAAACACTAGCGACCACTTCCACGAAATGCTGCAATTTCCACACCCCAGAGAAAGCTAAAGACGACACAAAATTAAGGAGCATCTAGAGCAGGAACAAGCTAATGCCATCCACACGACCAAAAAGCCCCTTAGCTGAAACCCGCAAAAACCTGCTACTTTTTTAGAAAGGCGGTGAATCCTTTGCTGGATTTTTATTAGAAGATCAAGGAAAAAAAAAGAGTTACAAAATGATACAACTGCCCCTATCGAAACCTTTGCCGTTTTTAGAGGACCAAAAACGAACCAAGACGACAACACTACTGAACTGCAAAAACAAAATAACATACAACTTCCACGGACGAACAGGTAGTGTTGGATATCATCTGCAAACCACTGCTACTCACACGGCACAACATACGATGGAATTAATGAGCCCGGCGGGGTCACACACCTCACGGCTGGTTGCGGCGACGGCGTGCCGTTGTCTCCATGGATGTCAAGTTCGCTGAGGCGGCGACCAACGGTGCTCTCGCGGGCAGACGTGGAGACCGGCGCCGTGGCCGAGTGCGATGCGGCGCCCGAGTCGGAGGGGGCTCCGCCGCCACCGATGGTGGGCGCAGAGCGGTGTCCATCACTGGAGGCCATCGCGAGCGGAGGAAGAGGATGGAAGAGTAAGGATTGATCAACTGACGAATTGTTTGATCGATCCGTGGTGTCTCAGGTCATATATATATATAGATTGTACAAGAGTACTGGCGGCGGCCGATGCTACGTTACTGCGCTGAGAGAGCGAGGCGCCGTGGATTTCTGCGTCGGATCTTGACGCAGTTCAAGATCTCCGCCCTGCACGCTGCGCCGCTGGTTTAAACTCCTGTAGACGCGGCTTGTGCATGTATAAATCCCAAGCAATCTTATCGTCGGACGACCCCCGCTCCTCCAGTCCGTGTCGGTTACGTCGCCCGGAAAATAGTAAACCTGAAGTACATGCGGAAATAAAAAAATAATTGAACGCAGTTTGCACCAATAGTCCAATATGCCATGCAGCAGCGGCACTGAGGATCCAAGACACGGTGTGTGCAGCGATTGAAGAATTTGCTATACCTTAAAAAAGTGGAACGCATGGACGTATGATTTGTGATTTGGAACGCATGGATGTATGATGGACGCATGGAGAGTTCCGAAAAATAGTTCAGGTTTGCACCAATAGTGAGAGTTCCGATTCGCAGGTCGTGGTGCCCTCCATCATGGGGCTGAAGAGCTCGGCCTTGAAAACGGGCGACCGGGCGGCAAGGATGCTCTGGTGCGCACCAAAGCTCTCGCCGTCAACCTCGAAGAGCACGTCCGTCCCGTCACCACTCGAGAGGAGATATTGTAACACCCTAGTTTTTCATTTTCAAAATATATATATATAAATAGTCAAAATGATTTTTGGGTGGATAAATAAATGGCAAGATAAATATTTTTATGAAAAATGAAGTTGCAACATGGTAGAAACATGCTTGTGCATTCATGCTGGTGCATATTTTCTTGTGTGATGTTTGAATTTGATTTGGAATTCAAAATTTATTTGAATTTGCATTTGAAAATGGTTTAAAGAAATGAAAAGCAATTTCTTTTGCTTCCCCTCTCTTTTCCTGTTTTCGGCCCGGCAACCAACCGGCGGCCCGTTTCTCCTCCTGCGCGCCGTCGCCTTCTCTCCTTGGGCCGCAGGCTGCCGGCCCATCAAGGCGCTGCGTCCGCGCCCGCGTCCGCGTCCGCCTTCCTCTCTTGCTGTCGCCGATAGGTGGACCTCGCGTCGCCTTCTTCTCCTCCGACTCGGCTGTGACCCGGACGCCAAAACCGACCCCGCGCGACTCGCGCCGCCACGCCACGCCCAGTCCAGCGCCTCATTCCCCAGGCTATTTAAGCCTTCATCGCGCGCCGTAACTCACCCGCAACCCTAGCCTGCCGCCTCGACTCGCTTCGCCCGAGCGCCGACGCCGAAACCCTAGCCGTCGACCGCCATTGTCGTCGCCACCAAAGCCTGCAATTTACCGCCGTCCTCGGGTCATCTTTGCCATCTCCTGGTCAGAAAGCCTCGCCTTGCTTCCCTGAGCATGTTTGTGCCGTCAATTTGATTCAAACCCATCTAACCCGAGCTCCTTTCGTGCGCAGTCGGTCGCCGTCCGCCGCTCCGAGCTGCACGCCGTCCCCGCCTTGCCTCGGTCTCCATCTTCTCCACTGGTGAGCGCGGTGTGAGCTCCGCTTTCGAATGGTACCGGTCGCGCTCGTTCTCGTGGCCGGGATCTTGAGCTCCATGAACTCCGGCGAGCTATTTCGCCGCCGGCGATGGCCGCCGCCGCGTCGGGCTTCTTCCCCGGTGAGGCCGACTGGCCGGATAGATCTGCGCCGTCGGTTTTGATTCTGACGGCCAGAAATAGCCGGTACCCCTTCGCGGGGCACTTTTGCAGATAACCCCCTGGGTTTTGGTGTATTCTGTTATGAGTCCTTGGCGCTTTGGTCAGAATCCGTTTTCCCCACTGGAAAGCGTAAATTCTGCTTAACAAATCCATAATACGTTTTGTTTACTAGAAAGCGTATTTTCCTTATAATAGCTTCTAGAATATGTTTTCTTCTCTGAAAAACGTATTTTCCTTTTCAGTTCAGAATTCGTTTTCAGCTATTTACAGTTTTGCTATTATCTTTAAAAGCTTATAACTTTCACGTTTTAACTCCGATTTGGTCCATTCAAATTTTGTTAGATTCATAATTTCATAATCTACGCAGTGGTACTACTTTTGAAGTATTTTGGAAACTTTATTTTTTAGTCTATATTTAAAATATTTATTTATCTATAGGAAATCTTTGAAAATTCATATCTTCGCCGTTATAACTCCGATTTCGGTGAACTTGATGTCTGTGTGATTGTAGAAGCGAGTAGAATAGTTTTATAATCTTTTTATTCTATTTTGATGACATTGATGTACTGTTCCTCTAATAGCTCTTTGTTTGCTTCGTGTATGTATGCTCGATTGGATTGTCTGGTGTTGATTGTTAATGTCGAGTTCAGACGGTAAGGTTTTTGTTGATCAAGGCTACTTGGAGGATCAGCAGAATCAACAGGAATTTGTAAATCAAGGCAAGTATAGCATGGACCATCCTTATTACCTATTCACTATAAATAACAATTCATATGCATGTGTCCGTTTGATGACCTAGAAACTATAACTAGCTTTGATATCTTGATTCCTTGAACCTTTTGGGTTGCATTGGGTAGTTATGATGCTAGTGCTCTAATGGTCATGATCTTATAACTTGATGTGTGTTATGCTATTAACGAAAATGATGACTTTTAACAAACATGGACTCTTGTCTGTAAGTGATTTATCATGGAAAATCCGTACAGCTGTGAGGGCTATATGGCTCTGGCTTTAGTCACTTGTAGGCCCTTTTCTAGCTGGTTAGTGGTATGAAAGTTGGGGTATAGGACTGTCTCTGTCCTTATGAGTATAGCCGGGAAGGATTGTGCCATATTGGAAGGGGGTTCTACGCACAATGTATTTCCGTATCTCTGATTGGTTAGGAGAACCTATAGGAGGCTTTATATGTTTTGTGGTGGTTTGAAAGTTATAAGTCCACTCAGTTGCAAAACATGACTCACAGTGAAAGTGTACACCTCTGATCAGAGTTTAAATCAATATATTATCCGTGCCCTTCGGTTAGGGCGGCCTTGACACATTTACAAAAGATAATGGTTCTCAAATTGTTAATGTGTGCATCTTAATGTCGTTATTGCTACACACTGGTTAATGTTGTTTTGATCATGAGAATATGGGAATTATCACTACTTTGATGCTGCTTTAATATGATTAAGTTATAAAAGCTAAATGCAGTCAAACAATGTCAGCTTATTTGAGCCTCATTAACCCATGTTATGCTTGTTGAGTACGGTTGTGTACTTACGCTTGCTTTATTTTAATTTTGGAAAATTCCGGATGGGTAACAGATGAAGGTTGGAATGAGAGCTATCGTGATGAGTACTAGGCTTGGTGTTCACCAGTTGACGTGTCCCTGTGTGGAGCTTCCGCAATAAAGATGTCTTAGTTATTTATTGTTTATACGCAATACTCTGTGATAAATATTGGTATGTTATGTAATAAATAGGGTAATAATACTCTTTATAATTTGTCATCCTATATGTGTGACTGTTCCTAGGGCGTATATATGGTTATTTATGCATTCTACTTTTATCCGTTCCTAGGGCGTATATAAGGTTATTTATGCATTCTACTTTTATCCTTAAAAGTGGAGTATGACAGATATCGAAGATGCTGGAGGATGTCTGACGGCGGCACGTCCATGAACTTCGTGACAGCGGCAGTGTCCTCTTCTCGTCCAACGACCAGCTTGAGGACGCTTATGCCGCACCGGATCGTCAAGCTGTCATGGCAGACATAACCCAACTCCTCCAACGCCTTCCTCTTGATGAACTTTGAGACCCCCAGTCAGTTACTGTTGCTAGCCGTGCGCGTGTATGTCATGTTGCTGCTGTTGCTGCAGCCGTAGGTAGTAGGCTTTCCGTGCTTGGCGATCAAACTGAATGTGCATCGTGCGTATACCTCCATGTCACATGTTAGAAAGATGGATATATGATCCGGTGCGTCTGCAATGTCGTAGCCATTGGGGTAGTATCGGACAGAACAACGGTGGCCTGCTGCTGTAAAGGAGGACGAAGTGATGTATTGGTTGCGACCAACTCTCGTGGTCCAGGAGTACCCGTCGATGGTGAGCACATGCGACCCAGACACTTCGGTGGCGACGATCTTCGACGTGCTTGTGACGTCATCGACATTGCCGGCGGTAGGCTTCGAAGAGAACGCCATGGCCATGTTGCTTAAGGACAAGAGAAGCTTAGCCCCCACTCTGCTCAATCCGACGTTTTGAGACAAAGCTGAGCAATAATCGATTTGGGGGTGGGTCCATATATAGTTTTATGCGCGGTCACATAGGATCGAGCCGGAGTCTGACACGGCATGTCAATTCCTCATGCCGTTTCCTGCTTGGATCCTCCACTTGACAACCTGTGTATCCTACCCTTGACGAGGACACTGAACCCACGGAAGCATAATATGTCTTCCCTTTCGTATACCGTACCCAAATAAGAAACCCTAGACAAGGACTCGACTCGATCCCCATGCCATCTTCTTCCTCGCCACCATCGCCGCATCCTTCGGGGATCGGCCGTCACAACCGGAAGAAAAAGAAACCCAGAGCGCTCCCCCTCAAGGCATTCCACGCCTTGCCGTCGGCGAGGGACTGGGCAGAACTACCCGTGGACGCGCTGCTGTACATCTTCAACAAGGTCGACCGAGTGGAGCTCGTGCTGGGCGGCGCGGCAGGTGTGTGCCGCTCCTGGCGCCGAGTCGCCACCCAGGAGCCCGTGCTGTGGCGGCACATCGACTTGCGCGGGTACCCCAAACTCGTCTCCCGGTCTGATGTCGACCTCAACGAGGTGGCGCGGACTGCCCTCCGACGCAGTGCCGGCGATGATGACTTCCTACACTTCCTTGCGGACCAGTGAGTGCCACGGGTTCTGAAATTATATATTTTCTTTATTAAGTATAGGGTTCTGATCTTGTCAAAAAAAGTATAGGGTTCTGAATTGGTACATACTATTATTAGTACATTTGATTTGCATCCTCCTGATGGAATTTTATTGTGCATTAATTTTGTTGCTAACAATGGGGTCAGTTGGTGAATAATTAGTGTAATCATCATAAGTAATGAACTATACAAGTGAGAATTATTTCTAAATAACAGAAAGAAGCTTTAACTTTAACATAGTTTGCAATTTTTAGAATTTAGATGACAAGAACTAAATCAGTTTAAGGGTAATTCCGTAATTTATGCAAAGAATAAAAGTAGAGTTGCTTGGCGACATTAACTATAATTGTATGACAATTGTGTGTCATAGTACGAAATCTTAGCTCTGATGAGGTGGTTGTTTCACAAAACAGCGACCTCAACTTCTCTCCATCCTCCACATAAAAAAAATCTCATATAAAGAGGTGTTGATCATTCGGATCACCACTTTGCATAAGTCCAAGTCGTCTTTGCACCCTTTAAGCTATAATATCCAAAATACTAGGAAACAATATTAGTCCAAATAGTCATGTTGACCATCAAACACCAAAATCAAATTTAAATGGGGGCGTGGGGTTCATTGTTCTTATATGCCTGATGTCAACAATAATAGGTACAAAAATTAAAGTGCAATCTACTTGATAGGATGCCGCTTGGAAATAGATCTCATTGTTACCGTAAATAAACACGTACTGAACAATGTAGTGATTGGCGAAATATATTTGTTACTTAGATTTTAAGAAAATGTAAGTTAATTATGAGATATTTAACTGTGGGCTGTTTCAATTTGAAACTTCCTATTTTGTGTGTTCGTAAGCACAAGTAATCAAATATAAAATTTTGTGGCCAAAAGTAATCATCAATAGTTGAAATTCACTTTTTGGGCCCATTTGGCACACCTCCAGCTCCAAGGTTTATACTGGATATGTTGTTTGTAGACAAATACTGCAAATATTTTTATTACATCTATAATATAAACTAGTAAAAGTATCTGTGCATTGCAACGGGAGATAAAGCAATATCTTAGGCACAGTAATATTATTTTGGTGCAATTTGTGCACACTCTTTCTTTTCCTTTTTCTCTTCGGCATCCATGATCAGATATTTTAAATTTAGTGGATTGTTTGCCTAATATGGTTTTTAAGTGCCTCTATGCACCACCTTCATGTACACCTTGACGGACATCAATCCTGACATCTTTCTGTTGTAGAATATTGGCTTTATCAATGTTGGTATATCTATGATGTTGATTTCTTTTTTGTGCATTACAGTTACTATGGAATTATAGGAGTGTTTTTCTTGACATGTAAATGCTTTTTTTTTGTTTTTGATGTTTTATGCTCTTTAAGATATTATTTTTTATTATAAGGTAGCAGGATTCTCGCATGTATTCCAATTTGGATAAGGACCACAGTATTATATGAACTTAGTAATTGGTGTAGGATTGTAATTCTAACAACACTTATCTATTATTAGTTATTGTTTGAGGCTAGTAATGAATTTGAGATATATTTTAATTATTCACTAATGTTTGGCAAAGCCAGCCTATACTGATACCATTGATAATATATTTTATAATTAAATATAATTATATATTGTTGCTAGTTGGAGAAGCAGGGGTGCCAACGTGTGCGGACGGAGGAAGTACGGCACTGTAACTTTAGTTTTTCATACTCCTCGACCACTGTATTTCGGTTCTGCCTCAACTACGTTCTCAGTCATCGTTGAAGCTATATGCATGCAACATATGTAAAGATGATTTAACACACCTATAGACAAAGCATAACATGGCAAAATTCATAACATCTTTGGCAGATCACATTTCTATAAAAATAACCAAAGTAGTTTGACAATTTTCTGATTTTTCTAGGATTTTTGTTGAATTCTGCAAGACTCACTTGGCTTTGGATATTTTGCACCAGGAACCTCAATCTATTAAAAACTATTAAGATCTTACATTTGAAACCTTGTATTTGTTTCTATTATCTTGCCTCTTGATCTCCTTGTGTCAACATACGAAAACATATAGCACTACTACCTGGATACGGAGACGGGAAGGCTACAGGCAGCTTATCATTAATTAATTAATAGAGGTAATACATAAAACGAGTCATGTACTTAACAATCCAGCAGCTCTTTGTCCAGAATTTACCATAGCTACCAGGTTACCAAAATTCATAAATTCTTTTAAAGCCAGCTTTGCCTAATAGGACTTTTGTGACCCTAAGCTCGAGTTTCGTGGGCTAACAAACCTGTTAGAAAATGTCCCGAATTTAAAATTGGATATTTTCTAACTGAGTTCTTTTTTTTTTTCTTTCCAATCGTATTAGATTGAGTAGTAGACTGGAGCCAATCAGAAAAATAATTAAAAAAAGAAAGTCCAAACACCCAGTTAGCGTCTTCAAGTCAAATACATTAGTAGCTAGTGATCCCAGACTTTTCCAATATGAAAAGAATAGAACTTATGGGATTACAAGCATCAACGAGACTAAGTTGTCCGTACATTTATTTATATAAATAGAGATTTCCTAAACAGTCACTGAATGTCCAACCTAACATTTGCTCAATAAAGAAATATTACAGCTCCAAGTAAAATATGATTTTGCAAAGAGCAAAAACAGTACACAGTAGAAAGTACTACCGGCATTTGCCCTTGCCGTATGGAAGCAACTGAATTGTAAACAAACCTTTGCCTTTTATTGCATCACTTTGAGAGCACTGATGACTAGTGGCCATCCTTGCCATGCCATTTTAGTATCCCTGGAGTAGGAGGCGAGTTTGATACCGAAACTCCTATTGGCCCTGGAGGCTGCACTGACTGATGCCAATAACTGGTCGATGTACTTGAGCACTCACCTCCATCCACACCAGGATCTTGGATACAGTCCGCTCCTTGTTTGCCACATAACCCCATTGATTTCATCACGGTGGTTTCATCATGCAACTGAAACGGAGTGCTGCATTTTGAGAAATATTGGAGTCAGCTATGGCTTGGCACTCAGGAGCCCTTCATGCTAAGTTATAATATGACTTAATACTTTCAAAATGTACGTAATACCTTGATGGAAAAGCACAACAAAAAGTGAAAGCATCTATTTCAGAAATGAGAAAACACTCATCAGTCCGCACAAGTACAAAGGGCCGTTAGATTTCCTCAAGTCAATAATAATTCAATGAACTGGCAGTCCATCTGCTTGTAACATGCAGCCATCAGAGTACTTTCTAAAACATGTACTTTCTAAAAGATTTCAGCCAACCTAGCATTCACATATCATTAAAGATACTTTCATGTACTAATAGCAAAAGAATCATGGAATAAAATTGTTGAATCATCTAGCAGATGCTATAGAACTAACAAATTCTTATGAACAAACATCTTTTCATCAGGGCATACATATGTTATTGAACAATGTTTAACTGTCTGACAAGATAGTGCGAAGGGAAACAAAATGTAATTCTTATCCTACCTATTGAAGTCTAAATCAATTATCTACGAATCATCGGTCATCTGCACATCTAAAGTTCCATGAGGAGTTGTCCGGTTACACAACAAATGGAAGTAATTGTCATTTAGCACATCATCGCTAGAAAAAAATTATGGAATTGAATAATGAAGTTAAGAAGGCATAACACTGGGAATAAAAGTGATGAACTGAGGTAACCGTAGCAAATTAAAGAACCAAGGGTTCACTAGGAATGCTTCTTTATGGCCTTCATTCAAAAGTAAAAACAATAGACACATGGCACTCATGCTTAGTTCCTCCAGCAACACGTTCATGTGTGCCTCCAGGGAGGTGGAGAATGTTCATTGATGTTGCGTGCTGATGGCAGTGATTTTCTCGGCGAGGCCATGGGTGACATTGAGGACGAGGGTGCATTCAACCACCCTCTCTGAGACTGGAGAGGGTGTCATCCATGATCTCGAAGCAGCGTAAACTACAATCAAAAGATCGCCTTGAAATCTTGAGTGAAGTAGCACCGCATAAAGGTAGAGGCACGAGGGTGTGAACATTCTGCATAGCGACCACCCTGACATGGGTGCAGGCTTAGAGGTCCACATAGGAAATTGACTAGATCATGCATGAAGGCGAGGATGTCCATGCAGAGGGACTCCCCATCGGAGTCAGTGCGATAATCAGTGGTGTGGATGTCAGCACGGTCCATAGCAACGTGCAAATGGTCAACTGTGTCCTAGCGATGCTTGGCAGCGAAAATGGCTTCATGCTCAGCAGCCTCCTCCATCGGCCTGATGGTGCTGCCAGTCTGCCACATGCATTAGCAGAAGTAGTGATACCCTAGAGCGCAAGCGCATGCAGCTGCCTCAGCTTTTGTGGCTGTCACATGCATGCTATCGGCAACTCAACAACCATGGCATACTTTGCAATACTGGCAATGCCAAGGGAAGCGAAGCATTCATGTGGCAACTCAATAGGCATGACTGCTGGAGGGGGCAGTTATGGTTTGAGGAGAGGCAGAAAGTGATCCATCATGGAGGATAAAAGGTAACACATATATGCCAAGGATGGTGGGATGACATATGGATTGGAGTATAGAAACAAAACCAATCTACGATGACCTTTGCCTATAATGTTTCAATCATAACTATCCAATCCAATTATCTAATTACATGCGGGCACATGGCCCATAGTGTCATATAGTACAATTAATTTTGAGTACAACACAAACCATGAAATATCAGTTAGTATAAGCAAATAAATTTCTTTACCAATACGTAGAATGTAGAAATGATGAGGCTATTTTAAAATAGGACTTTATAAAGGTTCAAACAATTCAATAGGACCTTGGATGGTACAACATTCCTATTCAAATCCACAACGGAATCCATTTGGTTCCAAGGATATCTCGTTTGATATATCCTATCTCTGGAATGGCTCAAAATGTTCTATTTGAAAACTGGCAATGAAATTTAATAATGGTATAATAAATTATCTCGAGATCCATGTAAGAATACGAGGAAGCATTATTTTTACCTCAACTAGTGTAAATGGCAACGCCAGTGCCCTGGAAGGTGCATTCCCCGACCCATGTAGCTGCTGATTTCGATGAACCAAGTTTTGGAGACATACATACTGCAAATAAACTCAATAAGTTTCACAAAGCATGAACATAACAAGCAAATGAGTTTCAAAACATTTCAAAATCAACATTGAAAATGGAGGAACAAGTATCATTACTAACTAAATATCTGTGACGGTGAAATACAGTTAACAATGCATGGCTCATTTGAAAAATGGCAACATACGAATATTCTAGAACACGAATTTAAAATGATCAGTTCTGACCGGGAGACACTTAGTAGCTTGGAGATTAACTTAGTAGCTTACTAGATACATAAAAGGGATCATTCAGCTATAAATGACCCTCCAAAAATATATACTCTCTCAATCCCATAATAAGCGCACATCTCACATGCATTTCAAGTTAACTAATTTTGTGTTTCAATGATTGTATATCCAAATAGATTTACTATGAAAATATGTTTCAATGGTTGTATAACAAAATAAATTTACTATGAAAATATCTAGCATGATTAATCAGATGATGCTTATTTGGTTCCATGAATATTAGTATTACTCAATATACACTAGTATACAAAGTTACTATAGAGGCGGGTAAATCCGCTTTTCAGGACGGTCTGCCTGGCCGCCACTAACCCAGCGAATGTAAAAATGGAACAGCTCTAGTGATAGATTTTTAACCGCCCCTGAAGATAGATCTTCAGAGACGGTTAAATTAAGACAACCATCTCTGAAGATCTATCTTCAGGTGTAGTTAAATTAAGAAAACCGTCTCCGAAAATTCATCTTCAGATGTGGTCGCCTGAAGACAACCGACTTTGAAAATGATTTTCAAGTATTAAAAAAATATTGCAAGCGGTCGTGCTCCCGGTGACCGTGGTCGCCGGCGGCGTGGTTGCCGTTGCCGCATCCGCACCTTCATCGCGGTCGTCACGGCTGCGTCGTCGCAGCTGCGTCGTGGTGCAGCTTTGAGCGGCATCAGCAAGCACGCCATTGTTGTCCCGCCATGCTGCTCTCACCGTGGCTTTGCTAGCCTCAAATGAGGCCGCATGTCCAGCTCTAGTAGTGGCCTCCGTCGGCCGGCGCATGCATGCATGAATCGGTTGCGACTTGCTGTTTGATTGCTGCGCGTGCTTCAGCACTGCAGCCGAGGGCGCAGCACATCTCCGCCCACAGTCGGCGCCGCAACGTACCACCGTCCTCGGCCAGCACACCGGCGCCGAGCCAACACCATCAGCGTAGCACTGCTACGCCCAGCAAGTACACCAGCGCTGGGCCGCCACGCCTGGACAGCTCGCCGCCGCCGTACCGCCGCGCGCGGTGGCACAACAGTAGGTGGCCACCCTATGGCACGCCCCGCTGCTGTGCAACCACGCACCCTGCCATTGGCACTGCGAGCCTTGGCTGTGAGCTGGGGACACACGCTGGGAAGAACAAGAAGAAGATAGAACAGATAGAACACAAGGGGGAGGAAGTTGAAGAGAGGTCAAGAGATGAAATGCTGAACGCCACCACTGTAGAGATAAGGTTGATGTGCTGCCGTAGATAAGGCCAGTCTCAATGGAAGATTTCACCTCCCAGTTTTTAAGACGTGAAATTTTAGATTGAAACAGGCCTCTATCTCAATGTATAGTTTCATCCCACGATTTCACATATTCTTTTTAGTTTTTATGGGTCCCACCCGTCCCTGCTTCTAATCCAACTAGTCGCGTCGAACACAAGCGGACAGCGTTGGCCATGGCGGAGTGCGCAGCCACGGCGAGGCACGACGGCAAAGGCAGAGCTCGCCCCGGCGGGGAGGCAGAGCCCTCGCGAGGCCCGGCGGTGAGGCGGAGCCCATGCGGGGACGTGGCCGCGGCGAGGCGACAAAGACGGAGCTCGCCCCCGGTGGCGAGGCAGAGACCACGCGAGGCCCAGCGGCAAGGCGAAGCTCGCGACCACTGGCCGCTGCTACGAGGCAAAGAGACGGAGCTCGCCCTGGCGAAAGGCAGAGCCCGCGCGAGGTCACGTCGTACTCATCCGACCCGGGTGACGTCGCTGGCAGAGGTGAAGCTCGCGGCCGGTGGCGAGGCGGAGCTGCGCGTTGCGGTCGCGGCGTGTCGGCCGAAGACAGCAGCCCGCCCACTATGGAGGGGAAGAACATGATTGGAACTACGCCAGAGAATGGCCACAGCGTCTCCATCGATCTCCGACGTGGTGTCCAACCGGATCTCCTAGCACAAGCTACAATTCATCACCACACGTACGTCCACATATAGATTCTTCTTGACTAGCTATTCCGATGGGCGATGGCTTCTCCAATACGATGCGTGGTGATGTCGGCCCTGGGGATTGGGATCAGGGCGGAAAAGGACCAGCGCGCGACGAAGGCGCGCATGGCGGCCTCGCCCGCGGTGGAGGGGCGTTCGCCCGGCCAGGCCGGAGGGGAGCTCACCCACGCGGCGACGGTCTCACGACCGCCGGAGGAACCAGCCAGCGATGCTCCCTCCCGCGCGTGGCAAAGCCGCGGTGGCGCTCCCGGCTCCCGCGCGGACTCGGCGCCTCGGCGGCCTTGCCTCACGGCGGAGACGACCGCGCTCGCGCGAAGGGCTAGGCTCCCGGCGGTGCTTAGATGCGGCGGCGGGGTGCTCGCCCATGGCCGGAATCGGAGCCTAGTCCCGTGCGCCCGGGGATCCCTGCTGTGGTGGCTTAGCGGCGCTCGCGGCCGGCGGCGCCCGCGCTCACGCCCACGCCCGGCGCAGCCGCTCCCGCGTGGTGGAGCAGGCTGCCTTCGCGCATGAAGAAAAGCTACGGTTTCACGGCCTTGGAAACATCGCTGGAGTCGTGTCGCGGGGATGAAACGAATCCCTTTTCTCTCCTACTCATTTCATGCAAAAAGTGTAAATTTGCTGACGTGGCATGTCATTTAATGTACATGAAACTTTTCATGAAACCCCACTGAGACTGGCCTAAGGACGCTCAGCTCTGCCACACCGCTGGGAGAAAGTTGATGAGGGTGGGTCCTATAGATATTAAAGCCAGTGCATGAAATTTTGAAGAACCTGCCCGCGAACTAATTTTTACATCCCGACATAAGGAGAGAGAGGTAGACAGGGAATCCAAAGAGAAAATTTAAACTGCATGCGCGCGTAGTTATTTTTAGAGCCGGTGCTCTTGAAAGATCTGTTTGTAATAATAGATTTTTAGAGGCGGCTCTTATAAGATAACTGTATCTGAAAATCTCATTTTCAGAGCCGGTTGTCTTAGGAAAGCTGCTTCGAAAAATCAATTCAGAGATGGATCTTTTAAGAGAACCACCTCTGAAAAATATAGATTTTTAGAGGCAGGATTCCTAATAAAACCGCCTCTAAAAATTGATTTCTAGCGACGGGTTTATATCTACAGTGCCTCTCGCGAAGGTCAGTGGCAGCGTGCTATGTCAGCCATCTCTATTAGAAATTGGTGGCGTTACTGATGTCAATTTTTATACTAGTGACAAGTGAACTCAATTTTTATTTAGTTATACATACAATCCAACAAAAAGGCAGAGGTATCCCTTCCTGTTTCTTTAATAACGTAACAAATGAGCACAGAAGGCTAGGCATTCATGTAATTCTGTATGTACCTGGCTGTTGTGGCACATCAGCATACAGTAGATCCTGGGGTTTAATTTTTTTAATGCTATTCTCAAAATAGCACATGGACATATAGTACAATTAATTTTGAGTGCGATAGAAGGCTAGGTATTTCACATTTATTTATTTGAGGATATCATGAGGAAATTAAGAAAGCAAGGACTAGTCCATTCTTACTTGTTCTTCTAATTCCTTGAGACATGTAGTTTTCTGTTCAATCCGATCTTTCTGTGCATTGACCACCTTCTGCATCATATGCATAACCATAAAGAAATAAGCAAAAAGGGTAACCTAGAACCAAATCCACATTATTAGAGATAAGCAGCAGAACCTTCAATTCTTCAATATCTTTCTTGCTTGTCTTGGGCAAGCCTCTCCACTCTATTTCCTTTTTGTCTTTAGATATAATTTCCATAGCCCTTAGGACATTCAGCGTATCATAAACTCGTCTTCGAATATTTTTCTCATCAAATTGTTGCTGCATTTTTAGGATAATCCACATTTTCATGTTGTCTGCGTTTTTCATGCCCCAAAGAGTAAATGATATATGTTGACGACGAGTGGCAAATCCACATAGCAACAGTTTACTTGCACATATCAGCATATGATGTACTCCCTCCATTAAAAATTGTAAATCGTTTTGGCCTTTTATGATTAAGATACATTTATTTTACTACACCTCTAAAAAGTATGCAATAAGAAAAGCTATATTACAAAGAGAGTAAATATAAGAGTTTATCAACTGCACCATATCAGTATCATCGCACTTCAAGATACGGTAGCTCTTCCTCTGAAAATCCATATAGGTCTAAAGCATATGTAACAAATTCTTAGCACATGTAATTTACTTCTACACTTTGGTGGTGAATCTAGCTGCTTACACTAATTTCCACATTGCGAAAAGGGATGCTCAGCGATCCTCAATGGAAGTTCCATTTGTATTTAATAAGCTGCCATATATATAAGAAGTTCGATGACAATATAATAAAACACTCAACAAAAATACCAACTCTCTATATGTCATGAAATTAAATGGGTATGAAACCATAGAATAAAAGTTTCCATTGAGAGTGGTGTTTCATTTCGTTCAACAAGAGATGATGGTCTTGGAAACAACATCATGAAGACCTGGACTAGTATACACTGTAACTGTACCAAATAAGACTAGGTATAGCTAACATAGAAAAGAAAGTGGATACCTCATTGTATGTTGTTACCCCTTTGCTTTCGACTTTGTCACAAACTGAAAATGAATAAATCAAAATTTCATCAGACTAAATAAAATATCATTCAGTGAACTCAGGTTCAATAAATTGGCCTCATCAAAATAGTAAAAATACTAAAGCACAGTACAGAACATTTATCATACAAGTAAAACAAATGATTAAAAAATTGTGGCAGGCACAGTTGAAAAAGAGAGAAACTTATGTGTCAATCTCATTTCTCTTATTTTTAAGTGGCAAGGAAATCTTTAAACCACCTCTCATGCTAAATTGCCGCAATCCACGACCATTTTTGTCAGGACCAACAGCACGTGCCCCTCTCTTCTTCTTCTTCTTGCTGCATCATAAATAGAGAACCAGCTATGTTTTAGATATGCGGATTGCGTCACTATACTAATTGAGTCACTCATGCAACTATACTAATTGCCTTAGGAACTGAACTATCATAAACAAATGCAAGCATGCTGGTGTTGGCCTATAAAAAGTTATTTTGGGTTTTGAAAAAAAAATGAAAAGAGACTTCTCAATGAAACATGAACTATAGTATCTTCCGCACAACCCATTACTATAGTATGGGCAGTACAACATTGCCCACATATTAGTTCAAATATTTAGCTATATATATACCAGAGGAGATTTATCACGTTGCACATTTCATTCATACAGAGAAATGAAATTATGTAGCACACTAAAGCAAAGAAAATGTAAGATTTCTTTATTTCTCAAAATGTTTAGCATGGATAGAATTGTTATCCATCTAGCAAAAAACATGTCACAATAATAACCTCAACACCTGATCAAATACAGGATATTACTGAGGGTATACATGACAAAACCATCGGAGGGGCGGGCACTAGCTCAGTGGCAGGCTCCCCACATTTTTTAAAAAAAACCTATTTTTTCTGCCATTTTTCGGGGTTACTGGAAACCCACATCAGTGGCGCCAGCCCATATCAGTGCCGGTGAGGTAGTGCCAGTTCAAAATCCGGCACTAATGGGGCCTCTAAAATCGGCACTGATTGTGTAATCTATAGTAGTGTTATATGTCCCAAATATACAGCGATAGGCATCATACATCCCAAACTATGCAAAATGCATGAACTTGCACCATGCAGCAGCTTCATATCTTCTCTCTTGGGGCTTTGGTTTGCATCACTATTGACTATTAGAAGCATCCATATATGCTACAAAAGTGTAATTAAACAATTTCACATGTAAAGTCTATGTAGCTAAGTGGGAACTAAGTTGAAAGCTAACAAATACAAAACCAAGTCAGGGGAGATTCTCCATCTTACCTTTTAGAGATCTTTAATACTCTTGAGAGTTGGTTTCTTCTTCCTATTTGTCCTTGGTCGAATATGGACCGATTTCTCAATCCCAGTACTTGAACTAGCACGAACTCTACTACATCAGCACCTTCACAACACACATAATTTTCATAAAGTAACTTGGATGCTGAAAAATAGCCAAAACAGCTAATCAAGCTGAAACTTACCATCTCCTTTGGTTACACAGGCTGTACCACCATCAGCTTTGCCTCTATCCTCATCATCATCATCTTTGAAGCAAGACAGATTTTCAACAAATTTACATGTTATGCACAGTAATCATAAATCACAAGTGATATAGTTTATTTGAACAAAAAGCTCACAATCACCTTCATTGTCAGAACTAGCAGAGCTGCTGTACTGTGACTCAGCATATACTGGGCTACCATGTGAAGAATCTGAATTAGAGTGAACATGAAATATTTCTTCATCTTCCTCTTGCACCTTCCTTTTCCTCTTACCACCGTTTTGGCCAAAAGAAAGTTTCCTCTTGAATGCAGCCACTTGTGATGCGTCCATCTGTAGCTCTTCAATAAGAAAACCTCCAGGCATGGTCCAATCATCAGCCTCAAAATCATATTCATCCATTACCGGTGTAGACTCAGACCTAGAGTGGCACAGCCAATCCATGATGGGGTAGGCTTCATCAAAAAAAGAAGCATCCATCATCAAGCTATATGGATCTGTGGCCGCCGACTGTGAATGGTCGGGTCGTGAGTAGTTGCTGGTGCCGATGACTGCCTGGACGTTGGAGTACCCGTCAATGGTCAGCACGTGCCACCTGGCCGACTCGGCGAAGAGGCCAGAGAGCAGAGCACGTCAGCCCGGCGCAGAAGAAGTCATCATCGGTTTGTTGTCGGCCAAGCCGAGGGCGGTGAACAGGCCTCGAAGCATGACGTACGGTGGTGCTGCAACTTTAATTTCCTGTTCATTTGATAATCTAACAAACAAAGGAAGAGTTGAGAAGAAATCGAATCCGGTTTGGTTGCGTCATCGAGTTAGATATCGAAACCAAAATACGTGGATCTGGTTTGGTTGCGTCATTGAGTCGCACACACATTGCCATCGATCCTAACCTCTCGCCCTCCCTCGATTCTCCATAGTCCCCATGTGATTCTACTGTCATGGTCCACGGCCTCAAGGGAATAAGCGATACATAGGTATGCTGATCTTCATGTCTGCCGTCGGAAGCGGCAGTGTTGGCATAGGCAGCGGCGCGCCAGAGCAGAGCGCGTCGTGCATCATCGCCAAGTCCGTGGCCGGGTTGCACACGCTCACCATTAACGGTTTCTCACAGATCAAGCTAGGCAACGATCTCAGGAAGCCCATCTTCAGTTCCACCACCTTCATCGCCGGCGGCCACAGTGCGCCAAGTCACTGCAGCGGTACATGATTTGACAAGGCCACGTTGATTGGATGTTGATGTTTCTCTGTCTTCGCTGCCCCTGCCATCACTGCAGTGCCGGTTAGAAGGTCGCTGTAGTGTACAAGTTCAGCTTACTCGACCACAATGGACAGCCGTCCTACAGCATTTCCATCGGTGTCGTATGGACGTTCACCACGTCCTACAACAGCAAGTTCGTGCTCCCATTTGTCCAGACCACGTTCCTCGATGTTGACACCAGCACTTGTAATCGTGACAAGTTTGTGTTTTCCATAATTATTAGATGCATGTCATTGGTTCAATTAAGTTGTGAACATTTTTTTATTGCGTAGAATTAGGAGTAGTGCAGAGACTGCACGTTCTCCATATTGACCGCATCAGGAGGACCAGCTCTGCCATGGCGTGTACACCATGCATGTCGCACGGATGCCGCAAATGACGGAGTACCATGCAGCTGCGCATTGTGGCGAGGATCTCGGATCAGAGCCCAATATAGTTCAACGAACATTGCATTAAAAAGTTGCACCATTCGTAGTGGAAAACCACTCTCTTGCATGTGTTCTGAGCTCTTGTAGCCGGTCACCGCTCGTCGGTGCCACGCCATCGCTATGCTCGATCTCGAGTGCGGTTCCAACATTTTGGTATCAGAGCGTGGTGCATGTTTAGCGTCTCTGTAAGCCCACCGTCATCATCGCTGAAAAAGTTCTGTGTCGTGCCTCGCTGCCAACCGGTGAAGAAGATGGGAGATGCACAGACCAGCCTCCATGGAGTTCCCAGCATCAAGGAGAGAACATTGATGTGCCGATGCTGACATGGGGCAACTACTCCAAGTGGGCGATGTTGATGCAGTGCAATTACGAGGCACTGGAGATCTCGGAGGTGATCGACCTAGGTACCAGCGTGGAGCGCTCACAAGATCGACTGGCCATGAGCGTGTAGCTGCATTCCGTGCTGAAGGAGATGTGGCAGACACTCGGTAGGCACAAGACTGTGAAGGAGGTGCGAGAGGCAGCGTAAGTCATGCTTCTCGGTGCCACACAAAGGTTGTTGAGAGAATTCAAGAATATTGAGTTCAAGGAGGGCAAGACCATTGATGAATTTGTGATGAGGATCACGAAACTCATCACCAATCTGAAGACTTTGGGTGAGACCATGGATGACACTCGCATGATCAAGAAGTTCTTGCAAGTTTTTCCCCCTCGGTTCACTTAGATCGTCATCTCGATTGAGATGTTTTGCAATTTGAAGCAGCTCGCCATCAACAAGATCGCATAGGGCGTTTGCGCATGGTGGAATATTTGTTCGACGAGAAGGTGGACCACATCATTGACAAAGCGGGACGGCTCATGCTTGCCATGGAAGATTGGCTCAAGAAGCACAAGCATCGTTTTCACTCCAGCCGGGTGGAAGTGGTGGCGGCGGTGGTGCTAACTAAAAGGGAAAGGCGGTGGCGTGCTGTGATGGTGGTGCCTCAGGGCTGGTCAAGTTGACCTCTGAGGGCACGCTGAGGAGGAAGGGGAGATGCCGCAACTATGGCTTCTATGGCCACTGGGTGGAGGACTGTAAACGCTCAAAGACAGAGAAGAAGAAGGAGACGCAAACGTCGGAGGTAGACGTGCCATTCGGCGGCGCTGACATGTTAGGTGCACTGATGCTAGAAACATGCAATGTCATGCATGCGCCGCACTAGATCGTATATCTGATGAAGAAGATGGTTCCGTCGAGCGTTCCTGACGGTGTGTGGGTACTAGATACTGGATCTAGTAACCACATGACCAGAACAGGATTGCCACTGTCACACCTTGATTAGGGTGTTTGAGGCTCAGTTCGTTTCGGGGATGGCTTCAGTGTCAAGATCCAAGGTATATGGGTTCAGTTGTGATGCAAGATCGCCATCATGGTCACAATGTGCTCACTAATATTTACTACATACCTAAATTGAAAAGTAATATTGTCAGTCTTGGTCAGTTAGTTGAAAATGGGTTTAAATTCATGGGACAATATGGAAGCTTATGTGTTTATGATCAAGAACATACACAGTTGATCTCAGCCCCTAGAGTTGTTGATCTCGGCCCCTAGAGTTGGTAATAGACTGTATCTGGAAAGATTTGGGTTTACACCACTAGTTTGTGTGCTTGCACGGTCTAATCATATGTCCTGGCCATGGCATGCCAGATTTGGGCATGTGAACTTCAGGTCGCTGAATTCAGTACTATGTCCATGGTACAAAGATTGCCAGGTGTCAGCAGGGTGGAGAAGGTGTGTGACAGGTATGTTCTAGGAAAACAACATAGAAAGCCATTCCCACAGCAGTCAAGTTTCAGAGTAGATAAGGGTCTATAATTAGTCCATGCAGATCTTTGTGGGGAAATCACTCCCAAAAGCACAGGGGGTGCCTCTTATTTTCTACAAGTGATAGATCATCACAGTAGATATATGTGGGTAGAGATTCTCAAGACTAAAGATCAGGCTCTTGAATGTTTCAAAAAAATCATGTTGAGAGTAGAAAATGAGTCTCGTGGAAAGTTGAAGGCTTTTAGAACAGATAGGAATTTACCTCCAATCTATTCTCAGTGTTCTGTAGTCAATGAGGAATTAAACACGGCACCACCAGTCTTAATTCACCTCAACAAAATTGAGTGGTGGAAAGGAGGAACCAATCTGTTAAAAAGTTCACCCACAAAGGCATTGAACAACATGACTCCATTTGAAGCTTGGAATAGGGAGGAACCCAAAGTTAGTCACTTGAAAGTTTTTGGTTGTGTGGCACATGTGAAGGTTGTTGGTCCAGGGTTGAACAAACTATCTCACAGATCAAGAAGGATGACCTTCATTGGCTATGAGTCAGGTACAAAGGGGTATAGACTCTTTGATCCCATCACTAGCAAGCTATCTGTGAGTAGGGATATCATTTTTGAAGAAAATACACTGTGGGATTGGAATAATACAGGGTGCAATGCAGATCAGCTGGTGATTGAAACATTCATAGTTCACTATGATCAGACTGAACAAAATCTGACAACAAGAGAGCATGCACAGATTGGGAATGCAGGAAGCCCTATTGCAAATGCAGAGCAAGAAAATTCTGCAGGTCAGGGGAGTGGTGAGGCTCATCATGAAGCACCTAACTCTCCAATAACTCCAGGAACAAATGCTGTCCAAGCCATTAATCATGCAACACCACCAAGTCAATATTCTGAAGAAACTTTTGGGGGACCTCTGAGATTCAGAACTCTGGATGATCTCTTGGACTCCAGTGATGAAATGCAGGACTATGAATATAGTAGTGTATGTTTGCTTGCAGCAGATGAACCATCCGGTGTAGATGAAGCAATCTGGTGTAGATGAAGCACTGGAAGAAGAGTGCTGGGTCAAGGCCACGAATTCTGAATTGCAATCAATAGAAGAGAACAACACTTGGCACTACACAATGTTGCCAAAAGGTCACAAGGCAATTGGTTTAAAATGGGTCTACAAAGTAAAAAGGGATCCTGAAGGAAATATTGTCAAGCACAAGGCTAAATTTGTTGCAAAAGGTATGCTCAAAGACATGGAGTGAATTATGAGGAGGTTTTTGCTCCTGTTGCTAGGTTTTTGCTCACGTTGTTGCTAGGCTAGGCAAACTATTGTAGATGCTCCTAATCATTGCTAAAAAATCGGTTTGTAATTGTTGTTGATAACACCAACCACGTTTTTATAAATTATAATAGAACCATTTACTGAAGGATAGCGGTCCTATCACTAAGCTATTTATAGCTAACTTTAGAGGTGTTTGTCTACTTGTGCAAATAAGCTTGGCCATAAGATTAATCTATCATTACACTCAATGTAACCAGGTTTATCTTTTATCCACAGGTTATTGAAATCCTTATATCTGTTAAAATGTTAATCCCCACGTTACTCCACTCTATAACTATCCAAATCATCTCACACTAAAAGTCATATCATGTACCAACTCTTTAACATCTTAACGCAAACTATCCATGCCACCTCCACTATTTCAATATCACAGTCACATGTTTGCAAGATGCGTTTGTAATATGTGTTTACGTAGACGAGTCAAAAATCAATGGACGCGCAGATCACGCATATGTAATGTCAATTTTTTACATATTCCTAAATTAACACTCAGAAATAGAAAGATATTTGACTTTGGAAAAAAAATAGGACAACCCGCTTCCCTAAAACAGTTTCGATGAGAGTACAAGAACTTTGCGTATACATTAAGGTTAAGCAAGTCACCGAGCAAGCATGGCCAGCAGCTCCTCAACAAAGTTTGGAAAACTGCTCGTCAAATGCTCAAAACCATCAGTCGCCATTGTAGCCTTCAAATTGCTACCATACTTCAGAAATTGGACGCGTGCTTTCTTAAGGCCCTGGCAACCATGCGCAGAATAGCTTCAACCTCTCAATGCCATCTCTATCTGCCTCCATGTGGTCAATCCGTACGCAAGTTTCAGTTGTCTCCTTCATTGGGCTGTAGAGCTCCGCCATGAACACTGGCGACCGAGCTGCGGGTACATACCGACGCGCCCGGAACGTCTCGCCACCGACCTCGAAAGCGACATCCGACCCCTCCGTCCTTGAGGAGCCGGCAAATGTCCCGGACCGCATCCCGCAGCTTCACGTCAATGAGCCCTGCCGTGCCACGCTCCTCCGTGCGGATCTCCGTCGAGACGACGATGACGTCGCACCTGATCCTAACGCAGTCGTCCCTTAGGTAGGACGAGCCCTCGACCAGGCTCCTAGTGTGCATCAACATGCGAGATCCCCACGCCCATGAGCCGTCCACCTTCCACTTGTGCAGCTCGTTTTTCTGCAAACCGTGCCACGGACTCCGTGTCCAGGTCACCGTAGTCGAGCAAGATGAACCTGAACCACACTGCCGCGTTCTCGCCGGCGGCGGCTTCTGGCTCTCGCGCGTCGGTTAGATGCTAATGTAGCCGTCAGTGTCTGGGTCTTCGTCTTTAGGGAAGTACATGATGTACCAGTGGTGGCCGCCGACGGTGAACGGGCATGTTGTGACGCATTTGCCGGCACCGACGAGTCGACGACTGTCTTGACATTGGAGTATCTGTCGATGGTGATCACGTGCCACCACGCCATGTACTGGGCGACAAGGGCCAACGCGCTTTGCTCACCGGCAAGCGCAGAAGAAGTCGTCAGATTCTTGACGCACTACTACATAAAACTTAACCGTGGCGGTTTTTTTTTTTACCATGACAGTTTTTCTAACCGTCACGGAGCCAAGGTTATGGTTAATCGTGGCATTAACCGTGGCGGTTTCTCAACCGCCACGGTAAATGGATTAACTATGACGGTTTTTATAACACAACTGCCACGGTAAATGGATTAATCGGCCAACCCGAGAGCGGCGAACAGGATCCGAAACATGACAGCGGTATGGCTGAGCACAGTTTGTCGAAGGCAATCGAAACCAGGTGGTTTTTGCAACATCTGCTTTGTTCATCTAACAAAGGAAGGAAGAGGGTTTTCAAGGCACGTACTTACATCTTGAGGTACAAGAATTCGGATCCAATCGGGATTCATGGCTTGTTTGTCTCAGTGACGCGTCAAAATACTTCAAAATACCTCCATGATTCCCGGCCTACAACGATGGCATACCTATGTTTGATCTGGGACGTCGATAGTCTCCAGTGTTGTAACTATAACCTCTATGCTAAACATCTCCCTCCATAGTCTCCACAATCACTATTCGGCTCGGCGCGCCTGCGCCTGCGCACACGACGCCCATGTGCCGGAACCAAAGAAGGGGAAGGGGCAGGC
Organism: Bothriochloa decipiens; assembly: GCA_023333625.1. NCBI lineage: Eukaryota > Viridiplantae > Streptophyta > Magnoliopsida > Poales > Poaceae > Bothriochloa > Bothriochloa decipiens. Next base: position 47,937,729 of record CM041633.1, on the reverse strand, counting down.
ATGGCGCAAGGCAGCAGGTGGGCTGTTGGCAGAGTGGTCCACAGTATATTTGACAATCATTGAGTTTTCCTTGTCACCAAAAAGAATTGGGAGTAGAACAGAAGGGTTTCTCCAACAATTTATTAAAAAACACTTCTATCATACAAAAAATTTGATCTCACATGAAACATTTTTGACAGTGCGTGGGTTTTTAAGCCCAAGATCATATGCCTTGGAATAACATTGCTGCACTTTTAAATTCAAGAGCAAAAGTCAAATGTTTAGCATTTTTTATTTCTCATGGATCCTAAATTCTATTGTAATTTCCTTGGAGCGACCTGATTTTCTTTATTTTCATTTGGGTCTTCGAAGCTTGCACCCAGGACTAATGTGAGCATTAGTCCGAGCCATTAGCTAGGCGAGACTAATTTGCTGAGCCAAAAGTTTGTTCTCTACTAGTGTATCAATTTATATAAATGGAGATTTGCTAGACTGCCATTGAATGTCCTACCCGACTTCTGCTCAAAATGAAAAGGTTTAGCACTCAGGAGCCCTTCATGCTAGATTATAACGACTTAACCCTTCAGAATGTAGGTAAGACCTTGAATGCAAAGCAAAAAGAATTGAAAGCATCTTCTACAGAAATGAGAAAATGCTCATTAGTTTGTGCGGGCAAAAATGGTCGCAGGATGTTCTGAAGCGAATAATAATTCAATGAACTGGCATCCCATCTCCTCATGCATTATAGATGAGATATAAGGGAGAAAATCATCAAAGCCCCTCCGATAGCCCGGGGCGGGGCCCCCCCCAAAAAAAAAACACTGACTTCATGTGCTAAAAGCAGAAGAATCATGGAATAAAATTGTTCAATCATCCCGAAGATGTTATAAATATACCAAATTCTTAGGTACATACATTTTTTCACTAGGAGTCCAGAATTAGGACATACATATGATATTAAACATTGTCTTGCTCATGAGATAACGCAAAGGGGAACAAAATGTATTTCTTGCCTTACCCATTGAAATCCAAAACCACTGTCTGCAAGTCTTCAGACTTCTTGACTTCTAAAGTTGCATCACGATGAGTCTGGTTACGCAACAAATGAAAGTAATTGTCGTTTAGCACATCACCGCCAAATAAAGAATTGAACTTGCATAATGAAGTTGAGAAGGCATAACACAGGGAATAGAAGTGATGAACAGAGGTAATGGTAGCAAAGAAACAAGACCACACTAAGAATGCTTCTTTACGGCCTTAATTTTAATTCTAATGATTTTTGCCATGATAGTTCAAATTCTATGTCTAAAACACAACCATATGTACCTTTATCAAAATTGGTCATATATTAAAACCTTGCTATTTTTTCAAATTTAAGATAACAAAGTTAAATATCAGTTAGCACCAAAAACAAATTTTGTGATTAATATGTGGAATCTGATGAAATGATGAGGGATTTTAACATTTTTATTCCAATCCACAACGGACCATTGGCTTGCAGTGGTATCTCAATTGATATGAAATCTCTGGAATGGCACAAAATGTTCTATTTTAAAACTATCATTGAAACGTAATGATACAATGAAGTATCTCTAGATCCATATTTGAAGAATGTGAAGTATTTTTTTTTACCTGAACTAGTGTAAATGGCAAGGCCATTGCATTGGAAGGTGCATCTCCCGACCCATAGAGCTGCTTATTTCGTCGAACCAGGTTTCGGAGACATATATACTTAAAAAAATCATAAGTTTCACAAAGCATCAGGTAACATAACAAACAGATGAGTTTCAAAACAACTCAAAATCAACATTAAAAAATGAAGTAACAAATATCATTACTAACTGACTTGCATGGCTCGTTAACAATAAATGGCTTCATACTAATATTCTGGCACATGACTTTACAATGATTACTTCAGATCGAGAGACACTTCACAGCTCAAAAGTCCGCTGAGCCTCTAACTAGATAAAAAAAGATAATTAAGCCATATACACGACCCTCAAAATTATAAAATCTCTCCATTGTCCAAAATAAGTGCAGATCTCGCACTTTGAGTCAACTAATTTCTTGTTTCAACATTTGTATATCTGTAAATATATTTACTATGAATATTAGTATTTTTAATATATTTGATTAAACGTGAGATTGATTGACTCCTTGAAATGCTAGACATGCACTAATCTTGATGGAGAGAGTATTCTGACATCCATGTAGCAACTCAACATGTTTCTGATTTATTTAATTATACAATCCAACAAAAACACAAAGCTATCTCTGCCTTTTGCTTGAATAATGTAACAAGTCAGCAGACAAGGCTAGCTATTCACCTAATTCTGTATGCACCAGGTTGCTGTGGCATATCAGCATGCAGAAGAGCTTCCAAAATTAAGATCAAGGGGAGTTAATTTCTTAATGCTGCTGTTCTCCAACTAATCTCATGTAAAAATAGGGCAATTAACTATGAGTGTGACAGGAACCATGAAATCTACAAAGCTATGTATTTCACGTTTAATATGTATATGAATCAAAAGTATGGCATAAGTCGTAATCGGTCACCAGTCACAGTTAAGAAATTAAGACAGGAGGGACCTGTCAATTCTTACTTGATGTTCTAACTCCTGCAGATGTGCTTTTTTCTTTTCAATGCGATCTTTCAATCCAATGTACTTTGTCTGCAACATGTGCATAAACTTACTGAAATGTGCAAAAAGGGTAGGGTACACTGAGCAGATAACTAGATAAAAAAACACCATTCAGCCATACAGGACCCTCAAAACTATTAAATTTCTCCTTTTTTTGTGCTCAATTATAAAATCTCTCCATTGTCACAAAATAAGTGCACATATCGTACTTTGAGCCAACTAATTTCTTGTTTCAACATTTGTATATCCAAAAATAGATTTACTATGAATATTAGTATTTTTTAATATATTTGATCAAACATGATATTGGTTCACTTCTTGAAGTGCAAGACATGCACTTATATTTGGGACGAAGATTGTATTTCTGAAATCCATGAAGCAACTTGACTCACTTGCTTTAATTATACAATCCATCAACAACAGAAACACAAAAGTATCACTGCCTTTTTCTTTAATATTGTCACAAACGAGCAGAGAAGGCTAGCCACTCATGTAATTCTATGCTAGCCACTCATTTAATTCTGTATGTACCTAGTTAGTTTTTACAATGCTGTCTCAAAATTGTCTCATAGACAAATATTACAATTAATTTGAGGGCGACAAATACCATGAGATCTACAATGCTAGATGTTTCACGCTTAATGTGTATGAATCAAATGTGCTGCATAAATCATACAAGGTCGCTAGCACTACCGGAAACGCCATCTTTGCCGAGTGCCGAAATCTTTGCCGAGAGCCAAAACACGGGCACTCGGCGAAGTGGCTCTTTGCCGAGTGTTAATAACAGCACTCGGCAAAGACTTCTTTGCCGAGTGTCAAGCACTCGGCAAAGACTTCTTTGCCGAGTGTCAAGCACTCGGCAAAGAAAAGCACTCGGCAAAAGGGATCTTTGCCGAGGGCTAGGCTCTCGGCAAAGAGGCACGCTCGGCAAAGTGGGGCCTCGACAAACGGCATCCGGTGCTGTCCCCTTTGCCGAGCGCCCTGTCGTTAGGCACTCGGCAAAGGAGCCACCTTTGCCGAGTGTCAAGGTGGCCAGCACTCGGCAAAGGTTTTTTTTAATAAAATCCTTTTTATATTTTTTTAATAAAATCCTTTGCCGAGTACCACGTCGGCCAGCACTCGACAAAGGCCTCTTTATCGAGTGCCGCCTGGGCCAGCACTCGGCAAAGGCCTATTTGCCGAGTGCCGGCTCTGGCTCTCGGCAAAGAATAATTTTTTTTTTGTTCCCATTTTTTTTGTGGGGCCTTGATACAGTAAATACATCACAACTTCAAATGCTGGGACAATTTTGACTTTTTTGCTATATTTCTTCAATTACTTTTGTTTCTTTAAATTTTTTTGACAACTCAAAATTTGAACTGCAGGTACATGAAATAATAGAATTTGGTCATTCAAAAGATTGTATTCATAATATTCAGAGTATGTTGAGGCCGTATCCAGGACCTCGTATGAAGTTACGACCATGTTAGTGTCGTAACATGACGAGTTACGTGCGGAAAAAGTGTTTTTAAATTATATAAAATCCAAACGAAGTCCGAAAATGACGAAACTTGTCGAGGTGTGTTGTCATCGCATGTGGAGGCTGTGGTAAAAAACTGAGAAAGTTTCAAGCAAGTTG
>CM041633.1:47847984-47933090 GCA_023333625.1 Bothriochloa decipiens | reverse complement strand
GAATGAGTTCCTGGAGCAAGCATTTGGCCCAGCTGCGAAAGGGTCGATTCGGATGCCGTGTCCCTGCAGCCAGTGCAAGAACAAGAAAAGGAAAGTAAAGGTTGCGGTGGGGAAAGATCTGTTCAAGAACAGATTCGTTCCAAACTATACCCGTTGGCGCCACCATGGTGAACACCATCCTATTAGGGACGAGGTGGTGGGACCCGTCCTCGAGGAGTATGATGCCGATGCCGGGATGGTAGACATGATGGCAGACTTCCACGAAGCACGGTTCGGCGAAGGAATGGATGTGGAGGAAGATCCGGAGGAAACCGTGAAGGTGTTCTACGACATGATGGAGGCGGCACAGAAGCCCCTTCACGAGAAGACAAGGGTTATGCAACTGGATACCGTCTCACGCCTAATAGGGTTGAAGTCGCAACTGGGCATTAGTCAAGACGGCTTCGATCTCGTGTTGAGCATTGTTGGCACACTGCTTCCGGCAGATCATGTCCTGCCGAAAAACACCTACGCTACATAGAAGCTCCTTCGTGCACTTAAGATGCCATATGAGGGGATCCAAGCTTGTCCGAAGGGGTGCGTCCTGTTCAGGGGAGACCTCGAGGAAGCAAAAATCTATCCAAAGTGCAAAGCCTCTAGGTTCGTGTTGGTACAAGGCTCTGATGGCAGCATGAAACAGTCTAAGGTCCCCGAGATGGTCGTACGGCACCTTCCTTTCCTACCGAGGCTTCAACGGCTGTACATGACAGAATGGTCCACGAAACAAATGACATGGCACAAGAATGGCAAAAGATACCATCCTGACAAGATGGTACACCCGGCGGATGGTGATGCATGGAAGCACTTTGATAACATGAATCCTGTCATGGCTATGGAGACTCGGAATGTACGCGTAGCGCTGGCAACAGATGGGTTCAACCCGTTTGGAATGATGGCGGCCCCGTACAGTTGTTGGCCGGTGTTTGTGATCCCCCTCAATCTCCCCCCGGCATCATGTTTGAACCTAGGAACGTGATCTTGACGCTGATAATACCTGGACACCCGGGCGACAATATGGGTGTGATCATGCAGCCGGTGTGGGATGAATTGCAACTTGCTTGGGAAGAGGGGGTACTTACGTATGATCGAGCTACAAAGAGAAACTTCAGAATGCATGTGTGGTACCAGTATTTAATGCATGACTTCCTAGCGTATGGCTTATTCAGCGGGTGGTGTGTTAACGGGAAGTTCCCTTGCCCGACATGCAAGATAGATGTGATGTTCACCTGGCTGGCCAAGGGTGGGAAGTATTCTTCTTTCGACAAGCATCGCCAATTCCTGCCTGAGAACCATGAATTCATGCTTGATGTAAAGCACTTCACAAAAGGTGTTCAAGTCACCGGCCCCATTTCGTAGGTTAAAGTACATTGGTTCGCTCATGGGCATGGAAGTAGACAACAAAATCGATGAGGATGAGGGTGAGGAGGTGCAGGATGCCAAGGACTTAAGAATGCTTGAGCGATGGCAGATGCAGCGCGATAGAGTTGTCCAGGAGGATGAACATGATGATGACTATGGAGGTGATGAGGATGATGATGACAGTGATGACTTAAGAGACCTCGACAATATTGATAGCGATGACGACGATAGTGATAGTGATGACGACTCCACGCCCGCCATATTGCCATTCGCGAAGATAATTACGAGGCCATGTAATACTATATTGTTATTATTATGTTCCTTTACAATTACTTGTCATTTATTTATTCTAACTCTTTTGTTCTTTATCATTGCAGGCACTCGGCAAAATGCCAGGTGGACGGCGGCAGCGGCCGCATCGAGCCTTACGCTCGGCGTACCAGGTCCCCCCGCAGGAGACCGCCAACGACGACAAGGAGGAGGAGGTGTTGGCGGGCGGGTCGTCCAGTAGGGGGTCGCAACCTTGCAGCGGACGTCGCCAGGCGACGAGGAGGCTGCCGTTCTCGTCCTCGCACGAGGGGACGACAACGGGTGACGAGGACGACGACGACGAGGACGACGATGTCGACGATGATGACGCCGTGCCTACACCAGGCCAGACGGCTTTGACTTCATCAGGCATGGCCAAGGTGTACTCGCGCAGGCCCACGCAGCTTCCTAGGGTGCGGCCGCAATTCAACAGACGCCCGGTATTACACCCGTGGGCCAGACGTAAGTAACCATTATTGATTTCACTACTATTTCATATGACATGTTGAAAATCGAACTGCAGACTAACAATTGTTCTTAATGACTCGTGTAGTACCTGGGCGTTTGTGAGCGGAGAAGGTGAATCACACCATATCAATGGCATCCAGGGCCTCCTGATTAAGGAGTACTACTCTGGCCTTGTCAACATGGATGGCGAGTTGAAGGTGCCCACGAGGTGGGCTCACTTCTACCTCGTCAATGTGGGTGGCGAGACCCTCGCAGCAAAGATAAAGAGGGAGTTTTGGGTGAGTCTTTCATCACACCGCATTGCTAAATAGTCCGCATTCGTTGGACTTCTTAAAACAATGCAATGCTACATGATGTGTCTGTGTGCAGGACTTCTTCATGTGTGAGGAGGGTAAAGCGGACCAGGCGGCGCGAGTGCAGGAGGCGGTCTGCAAAGATCGTCTCAAGGACCTGTACCATGAGGCGCGCATATAGGCCATCTGTGACTACTACGGCGACGTGCATGCAGAGTCCATCAAGAAGCCCGAAATCGGCCAGATCATGAACTCGAGGGAGACCGACCTCACCTTCGCTCAATACGTGCATGTAATTAAGTAGGAAAACATTCGTTCAGACTCCTTCAGTGAAACATTACACTAATCTTCTCGCATGTCAAATACTTGATGTCATGCAGTTCTGTCCGGGGTGGTGCGACAACCACAGGGACTGCTGGGAGGAGATTGTGCGCATGTGGCAAACGGACGAGGCGTACGCGAGGCGCAACGACCGTCGGGGCCGCCGCCTGCAGATGCGAGGGGTGCCACACCACCAAGGGAGCCAACCCCTCCCAACGTACATGAGAAGATGGGTATGCGTCCGTTCATGTCTTTTTTGTAGCCCTCAATTGTCATTACTTGTAACCATGTTTCTGTTTTTAATGCAGACGCAGGCGCACGGTGGGCAGGAAATCAACCAGTTCACCGGGTACCTCCTCTCCCACAAGGGCAAGGCGACAGCGCCAGACAACGTCTACAACCCGAAGGACGGGCCCGAGGCGTACAGCAACCCCACCGCCTATGAGAAGGCAACCGAGTACACCGCCGCGGCTCGCCAGCACTACGGGGAGATGTAGGCCCACGAATTCCACCAACATCCCATAGCATCTCGGCAGCCGAGCATGTCGCAGTTCCAGGTAAGTGTGGTTTCATTCGTCGTTCACTCGTTTCACACCTATACTTACAATCAACACTGCGGATGTAATATTGCAGGCCCAGGTGTAGGAGCAGATGGCGCAGATGCAGGCGCAGATGCAGGCGCAACAGATGGCTTACCAGCAGCACCTGACAGCCATGCAGCAGCACTACAATAGTCAAATGCAGGGCTTTGCCGGCTACTTCCAATCCCTGCAGATCCCCAGGCCGCCTCCACCGCCTGAATTATTCGCTCCACCGCCTCCTCCACCCTCTTTTCCTGTGCCTGCTCCTCTCACTCCTGCTGGGACCCCGGTGAGTACATTGACTCTTGCTTTAGCTTGTGCGTCCATCCTACAGATACTAATGACATCACTTGGCCTTTAACTTATGCAGGTACAGTCGGCGGGTTCGAACCCGTCTCCTAGAGGTGCCGGCCCTCAGATGATGCCGTATCCACCTCCGGGTGGCCCTTCTCCACCGTATCCACCTCCGCATGGCCCTCCTACACCTTACTCGTGGCCGGTGGGCGGAGGGCGGCCGTACTGGTCGGCGTCGCGAGATCCAGGGTGGGTTCCGTGGGAAAACCCTGGGGGCTCTGGGGACGGACAACCTGACGGCTCCGGGGACGGCGTAACGAGCTAGGTACTTGTCGCTTGTCTTATGCTCCTGGACTTGAGTATCGTCGAAGTCTCTGTCATGTATTTCTTCTCTTCGTGATGGACCTAGACTTGTTGTGTTGAACTTTATGTGATGGACCTCGACTTGTGGTGTTCGACTCGTTGCATTGAGCTTCATGGTTGTAATGGACTTGTGGTGGTGATAAGAGATGCTATTGTGAGATATATGTGTTATTGTGATATATATGGTGACGGTGGTGATAAATGTGATGAAATTATGATATAAATGGTGCTACTTGTGGTCCTGGTGAAATTATGATATAAATTATAATTTTGCAATGTTTGGATGCAAGAAAATAGAAAAAAGAAAAAAAATTCCCAGCTTTGCCGAGTGCTGACACTCGGCAAAGCTAGGGAATCTGGCCACAAAATCCCCAGCTTTGCCGAGTGCCAGCGTGGCACTCGGCAAAGGGGTCATGCCTTTGCCGAGTGTCAGCACTCGGCAAAGAATTTTCGTAAAAAAAAATTTTCTTTACCGAGTGCCGAGCTGGCACTCGGCAAAGAAATTTTCAAAAAAAATAATTTTTTTATTTGCCGAGTGCCTCGCCGTCAGCACTCGACAAAGCCAACCGTCAGGCTGATGGCGCCACGTGGCTTTGCCGAGTGCTGACATGGCACTCGACAAAGCCTTTGACGATTGCATACCACGTGGCACTCGGCAAAGCTGCCTTCGCCGACGTTTTCTTTGCCGACAGCCCTTTGCCGACTGCCACGTGGAATTGCAGTCGGCAAAGCCTTTGCCGACTGCTATTCTGCCTTTGCCGAGTGCGCATTGCAGTCGGCAAAGAGAACGAACCCTGTAGTGTAGTTGTTACATGGATTTCAGAATATTGATATTATCAATTATTTGACATCATTAAGAAAGGAGGGACTAGTCAATTCTTACTCGTCCTTCTAACTCTTGCAGATATGCGGGATATGCGGTATTCTTTTCAGTTATCTACAACATTTGTAAAAACTTAATTTAATTAACTGAAGTGGTGAAACTGTTAGCAATTCCACATCATTACAGATAAGGATCAGAACCTCTTTCATGCTTGTCTTGGGCAGGCCTCTCCACTGTATTCCATTTTCATCTTTAGATATAATTTCCATACCCAATAGGACATTTAGTGCATCATAAACTCTTCTTCGAATATTCTCATCATATTTTTGCTGCATTTTTAACATAATAAGAATGGATTTCAATTATTTGATACATCAATGACTAAGAGTTATAGAATTATTTCTTACCGCAGAGGGATTATCATGATCTAGAGAATCAATATTATTGGAATATGAAAATTCAACAACCAATTCATCTACCACCTGAAAAATGCAGGCGAGACCAAATGCATGAATTTTCTGATGTTGTAACAGATTGATAGAAGGAGATGCAGGAGAAATAGGATGCATTAATATTCACACGAAGTGGCAATTCCACACCGCTACAGATAGCCTACACATATCAATATATATTGTACTCGCTCCATTAAAAATTGTAAATTGTTTTGGCCTTTTTAGATACAATGATTTTTTTATACATCTGGACATACCTAATGCATAGGTGCATATGAAAAAACTATGCACTAAGAAAACCCAGACTTACAATTTGAAATGGAGGTATAACAGTTTATCTACCACCTTTTATCAATGTCAACACTTGTCGGGTGATACTAGAGCTTTTCTGCTAAAAACCCACACAGCTACGAAGCATTTGGGAAAAATAATGGTATGCACATATGTTTTACTTCTAAAGATTGGAGGTGTGTCTATATCTTCTGTGCCACTCCTATGAGAGTATTCTGTCTGATGTTGACTTCCTGTCTATACTAATTTCTGCCTCGCAAAAAGGGTCGTTAGGCTATTCTCAGTAGAAATTTCGTTTCTACTTAATAAGCAGACACATAAGCTTCTATGATGCGGCAATGTTTTAAGAAGAGAGAAGATATGAGTTTCATGGAAACTCTATTGGCACAATTACTCTATAAATCATAAAATTTATGTTTATGAAACCATTGAATGAAACTTTGCATTAAGGTGTTATGTCCATGCATTATTTTATTCTATATAATATACCGGTTTTAGGAAAAAAAACGCCGTGAAGGCTATCCTTATACAATGTAACAGTACAAAAGAAGACTAGGTATAGCTAACATAGAAAAGATGGTGGATACCTCATTGTAGGTTGTTATCCCTTTTCTTTCGACTATATCACAAACTGAAAAAGAAAAAATTAAAATTTCATGAGACACCGTAGTACTCATTCTGGGAGCTCCTGCTCAATAAATTGGCTCCATCAAAATAGTACAGCTCAGTACAGAAAATGTATCATACAAACAAAACAAAGAAATAATTAAAAATTGTGGCAGGCACAGTTGAAAAAGAAGACTTTCATGTCAATCTCGTTTCTCTTATTTATAACTCAATAAACCACCTCTCTTGCCAATTCATTTCAATCCAGGGCCCTTTTTGTCAGGTCGAACTGCACGTGATCCTCTCTTTTTCTTCTTCCTGCTTCGTAAATAGAGAACAAGCTATGTTTTAGAAATGTGTTATGCAAATGGCCTGATAAATAAATGAAAAACAGAAATATGAAACAGTACCAAGCCCAGGTTAGCACGAGGTAAAGCAAAACCAAATTTAAGTTATTTAAACATTACTTGTTCTGGATCAATCAACAAACTAGAATATCCAACCCAAGAAACAATATACACCTAAAGAAATCATCCAAACGTCATATATAAAATGTACTAATTACAAAGGTGCCATGACCTGCTTCAAGAGGTAGGAAAAGGATAAATTCCAGTGTCTCCGTTTCACAATAGATTGAATACATACAACACTAAAACAGTTAAGATGCCACCAACACTAGCAAGAATTCCTAATAACTCAATAAGTCGAGAAACAAAACCAAGAATAGATTTGTCATGGAAGCAATTACACTAACGACTCAATAAGTCGGATTTGCATCAATCGACGTATGCTGCGATAGGTTGGAGTGGAAGTTGAACTAAATTCCACCCACAACACATGAGGATTGATGCGAATATACTGGCATTATAACGACTCAATGCGAATATACCTCATGGCAGGTTGCGGCGACGACGTGCCATCGTCTACCTCCATGTCATGTTCGTTCAGGCTGTGAGCAGCAACTGTGCTCTCGCTTTCCGGCGTGCAGAGCAACGACGCGGCCCAGGCCCAGTCGGAGGCAGTGGGAGAGCCGCCCCCATACCGGTGGGCGCTGCGAAGGAGGGTCCGCCGCCGGAGAGCGTCGCGAGCTAGCTAGGATCGACAGGAGTCGGGGGCTTTGGGCGGATGAAGAGAAAGAGAAATCTTAGCGAAGCGACGACATGTATGAGGTAATGGAGTCCTCTACAAGAGTTTATATAGATTATTACATTAGTGGCCTGCGCGGGGTCTTGACCACACACGAGTGGCGAGGAGCCACTGAGCGCGCGAGGCGGGCGGCGTGGACCTGGCATTCGCCGCGGATCGAGCCACGGAGGGCGGCGCCGGCGAGAGGTGCGGACGAGATGCGAGGCAACGGATCTGAATGGATCAGTACGAGTTAACGGCGACATGCAGTGTTGTGTCTGACCGGTTCCACCGGAAGACCACCTCCGTGGCTGCCAATGCACAGCACGCAGTCCATCTGAGACGCCTTGTATCTGATCAATACAACTTGTTACTCGATCCAATCCTGTTTCAATTAGGAAACAAGGCTTTATAACAGACCTAAACAAGGCTTCATTGAATGGAAACTCAAGTTGTACATGTTTCGATTTGTACCTGTTTCAATTTGTACATGTATAAATGTTCATATATGTTTGCTTCAAGAAGGGATTTACGAGCCCAGCAATCTCTAGTTATGGTGGGCCTCCACCTCGATCCGACACCTGATTCCGATGGTGACCTAGTTCTCGATTAACAGTTGTGGTGGTGGGCCTAGCCTATTCATTGATATGCAAGTCCTCCTTTATTTGAGGGGATACCGTAGAGATTTGGAGAGCTACAAAGGGGAGCAATTAAGAGACCAATGAGCAAGGAAAAAGGTCAGTCATCCAAAGATGATAGTTTTGTGGACAAGAGTGGTAGGGACACACACTACTACAGCCAGGTGCAGCGTCGTGTAGTGTCGAATGCTTCGGCTACTGCTTGATGCACATGATGAAACGAATGTTGCGCCATGACTTGACGAAGGAAAGTCACTAAATCCGCATCCGCATACCACTTACATTTTTTTCCAACGATGGTTGCATGTGTGCACGCAAACCTTCAATCCAAACGCCAAGTTTCAACATGTGTCCCCTATGCATGTTACCTCCCGTGAATGTTAGGAACTCATATTAGACCAAAAGGAGAACCCAAATTGGACTCATACTTAGAGGCAAACCGTATCTCGTGCATACTCAATCTGGACACACATAAATGCGTCAAGTACGTACTCAAACCAAAACAGGACCTGTATACATACGCAGAAAACAATCTATTTATATAGTATATATGTTTTCGAATTGGATTCCTGTCAAGCTATTATAGCTCGTATGAGCACACATTATTATATATAGAAGTTTGGACCGAATAAAATCTCCATTATTTGGTAGTTACAGCTTGACGGACAAAAAAATGGTACCAAAAACTAGAAGAAATTTTCCGCTTTAGTTTTAGATATAGATGTAGAATATGGTAATCGATTTTTATCTATTCTAGTTATATTTGGATATGAGCTCAGTTGGATTACTAATAACCATTTGTATACGGTACAGAGACTGTGGTTCGGTTAGGCACCTTTTTATGGTATAATACATGTTGATGGAAAGTTTCGGGGCGGGTAGAAATCAGGCGGCTCAAGGGGCAGGCTGAAATTTTGGTGATTAAATAATAGCTAGGTATAGATATAGATATAGATATAGATATAGTTATGGAGATAGATATGGAAGTCACTCATTGTGCCACTTTGTTTTGGGAATGACGTGGAACTTAAAACTGCATTGAATGTTAACCACCAAGAGTAATATCGGACACTTAAAAATGACAATGTCTTTAACACTACTATATAAAAAGTTAACCGAGGTAGGCAAAATGTATTAACTGAGGCGTTTTTTCGAACCGCCTCATACAAAAGATCATAGTAAATGAGTCATTGTATGAATGTGGTCCATAGATACTCGAAACTCCAGATAATCTATATAACTTCTCAATTTATCAAATTGTCAGCTATTCTCTAAAGGAGTTCTATTTTTCATTCAAGCTGTATTTGCTTAAAGAGTAGTAGACTTGAGCCAAATGAAAAAACAGAAGTCCAAACCACCAATTAGTGTATTCGAGCTAAATACTTTAGCAGCTAGTAGTGACCTCAGGCTTCTCTAATATGAAAAGAATGGAACTTAAGGAGTACAAGCTTTGACGAGATTAAGTGGTCCTCATATCTATTTATATAAATAGAGATTTTTAGACAATTATTAAATGTGCTAGGAAAATACGATTTTGCAAAGAGCAAAAGTACATTGTAAATGCAATACAGGAGCTTGATATGTGCCATTACCCTATGAAAGCAATTGAATTCTGAACAATCATTTGCCTTTTATTGTATATCACTTGAAGTGCACTGACAACTCTATTTCTAGTGCTTATATATTCTTTCCATGCGGTTTTAGTCGCCCTGGTAGAGGGGGCATGTTTTCTACCCTAACTCCTCTGTTGGCCCTGGAGGCTGCACCGATTGCTGCCAAAGATTGTTTGATGTACTTGAGAACTCCCATCCATTCGCAACAGAAGCTTGCGTACAATCAATTTCTTCTTTGCCACACAATCCCATTTCTTTCATTACAAAGGACTCGTCCCGCAACTGAAATGAAGTGCTGCAATTTTGAGAAATATGCATGTCAGCATGAGTGTAGTACTCAGGAGCCCTTCATGCTTAGTTATAATGACTTAACGCCTTCAATGTACATATGACCTTGAAGGCAAAGGAAAAAATGAATGCATCTATTGAAGAAATAAGAATATGCTGAATAGTTCATGGAGTAAAAAGGGCAGTTAGATGATCTCATGTGCATAATAATTTGGCAAACTTGCGCTCCATCTGCTGGCATAATAGGATATTTAGATCACAGAAGGGGAGAAAAGTCATCAGAGCGACCCACCCCCCCCCCCCCCCACCACCACCACCACCACACACACACCCAAACACGTTTAGAAATAGACAGCCTGTACTTTGTAAAAGAGATTCAGCCAACCTATCATTCAGAAACCATTAAGGAGACTTTCATGTACTAATAGTAGAAGAATCATGGAGTAAAACTGTTGAATCATCAAAAGATGTTATAGATGTATCACATTCTTATTAACACACATCTTTTTATCAGGACTCGAAAATCAGGAGATACATATGTTAGTAAATATTGCTTATCTGGCTCACAAAATAACACAAATGGGAATTGAATGTAATTCTTGTCTTACCTGTTGAAGTCAAAATCCATACATTTTTCATCTTCTGAGATCTTCAATTCTACATTTGCATCACGATGAGTCTGGTTAGACAACAAATGAAACTAATTGTCACTGAGCACATCTTGGCCAAAAAGCTATGGAACTTGCATAATGAAGTTGAGAAGGCATAACACAGGAAATAAAGGTGATGAACAGAGGTAATGGTAGGAAAGCAACATGACTTCACAAAGAATGCTTCTTTGTGGCCTTAATGCTACTGATTTTTACCACTATAGTTCAATGCTATGTCCAAAACTCAACAATAGTTACCTTTATCAAAATTGGTCATATATTAAAACCTAGCTATTTTTATCAAAGCTAAGACAACAAAGTTAAATATCAGTTTGCACCAAAAATAAATTCTGTGTTAATATGTGGAATCTGATGAAATGATGAGGGATTAGAACACTTCTATTCCAATGATATCTCAATTGATACGATATATCTGGAACGGCACAAAATATTCTATTTTGAAACAGGCATTAAAATGTAATGATATAATGAAGTATCTCTAGATTCATATTTAAAGAATGTGAAGTATTATTTTTACCTGAACTAGTATAAATGGCAATGCCATTGCACTGGAAGGGGCATCACTCAACCCATATAGCTGCATATTTCGTTTAACCAAGTTTTGGAGACATACAACCTTAAAAAAATCAAAATTTTCACAAAGCATGAGGTAACGTAACAAACAAATTAGTTTCAAAATATTTCAAAATCAACATTGGAAAATGAACTAACAAATATCATTACTAACTTACTTGCGTGGCCCATTAACCAAAAAAAATGGCTTCATACTAATGTTGTGGCACATGGCTTTAGTGTGATTAATTCAGATTAAGAGACACTTCGCAGCTCAAAAGTCCACTAAGCAGCTAACTAGATAAAAAAGATCATTCAGCCGTACAGGACCCTCTAAATAATAAAATTTCTCCATTGTCCCAAAAATAGATTTATTATGAATATTAGTATTTTTTTAATATATTTGGTTAAACAAGAGATTGATTGACTCCTCAAAATGCTAGACATGCACTAATTTTTAGGATGGAGAGAGTATTCTGAAATCCATGTAGCAACTGAACTCTCTAATGATTTAATTATACAATCCAACAAAAACACAAATCTAAATCTTCCTTTTTCTTGAATAATGTAACAAATCAGCAGACAAGGCTAGCTATTTGCATAATTCTGTATGCACCTGGTTGTTGTGGCATATCAGCATGCAGAACAGCATCCAAATTTGAGATCAAGGGGAGTTAATTTCTTAATGCTATTCTCCAACTAATCTCAAGTAAAAATAGTGCAATTAATTTTGACTGTGACAGGAACGAGAAATCTGCAAAGCTAGCTATTTCACGTTATGTGTGAATCAAAAGTACGGCATAAATCATAATCGGTCACCAGTCACTGTTTTGAAATTATGAGAGGAGGGACTAGTCAATGCTTACTTGATCTTCTAACTCCTGCAGATATGCTTCTTTCTTTTCAATTCTCTCTTTCAATCCAATGTACTTTGTGTGCAACATATGTGTACTTGTCTCGAGCAAGCCACTCCACCGAATCTCATTTATTGTCTTTATCTTTAGATATAATTTCCGCAGAATTTAGGACATTGAGTGCATCATAAACTCTTCTTCGAATAGTTTTCTCATCACATTGTTGCTGCATTTTTAGGATAATTAGAATGGCTGTAACTACTTAATAAATTACTGACCTTAGTCATAGTAGTGAGTCTTACCGAGGAGGGACTATCAGGATCTGAAAACTCAGCAACCAGCTCATCTGCCACCTAAAAAAATGCAGGCCATATGAATAAATTTTCTGATGCTGCAATAGATTGATAGAAGGATATGCAGGAAAAGGGGGTGCAATGTTTTCATTGAACAAAAAATAATGATAGTGGAGGAACCAACAAAATCTCCATCCGACACCATTAAACAGAGATATATTCCTGGTATAGATCAATATCTAACATTATGAAGTTGTGAGAATCAACAAAAGTTTCTTTCTAGAATATTGTTGAGTAGTTATTATTCCTTTTCTGAAAAATAGGAAAATACAAACAATAGTTTGATGTTTTTTGTGTTTTTCATGCCGCAGAGATGTACTGATATATTTTCAAGAAGTGGCAAATCCACAAAGTAACTATTTACTAACACATATCAACATAAGATGTACTCCCTCCATCAAAAATTGTAAATTGTTTAGGCCTTTTTAGATACATTGATTTTATTATTATATCCATAGCTAATATCTAATTGCATAGGAAAAGCTATGCACTAAGAAAGGCCACCTCTTATCAGCCCTCTTAAAGATGTACTAGCTCTTCCCCTAAAAATCCATGCAGGTGTAATGCATATGAGACAAATGGTAAGCAAATGAGCAAATGTGGTTTACTTATAAACTTCGGAGGTGAGTCTATATCTTCTGTGCCCCTCCTATGACAGAACCTGATGTGACCATCTGCTTATACTAATAATTTCTGCTTTGCAAAAAGGGATGTCTGGCATCATCAGTAGAAGTTCCATTTGTATTTATTAAGCCGTCACAAAAGCATTTTTGATGATGCAGTAATGTTTTTAAGAAGAGAAATAAAACTTTCTCGTCATGCATGATTAGCAACATTTTACAAGTCATTAAATTAAATGGGTATGAAACCATGGGTTGAATGTTTCCACTGAGAGTGGGTGTTTCATCTATATTTTATTTCATTCTATGTGACATAATAGTCTTAGAAACAATGTCATGAAAGTCCGCAATAAGACTAGGTTTATATAATGCAACTGTACCAAAGAAGACTAGGTATAGCTAACAAAGAGAAAAGAGAGTGGATACCTCATTGCATGTTGTTATCCCTTTGCTTTTGACTATGTCACAAACTGAAAAACAATAAAGTAAAATTTCATGAGACTTGGTAACACTAACATTTAGTGAACTCCAGCTCAATAAATTGGCCCCATCAAATTAGTATAGCGCAGTATGGAACATGTATCATACAAACAATACAAAGAAATAATTAAAAATTATGACAGACACAGTTGGAAAAACAGAGACATTTATGCCACACTCATTTATCTTAAGTGGCAAAGGAACTGAGTAAACCACCTCTCACGCTAAATTGTTGTAATCCACGAGCATTTTTATCAGGTCCAGCTGCATTCGTCCTTCTCATTTTCTTCTTGTTGCATCATAAATAGAGAACCGGCTATCTTTTAGAAATGTGTGTTGCGTGTTATGTAAATGGCTAGATAAATAAGTAAAAAATACCAAATATGAAACAATAGCTAGACAAAGATAGCTAGCAGGAGGTAGAACAAAACCAAATTTAAGTTATTTAGACATTACTAGTTCACTGTGATGTCACGCACCTCACGGCTGGTTGCGGCGACGGCATGCCATCGTCTCCCTGGATGTCAAGTCTGTTGAGGTGGGAGGCAAAGGTGTTCGGGCAGGTTGGCCTGAAAACCTACGACGAGGCCGAGGGTGCAGGTGCGGGGCCACCTAGGTCGGAGAGGGAGCTTCTGCCGCCCCCACTGGTAGCCGCAGAGTGGGGTCTGGCGCCGGAGTCCATCACGAACTAGGATGGACAGGAATTGGGTGGCTAGGGCAGAAGAAGAGAAAGATGGTGACCGGTGAGAGCGAGGCGCCCGTTCTTGACGAGGTGCGTGGCGGCATGGACCTGGCACGATTGAGTTAGCCGTGGAGAGGCAAGACCGGACAGGAAGCGATGCGTTGGGATGGGAAGCTCGCTGCAAACTCGATGCAGTGGTTCTCGTCGACGAATATGGCGTTTGGAGAACTCCGGCGAGCTCAGACTGGCCTCCTCAGGACACCGTTTCGGGCCAGGATGCAGCGTGGCGGGTGCAGCGAGTTGTTCGGATAGAGAGATCGGCGGCGGGTGCCGAGCTTTGGCAATGGCGGCGGATAGAGTGGGTGAGACGAAGGCACGAGGAGACAGCAGTGGAGGGGCAGAGGGTGAGCGGAGAGGACCAAGGGCGCGACATGACCGGAGAAGTAGTGGATGAGGGTGCAGCGGGGACTCGGAGGGGTGGTTGCAGCGCGGCTGCATCTTCGCGCGTGCTTGGTCTTTGCCCGGGGTACTCGATCGCGCGGGCGGGGCTTCCGTCGTCGCCCGGCAATGCGGGGGAGTAGTTATTTTGTTGAGGCGCCGGTCGAAGCATGGAGTTGTTTCTCCCGAGTGCCAAAATATTGGGAGGTGGGTCTGGTAGTTATTGGGAATAAGTTATATATTTTGACTGGGAGACCGTTTTCGGAATCTCTTCCTGCTAGGCCGAATCCGGCCTCTGCGCCACCGATCACCGATGGTGGGTGCGGGGCTCGTCGTCGTTGGCACCGTGTAGGACTCGCAGTGGTGGCCCTGATCCAGGCTAGCTTATGGTTGGATCTGGGCTTTTTATATTTTTTAGATTAAGCATGGCGGGTAAACATCTCGATTAACTGTGACCTTTGCGTTTGATGCCGTTTCAAAAAGCACCATGGTTAATTCGAAAAACCCGCCACGGTTAAGATTTTATGTAGCAGTGCAACTGTCGTTGATAACACCAACCAGGTTTTTAATAGAACAAGTCACTAAAGGATCATGGTCCCTTACACAACCTATTTCTAAATAATATTAGAAACATGACTAGAGTAGCAACCACTTCAAAAAATAAAGTGTCTCCAAAGATTGTATTTAGATTATTATGTTATAGTAGTACAAATAAGCTTGGCAGTAAGCTGTGTTTTGTGTAACCAGGTTATTGTCTTTTATCGTCACGTATCTAAACCTGTCTTTTCTAAAGCTAACTTCCATACAAGACCAATCTCAATCATACCACACAAGACCAAATGCCCTTTTGTTTTTGTTAATTTTTGTATATATAAGAATATATGACTTCAAGGTTAGACTCTGCATCACAACAACAGCAGTAAATGTTATTCTGTTATTTAAAAAAAAGCAGGAGTAAATGTAATTCACAGTTACACACACCTGTAATCTGACACACACCTCAGAGAGCTTGGCCTCTCAAACGGAGCAAAACAGCCTAAGCTCTGAACCTTATCGGACAATGCTTGTGGTCCAAAACGAAAGCCTCATCCTCAAGACATTAAGGATAGGCCAAAGCTCTGAATTTGCACTGCCAAAAAAAGGGTTTTAGATTGGAGATTTCTAGAATTGAACTCTGGACCATGGGACCTTACGGTCCCTAAGCGTACATCTTACCACTAGACTAAATCCCCAGCTGTAGTCGATCTATGTGCCTGCAGAGTTTCAGAAATGAAGAAATGCAGCAAATTTAAATGATTTATTTTTATCCATACTTCTGTGAGGCTCAGTTCTGGAGGACGTATGAGTGATGGACTTCAGACCCTTCATACATTTGTTTTGGTCAAGGAGTCCATGTACTTCCATGTCACAGAGAAGTTATTTGCTATTGAATTTGGTTAAATCAAGTGTAGTAGTGGTGAAGATCCATGTGCTTAATTGACAAAATATAAGCCCATGAGCAATGCAAGACTGCAATTTGAAGCTAGAAAATGTAATAACAGATACCTATAACCAGGGCAATCAAAACTCTCCACAATATCTCATTAACCTCATTGCAAAACAAGGGATAGAGAGATAACAAATATGTATCTTATAATGAATTAAGGAGTCATATATATGAGTACTACGAGAAATTGTTCTTTCAAAATCTGGGAACTAAAGAAAAAAACTATTACGAGCAACTTTTCAGGAGCAGCTCCTTGACGACCGAGGGGCAGTTGCTCATCACGTCCTCCAAGCCACCGGTCAGTACAGCTTCCATCAGATTGGTGCCGGACATGAGAAAACTTAAGCACGCCTTTTTAAGCCCAGGACAGCCATGCTTCTCATCCAACTCCAACAATGTACCAACACTGCTCGTGTCGATGTAACCACAGAGCTTGTCTTCACAAATCAACTTCAGCCTCTCCAAGCAATACCTATCCGCCGCGACGAGCAAACGCTGCGCCATGACCATCATCACCTCTCTCGTCTATCACAGGCAACACGTCATTGTAGACGAAGTGAAGCAGGGCCTGGAACACCCTCGGCTCCATGTCCTCGACCCACACGCAAGTCGTGGTGCCCTGCTTCATGGGCCTGAAGAGCTCGGCCCTGGAAACCTTCGACCTGGCGGCAACAATGTTCCGGTGGGCACGGAAGCCCTCGCCATCGACCTCAAACATGACATCTGTACCGTCGGCACTCGACAGGAGATAACTGAGATGCTCGAGGACATCAGATGGCGGCACGTCGACGAACTTTGTGACGGTGCCGGCCGCCTCCTCTCTTTGGAAAACTAGGTTCAGGGCACTTATGTCGCACCGGATCCTGAAGCGATCGTCCCTAAGATAACCCAGATCCTCCAGCTCCTTCCTCGTTACGAACTTTATTATCCCAGTCAGGTTACTGTTGTTAGCCGTGCGCACATACCACTTGTTGCTGCCTCTCACTACTGATCCGCCGCCTTTGCCGAGTGTCGGCCACACTCGGCAAAGGAACCTTTGCCGTCGGCAAAGGTTTTGCCGAGTGCGGCTCTCGGCAAAGCCCACTCGGCAAAGAATTGGTCGGCAAAGGAGGCTTTGCCGAATGCCACCTGGCACGCACTCGGCAAAGGCTTTGCCGAGCGCCACGCCAGCACTCGGCAAAGGTAACGGTCGACGTCAACCTGACGGCACCCTTTGCCGAGTGCTGAAGTGGCAGGCACTCGACAAAGATATTTTATTTTATTTTTTAAAAAAAATTGTTTGCCAAGTGCCACGCCTGACACTCGGCAAAGATTTTTTATTTTTTTTTGAAAAATTGTTTTCCGAGTGTTGGCACTCGGCAAAGGTATGGCCACTTTGTCGAGTGCCACGCCAGCACTCGGTAAAGCTAGGCTCTGCTGAGAAAAATGCCCAGCTTTGCCAAGTGCTGGCACTCGGCAAAGCTGGAAATTTTTTTTGTTTGTTCTGTTTTCTTGCACATGCAATTTCACATATATTCATGATAATAGACAAGAATATCACATAAAAATCATATTTCATCATCAAATAACGTCTCAACATGAATTCATACATAAAGGTCTTCAAATTCATCTGTTACATCGATATAAATTCATAACATGTCCAAAAGTGCGACAAGTCCATCGATACAAGTCCACAAGCAGGCAGTAGAGGTACCTAGCTCAACCCGACGTCCCTAGGGCCCCCAGAGCCCCCACCTTGCTCCCACGGAGACCACCCTGGTTGCGGTGCCGCCTGAAACGTCCAGTAGGGCGGCGCCCGCAGAGGGCCGCTTGCAGGCCTGGAGTGCCCCTGCTGCATCGGTGGAGGAGGAACGGTACCTGGCCACGTGAAGCCCTGAGTCAGGAAGGTCGAGTGAGCCGGCCACCCGTGCGGTGGAGAAGGGCCCAGTGGATGGCTGGCACCTGGGGAGTCAGGATCGAACCCGCTGACTATTCCTGCACAAAGGACAAGTGATCTCACTAGTACCTGCAAGATGGCCACACAAGCTAAAGCAACAGGCAATATACTCACAGGAGTCCCTATAGGAGTAGGCACAGGAATAGGTGGTGGAGCGAAGATCGAGGCAGGGAGCTCGGCCTGCTGCACTCCCGGGATCTGAAGGGTCCCAAAGTAGCCGGCAAAGTCCTGCATCTGACACTGGTAGTGCTGCGTGATAGCCGCCAGCTGCCGCTGATGGGCCACCGCCTAGGCTTCCTGGTTCATCTGCAACTGTGCGATCTGGGCCTGCAATATTACACCCGCAAGGTTGATGGTATGCGAAGGCAAGGTACATGTGTGAAACGAGTGAATGATGAATAAAACTACACTTACCTAAAATGCCAAGAACATCTGCACGTTGCTCGGCTGCCGAGGCGTTATGGGGATGTCGGAGGAGCTCCTAGTCCCGTCTTGTCAAATCTGGCTCAGCGTGGGAATGGAGGATGACTCGATGGCGCTGTTGGTCATCCAGTACCGGCCATGCTACTTCCCTCCTCCCAACCTCATCAAAAGGTCTGTGTCCAGGGGATCGGTGGCGGGGTCGAACGTCTCCCCATGGCGCTGGCGAGCCACAGAGGTGTACTTGGTGAGCTTTGGGTAGACGCTCACGTTAGTGCACGCGTCGAGCCAGTCCGCCAGGTCGTAGACGTTGTCCGCTGCCATCGCTTTGCCCTTGTGAGCAAGGGCGTACCCCGTGAACTCGTTAACGACCTGCCCACCATACGACTGGGCCTGCGAGGAAAACACAAACATGATTTCCATTGAGCACTAGAATAAATAGATCAACAGAAGCGTACCCATCTTTCCATGAACAATGGGAGGGACTGGTTTCCTTGGTGGTGTGGTGCCCCTCATCCAGCAGTCCTGGTACTTGTTGCACCACTCCGGACACATCTGCATGACATCAAGTATTTGACATGCCAGAGATGAATTGAATGTTTCATGGAAGAAGTCAGAATGAATGTTTCCTACTTAATTACCTGCATGTACTATGCCTCGGTGAGGTCGGTCTCCCTCTGGAGTAGCATCTCCCTGACTTGTGGCTTCTTTACCACCTGGCCAAGGTTGGCTTAGTAGGTGATGACACACTAGAGATGCGCCTCGTGGTACAGGTTCTTGAGACGATCTTTGCAGACCGCATCCTACACTCACGTCGCATGCTGCTCTCTCCCCTCCTCGCACGTGAAAAAGTCCTGCACACAGAACTCACACAGAACTCATCATTGTTTCAAGAACATCCAATGAATGCGTAGTATTGAGAAATGCGGTACGATGAAAAGACTCACCCAGAACTTCCTCTTGATCTTCGTCGTAAAGGTTTCACCGTTAAAGTCCGTGACGCTGGAGAAGTGCTCCCACCTCATGGGTGCCTGTACCTCACCCTTGTGGGTGACCAAGCCAGGGTAGTACTCCCTAATCAGCGGGCCCTGGATGCCATTGATATGGCGTGAACCGCTCCCTCCGCTCACAAACATCCAGCTACTGCACGAGACGTTAACAACAATTGTTACTCTGTAGTTCAATTTTCAACATGTCATATGAACAAGTAGTGAAATCAACAATGGATACTTACGTCTCACCCACGGGTTGAATCACCGGGCAGTGGGAACAGAGCGGCCATGGGTCAGGGAGCGAGGAGGGCCCACGCTAGTAGGGCTTGCTTGAACCTGAGGAATCCGTCTCACTTGGTGTCACCTCACCCCCGTCGTCGTCGTTGTCGTTATCGTCGCCGCCGCCGTCACTGGTCGTCGTCGTCTTCGTCCCCCCTTGCGTGGCCTCTTGGAACTGCAGCCTCCTCGTCGACGTGTGACGTCCGCTGGGGGGCATTCCCCTACTGGTCGATGGCTCCACCAACACCTCCTCCTCCTCGTCGTCGTCGGCGATCGCCTGCTCCTCATTGTGGATCTGGTATTGTGAGCGGAGCTTTCATTGCGGCCGCTGCCGCCTTCTGCCTGGCATTTTGTCGAGTGCCTGCAATGACAAAGATTAAAATAGTTAGCATAAATAAATGACAAGTACTTGTAAAGAAACATAATTGCAAGGTAATAATAATAATAATATAGTATTACATGAATTAGAAATTATCTCCACGAACGGCAATATGGCTGGCGTGTAGTCATCATCACTATCAATATTGTCGAGGTCTCTTAAGTGTCGGGCATCATCTCCATCGTCATCATCATCTACATCATCCTTAACAACTCCATCGCGCTCCATCTGCCATCGCTCAAGGATTCGTAACTCCTTAGCATCCTGCACCTCATCACCCTCGTCCTCATCGATGTCGTTGTCTACTTCCATACCCATCAGTGAAAGAATGTCTATCTCCAAACTCCCTTCTAGCCCCTCAGGTTGATAGAACTCATCTGTCTTCGGGTCAAAGTTGTAATCATCATCGTTAGGGACAGCTTTACCACGTGGCGACACCAAGTGCATAAGGCTCCAACCCGCAAGCTTCTCGTCTTTTTGGCATGCCCATGGGAGGTAATAAACTTGTGTGGCGTCTCGGTTAGCCACAATATGGACTTCCTATCAAATTTTGACTTGCCCAATCTTAAGGTCTTTTTTTGTGACATCAGGATTGAACCAATGGCATTTGAATACCACTGGCTTAAAAACTTTGGCACCCAAAAATTTGAGCTCGTATATCTCTTCGACTATGCCGTAATAGTCCTTTTCATCCGTGTCGGGCGTACGAACTCCGCAGGACATGGTTTTTAGGTTGGGCCGACTCTCCTCGTAGCTTCTCATGTGAAAGCGATAGCCATTCATATCATAAATGGTGAATGACTTGACCCTATGGGAGAAGCCATCGCCCACCTTTGTCAATTCATCACTTATTAACACATCCGACTGGGTCTGCAAGGTCATGACAGGTAGATCGTTACATTACTCGTTCCTAGGAGCAAAGTGGAATCTCAAAGTCGGAATGAGGTTACTTGGATGGTACCTTTGTATAGAACCAGGAAATGAAATCGGGCACACCATGTCTAAGAAGAACCAGGAAATGAAACCAGGAGCCCTATTGCCTCTCCAGTGTTCATTAATATATTCCCTGAAAAAACAAGAGACAAGGGGGTCGGATCGATAGGTGGAGGATAGTGATGGCGTATGTAACATGCTCATTGAGAACTTACTTCTGATAAGGAATGCATTCATCAAGGTTCAACAAGTAGCTCATGATAGTGCTCCAATCATCATGGGTCAATTTCTTGTTGGTACCTACGCTTCCTCTTCCGAGATCCCCTTGGAAAAGGCTGAGGTTCGATGAGTTCTCGTCGGCGTTATAACGAGGGGTTGGATTGTGCACGTTGGGAAGTTTCTCAGTATAGTACGCCTGTGTGAAGGTCGACACCTCCTCTAGAATAAATGCCTCTGCTATGGAAGCCTCAATTTTGGCTTTATTTCTACACTTTTTCCGAAGAAGCTTTAGACACCTTTCGATTGGATAGCACCAACGGGCCTGTACGAGCCCCCCAACCGTGCCTTGCGCGGTAGGTGCAAAATTAGATGCTGCATCGACAGGAAGAAGCTGGGTGGAAATATCATCTCCAACTTGCAGAGCAACGAGGTGCAGCCTTCTCGAGGTCAAGACAAACGTCCCGAGATAACTCCTTGGCACAAAGCTGGCGGAAGAAAAAAAACTCTGCCAGGACGCGCCACACTGGCTCGGGGAGGTATCCCTGGGTCATCACAGGAAGGATCTGCTCAATCCATATGTGGAAGTCATGACTTCCTTCCTATCTGGCCTTTTCAGGATGTAATCAGTCGGGCCCTTTTTCCATTTCTTGTCTGGCACAGGGGTCTTCATCACTAGCTTTGGTCTATCACAAATCCTTTGCACATCCAGTCTAGCCTTAACGTTGTCCTTTGACTTCTTACCAATGTCCATGAGTGTTGCCCAGAGTGCCTCGGCAATATTCTTTTCTGTGTGCACTCGACCTCCAGTTTTCAGCAGAGTAGATGAACCTATGGAGGCAGATGATTGGCTCCGCACTATGGAGCAGAAGTTTGGATTAATTGAGTGTACAGAATATCAAAAACCCATGTTTGCAGCCCAGCAGTTAAGAGGTACTGCAGGAGCATGGTGGGTAAATTTTGTTGCAGCTCAGCCCGAAGACCACCGTATTACATGGACTGAGTTTCGAGAAGCATTTCGAGCACATTTTATTCCCGAGGGGATAATGACTATTAAGCTCGAAGAATTTCTTTCCTTGAGACAAGGCGATATGTCGGTGATGCAATACTTCAGCAAATTCAATCACTTGTCTCAATACGCGTCAGACTATGTTAGTACTGACCGTAAAAAGAAAGAATGTTTTCTGAGAGGTCTGAATAGTAAAATTCAGAGAATGATGACGGGGAATCCAAAAGCCACTTTTCATGAGGCGGTGAATATCGCTATCTCCTATGAAGATAAGAACCGTCAACATCTAGAAACCAAAAAGAAGAAAAGTATACCCTCTGGATTTTCTGGTGGCAATCCAAAGCGCCAGAAAATAATCTACCACCCTCAGAATCATTTCCGTCCACCGTATCGTCCACCATCGTACCAAGCGCCGCAACAGGCCTTCGCTCGTCCTGTTGCTAATTCTTCATATCCACGACAGCCGAATGCCCTTGGTGTTCGTAATCCCAATCCCCAGCCACCCATCTTTCCCTGTTATAACTGTGGTAAGCCTGGACATTTTGCAAGAAACTGTCCGCATCCGAGGCAGTACAATTCTTATGTCCCTAGAGCTTTTACACCACCACAACAATCCCAGAATCAACCTAAGGCAGGAAATCAGAAGGCATTGAATAATAAGAATGAAAGGAAGTCTGGCAGAGTGTACTACACTCAAGTTGGGGATATTCCGGAAGGAGAGCCTGTCATGATGGGTACGTTTCCTGTTGCTGATCATCCTGCAATTATGCTATTCGATTCTGGTGCATCACATACATTCATTAATGGTACATTTGTTAAGACACATGAAATTTCAATAATGGAAACAAAAGAACAGTTCTTTATACAATCGCCTGGAGGGCGTATGTGTACTAAAGAGATGGTACATGATGTGCCAGTGAATTTGGGTGGGTATAATTTCCCCACTAATATGATAGTCTTAAAGGATCAGGATATAGATGTGATCCTAGGGATGAATTGGATGAAACGGCATGGTGCTGTGATCGACATCCTGAATAGAACTGTGAGATTGAACATACCTAATTGCAAAACTTCACTTCTTATCCAACTTCCGACACTTAAGAGGAGTGTTCCAAAGGTATGTGCCACATCTGTAAAAGAGATTGAGGAGATACCAGTAGTCTGTGAATTTCCTGATGTGTTTCCCGATGAATTACCGGGTTTACCTCCTGATAGAAATGTGGAATTCAGAATTGATTTGAAACCTGGTACTGCTCCCATATCCAGAAGAGCTTATCGGATGGCACCACCTGAGTTAGCAGAACTCAAGATTCAATTACAAGAGCTAAGAGATAAAGGTTTTATTCAACCTAGCTCATCACCTTGGGGATGTCCGGCTCTATTTGTGAAAAAGAAAGATCAAAGCTTGAGGTTATGTGTGGATTATCGTCCCTTGAATGAAGTAACCATTAAAAATAAGTATCCTCTACCCCGCATTGATCTGCTCTTTGATCAATTGGCGGAAGCTAAGGTGTTTTCCAAGATTGATCTTCGATCTGGGTATCATCAAATTAAAATTCACCCAGAAGATGTTCCAAAGACCGCTTTTACCACTCGGTACGGTCTGTATGAATATTTGGTTATGTCTTTTGGACTTACCAATGCACCGGCCTACTTCATGTACTTGATGAACTCAGTGTTCATGCCAGAATTGGATAAATTTGTGGTTGTCTTCATTGATGATATATTGATATATTCTAAGAATGAAGAAGAACATGCTAAACACCTCAGAGTTGTCTTGCAACGTCTGCGAGAACATCAACTGTATGCCAAGTTTAGTAAATGTGAGTTTTGGTTAAAAGAAGTGAAATTTCTTGGACATGTGTTATCAAACAAGGGTGTTGCTGTTGATCCTAGTAAAGTAAAAGATATACTGGATTGGAAACCACCAAAGACTGTACACCAAGTTCGAAGCTTTCTGGGAATGGCGGGATATTACCGTCGTTTCATACCAGATTTCTCGAAGATATCCAAGCCAATAACTGAACTATTAAAGAATGATGTCAAGTTTATTTGGTCACCTGCCTGTGAAGAGGCATTTCAGAAATTGAAGAAACTAATGACTACTGCACCTGTTTTGGCACAACCAAACATTGAAAAGCCATTTGATGTTTATTGCGATGCTTCGGGAATTGGCATTGGATGTGTGTTGATGCAAGAGGGAAGGGTTATTGCTTATGCTTCCCGGCAGTTGAAGAAACATGAAGAGCATTACCCCACACATGATTTAGAACTGGCAGCTGTTGTCCATGCATTAAAGATATGGCGACATTATCTGTGGGGCAATAAGTGTAATATATACAGTGATCATAAGAGTTTGAAATACATATTCACTCAAGATGATTTAAATATGAGGCAAAGAAGATGGTTGGAGTTAATCAATGATTATGACTTGGAAATCTATTACCATCCTGGAAAGGCCAATGTAGTGGCTGATGCACTCAGTCGAAAAGGTCATTGTCACTGTTTAACAGTAAAGCCTTTGGATATCTCATTATGTCATGACATAGAAAAACTGGGTATAGAAATGGTGCAACAAGGCAGTTTGTCTAACATTTTTGTTGAGACAACCCTCAGAGATCAAATTATTGCTGCCCAGAAAAGTAATAAAGGAATTAAGTATGTCAAAAAGAAAGTTAAAAATGAAAAGAATCCTTGTTTCACAATTGATGAAGCAGATGTCCTATGGTATAAGAATCGTCTGGTCATACCAAAAGATTCTGAGTTAAAACAAAAGATCCTTGATGAAGCACATCTTTCAAAGTTTTCTATTCATCCAGGAAGTACTAAGATGTATCATGATCTGAAATAAAGATTTTGGTGGACCAAAATGAAAATAGAAATTGCTAAGTATGTGGCTCAGTGCGATACCTGTCAAAGAGTCAAAGCTGTTCATTTAAAGGCAGCAGGGGAACTTCAACCATTACCTATTCCAGCTTGGAAATGGGAAGATATCAGTATGGACTTTATAGTGGGTCTACCCAGGACAGTAAAGGGTTTTGATTCCATTTGGGTTATAGTGGATCGACTCACCAAGTCCGCACATTTTCTTCCAGTTCAAACTACAAATACAGCTTCGCAATATGCAAAACTATATATTGAGCGCATCATAAGTCTTCATGGAATACCAAAGACCATTGTTTCTGATAGAGGCACACAATTTGTCTCCCAGTTCTGGAAGCAGTTACACAAGTCTTTAGGTACTGATCTTTTGCATAGTACAGCCTACCATCCCCAGACAGGAGGTCAGACTGAAAGGGTGAATCAAATACTTGAAGATATGTTGAGAGCATGTGTTCTCAATTTTCCAGAAAAATGGGATGAATGTTTACCCTTAGCAGAATTCTCTTACAACAATAGTTATCAAGAAAGTATCAAAATGGCACCATTTGAAGCATTGTATGGTCGCCGATGCAGAACCCCATTAAGTTGGTCTGAGCCCGGAGAAAGAAGATTCTTCGGAGTTGATTTGGTAAAAGAAACTGAAGCAAAAGTTAAACAGATACAACAGAATATAAAGATAGCACAATCTCGTCAGAAGAGTTATGCAGACCAAAGGCGTCGACCATTGTATTTCAATAATGGGGATTATGTATATCTAAAGGTGTCACCCATGAAAGGAGTTACTCGATTTGGAGTCAAGGGTAAGTTAGCACCTTGATATATTGGACCATTTCAGATTCTGGCACCAGTTGGAAAGGTATCATATCATC
The DNA here is from genome assembly GCA_023333625.1 of Bothriochloa decipiens. NCBI lineage: Eukaryota > Viridiplantae > Streptophyta > Magnoliopsida > Poales > Poaceae > Bothriochloa > Bothriochloa decipiens. The sequence continues at coordinate 47,907,175 of CM041633.1, read as the reverse complement.
TGCAACTACCCGAACAACTGTCGGCCGTACACAATGTGTTCCACGTGTCCCAACTTAAAAAGTGTCTTCGAGTACCAGATAAGATTGTTGATGTTGAAGGCATTGAACTTGAACCTGATCTAACTTACTCTGAATATCCAATTCGAGTTTTGGATCAGAAGGATCGTGTTACTAGAAGCAGAACAATCAAGTGGTATAAGATACAATGGAACCAACATTCAGAAGAAGAAGCCACTTGGGAATCAGAGGATTATCTATTGGAAAACTTCCCGGAGTTTTATGCTTCTATCTAAAGTAATAATTCTTTCTACGAGTTGTAACTTCTCTATGAGTGATACAACTCCTTTCCTTTATAAACTTAGTAGGAGTGTGATATCCTGACACGTTTTCTTTTCCATTACTTCACTAGATGCTTTAAATCTCGGGACGAGATTTCTTTAAGGAGGGAAGGCTGTAACACCTCTGGTGTTATATTAACTAAAACCTGCCATGTCATCATATGCATTGCAAAGCATTCATGGTTAAGTCAACTTTAATGTGCATCAACTAAAATAAGTTTACATTTCATAGGTTGATTGAGTTTCTGGAATGACTTGTCACATGAAATGATAAAATCTTATTTTCGAATGTCATCGTAAATGCTTAGTTTATACTCTATGTACTTGAGGTGTAAACTGTGTTTACACTAGTATCAAGCATAGTGTATAAGTCTAAGTCCAACCCTAAAAATGATTTCCTTATTTGAAATTAAATTGGATTCCAAAGCCTACTTCTAAATCTGGCTATCCAAGTTTGAATTCAAATAGGAAATACTATAAAAGGTTTTTTTTCAAAAGTCAATTTGGTCAACCAAGGGTGTAATTGGGTCAATGATCTAAAAATGTCCTTGGATGATGTTTGTGATCATTAATAACCAACCAATTAAATTAGAAACCAAATTAAGTTTAAATTCTATTTCAAAAACCCTTTATTTCCAACCCTAGTTTTATCCCCTTTTCTCTAATTCAAATTTTATAAGGAATTTGGAGATACTCTAAAAAGATAGTTTGTAGATCTTGACAGGAGCTACAAAGTTGGTATACAAAGTTCTTCAAGTTTCCAAAAGGAATTTCAAATTAATTTGAAAATATAGTTTCTAGCATTTATCCCCTTTTGAATTTAAAACCATAATTTAAAAATTATGCATAATTTGGGGAAACTTTGTACATGAAAAATATTTGGTTTGACAAACTAAACATTTCATAGTTTTGAAGATTTTCAAGTTTTATTTAAAAATCAAAAGTAATTTCAAATGTTTATTTCTATGGTTAATCCCCTTTTCAAATATGAATTCAAATTTTAAAATTTAAACAGAATTTGAAGATGCCCATTAAAGGAAAAGTGTAGCTCTTGAAAAGTTAGGCAAATGATATTTTTGGAGATTTTTAAGTTCTTATACAAATTTTTGAAGTAATTTGTATTTTGAACCGAGTGGCAATCCTGTAAATAATCCGAACAGCACCTAACCCTATCGGCGAACGCCATGGCCGGCTTCGCATCGCGCGCCGCCGTCCACCGCCGCGCCTTCCCGGCCGCCCGAGCGTTTTCGGATGCGAGAAACTTCACCGTCGCCGTGTCACTTGCTCCTTCATCGCCCCGAGCTATAAATACCGACCGGACGTAGCCGTTCTTTTCCTTTCTTCCTCCCGCCACCGCGCCGACGACCTCGCTCCGCCGTCGAAATTCGCTGTCGACGCTCAACCTCTGTCCAATTGCTCTCGCCCAAAGCTCCGCAACTTCCTCACGGTCCTTTTGGGCCAGTCCGTGCTTTCTTTCATCGCCCGAGCTGCCTGCACGCAGTCTTCTTTCCCCGCGGCCGGTCAGTCGCGCCGCCGCCGCCATTTCCGTCGTTTGCCGTCGCCGGAGGTGAAAATATTTTACCTTCGACCCTTTTATCGTGCTCTCCGTGTTATCCTGCGTCTGATGCGTACCTTGGTTTGGGCAGCGCATTACCGGAGGTCGCCGTAACACCGTCGTGCCATCGGAGCGCCGCCGCCGCCATCACCGCCGTCGACCGCAGCAACCCAGCCACTCCGGACCTCTACTAACGTGCGCCTCAGCGCCGTGGTGAGCTCCTGCGTCTATTCGTGTTATCAATTTCATCCATTTCGCATCGGGAGTTGTTGTAGTGCAGTTCGAAGTCGTCGGAGTCCTGCTCGAGGGCTCGGCCGACGAATTCGAGGGGGTGACGGTCGAGGTGCGGGCTCGAACCGAGGGATCGAACCGAGGGATCAAGTCGAGGGCTTGAATCGAGGGGTGCGCTGTTCTCGAGGGGTAGTCGAGGGTTGCACTGTTCTCGAGGGGTAGTCGAGGGGTGCACTGGTCTCGAGGGGAGGCTCGTTCGTCGGGCGGAGTTCCGTCCTCGAGGGGAGGCTCGTTCGCTGGGGGAAGTTTCGTCTTCGAGGCTGGTCTATTCGCTCGAGCCGAGTTCCGTCTTCGAGAGGATGCCCGAATTGTAACCTCGAATGTACAGTACCTAACCAACCGATAGATCCTCGAGCAGGCTTTGATTTCGAGCCGCCATAGCCCGTCAGTGAGTTAGCCGGGCATGTCTTAGCCTGCGGGCCCTCGAGCGTCGATAGCCAGCTCGAGGCATCGCCGGTCAACCCCGGCGGGGTCGGCTGTTGACCCGGAAACACTGTGCCGATTTTCTTTTTCTATTTTCAGAAAATGATTTAAATGCTATTTTCTTTAAAAATTCATAGTAATTCGTATATAGCTCTAAAAATTCTGAAAATTTTTGTGAATGTTCTTTATGATGTTATCTACCTAGGAAAAATATGAAATGCCAAATTTGATAACTTTAATTTTTATGTCTTGGTTTAATGTTTTTAAATAATTAAATAAACCCTTTAGTTAACCTAATCATTATAGGGTTTGATTGACCTTGAGATTGATTGATGACCTTAGGTCATTAACCCTAATGACCTTTGGCACTTTAATTAATTGTTTGCGCTTATCTTAATCATGTTATTAGGATTTAATTAACGTTATTTTATGTGTTTAATTAATTATAAAAAATGACGTAGTTAACCCTAACAAATTATATAAGCGAAGTTTTGTTGGCTTGCAACTTTATCATTAAGAAGAGTTGTACTCAAGCCCTTAATCTGATCATACACTCATCAAGCATCATGTTTACTATTCCATCATGTAAAGCATATTAATTATCGAATAGTTCCCGTTAACGGAGAGTTAACGTATCACTCAGATCCGAAGGACGAGCAGATTCAAGAATCGGGAGTTGATTCAGAGTTCGAGAACTTCTACCCCGAACATCAAGGCAAGCCCCGGATGCATCTAAACCCTATTCTATTTATAAATGTTTTACTGCTTCAGCTCTGGTATGTTGCATTCAGTAATAGGAGTTGAGTGAAAACCCACAAAATTGCATTACCTGTCTTATTCCTTATCCCTTGTTACCTAATGAAAGATAAGTAGTAATGCTTAGCCCTGCTCATTTATTTATTTATTCAAAGGCAGAAGAATGAAAAAGATGAGATTGGTTTTATTGTTGGAATCTTGATGATAGTAAGAAATCGAGTCCGGACGGCGAACTTGCACTGGGAATGGAGTCCCTCTGTAGTGTTCTCGTCTGTTGATGCCCTAGGTCCCGTGCGTTGGTGAACTGTATGATATCGAGAATGTAGAAATCCACATGCATGAAGTGGTATACGGATGGTTGGAGCCGTGTATGCCATGGAGTGACCTAGCGTGGGGTCAGAGAATCCCATCTGCTGTCATAGTGTGTTTTACTATGGGGTTAAGTTCCCATGTATCTCGGTACGCTGGGCCGCAGAGCTCACGTGTATCATGTGGTGATATATGGCTGAGGTTGTTATCCCGGTATATCGGTGTACCTGGGGTGCTTCGGAGTTAAAGTCTCCGGTATGCCCAGTCGCCTAGGTCCCAGCTGGGTATGGAAATGGATTCGAATCGCCGTTGCTTCTCGGAGAAGAAGACTCGATCGTTGTTCATCATCGTAGTAACAACTTGAACAAAAGTTAAGATTCAATAATGAAGTTGAGTGATAATGGGAGTTAGCCCAAGCAAACTTCTCTTTCTATAAAGCTTTTACGCAAAATTTCTTATCTCCTACAGACCTTACCTTGTCCCTCTAGCCTGCATTTCTGTTTTCTCTACCCTTCTCTTTCGTCGGGTCAGTCTTGTTGAGTACTTTGTACTCAGGGTTTGTTGAACCCTTGTTGCAGGTGAGCCTCATGGGCAGGAGTGCTTTGCATCCTGCTGCATGACAGTCGTCGAGGAAAGCGACGAAGAGTAAAGGAGTTCAGCTCTTGGGCAGAGCTTTTGTTAATATTGTAATCTACTGCTACTCCACTACTATTATGGCGTGTATAATCCAAACTTATTGATGTAAATATTTGAAAGTTAGAGTTTTGTAAACTTATGTTATTGTAAGTCTTCCGCTGTTTTACTCCATGGTACTTTATTTATATGAAATTGTTGTAATACTGCAATATCTCTCTACAACGATTGATCCTGCTCGGAGAATCGTGGATGATTCGGGATTTACCCGACAGACTTCTTAAGTCGTATGGAACACAGTCATGGTTATTTGGAGTCTGTTTAGACAATAATCATGCGTGTGGGCCGTATGATTTAGGAGGTTCTGCCACACATGTTGGGCAAGGGAACTTCTCGTGAACAGACCACACACTGAATAAGTCATACGCCAGGAAGTCATGCATTGAATACTGGTACCACACATGCATTGTGAAGTTCCTCTTTGTAGCTTGGTTGTACGTCAGTACCCCCTCTTCCCAAGCATGTTGCAATTTCATCCTACACTGGCTACATGAATACACCCATATTGTTGCCCGGGTGTCCAGGTATTATCAGTGTCAAGAACACGTTCCTGGGTTCAAAAATGACGCTGGGGGGAAGATTGAGGGGGATCACGAACACAGGCCAACAAGTGTACGGGGCCGCCATCATTCCAAATGGGTTGAACCCATCTATTGCCAGTGCTACGTGTACATTCTGAGCCTCCATAGCCTTGCCAGGATTCATGTCATCGAAGTGCTTCCATGCATCACTATCCACTGGGTGTACCATCTTGTCACTGTATCTTTTGTCATTCTTGTGCCACGTCATCTGTTTCACGGACTCCTCTGTCATGTACAGCCGTTGGAGCCTCTGTAGGAAAGAAAAGTGCCGTATGACCATCTCAGAGATCTTAGATTGTTTCTTCTCACCATCACTGTCTTCTACCTCCACAAACCTAGAGGCTTTGCACTTTGGATAGTGTGTTGCTGTCTCGTGGTCTCCCCTGAATAGGACGCACCCCTGCGGACAAACTTGGATCCCCTCATATGGCATCTTAAGTGCACGAAGGAGCCTCTGTGATTCGTACGTGTTCTTCAGCAGGGTGTGAGGATCAGGAAGTAGTTTGCCAACAACTGTCAACACGAGATCAAAGCTGTCTCGACTAATGCCCAGTTGCGACTTCAATGATATTAGGCATGAAATGGCATCTAGTTGTGAAACCATTGTCTTCTCGTGAAGGGGCTTCTGTGCCGCCTCCATCATGGTGTAGAACGCCTTTGCGGTTTCCTCTGGATCTTCCTCCACCTCCATTCCTTCAATGAACCGTGCATCATGAAAGTCTGCCATCATGTCTGCCATCTCGGCATTTGCATCATACTCCTCGAGGAGGGGTCTCACCACCTCCTCCCTAATACGATGGTGTTCACCATGGTGGATCCAGCGGGTATATTTTGGAACAAATCTGTTATTGTGAATATCTACTCCCACCTGACGCTTTCATTTCTTTTTCTTGTTTTTACACTTGCTGCAGGGACATGGCATCCGACTCGACCCTTTAGCAGCTGGGCCAAATGCATGTTCCAGGAAAGCATCAGTCCCCCTAACCCATTCCAAGCTCTTATTTGTGAAGCCCGTGTACATCCACTCACGGTCAGCCATCCTCTGTCATGCGCCAATGTAAGCGAGTAATAAAACCAGCATTTGTATCTACAAGGCGTTCCTATCATCTAATAGGTGAAGGATAGGTCCTAATCCCACTCGAGGATACGTAGATGAGGTTAGCTTCCATGCTCCGCTCCCGTCCAACACGGAATTTCGGCAGCACCTCCTCGCTGTTCTCTCGATACACATCCCGGCGGGGAGAGTGTGTATTTGAAGAACAACGGGGAGATGCTACCAAAACTCTGACTCGGACGGGAGCGGAACATGGAAGCTAACTCATCTACGCATCCGTGGGCTGTCTAAAAAACATGGACAATCGGAAAGAGATACCGTCGTAGATATGCACTGATCCGCATACCAACGACCACGTATCCCTTTCGGACGGGAGACGCCTAACTCGGTTACATGATCTACATACGACAACGGTAAGGAAGAGAGGTGATTTATACCTAGGGTGGCGGTGTAGAGGCGAGTCGGTGCACGAACACGATCAGGGTCGCCGAGGTGCTTCGGGTCCCCTCCGACACTTCCTGCTCTGCAAAATAAGAAACACATCACTATTAGTTGAAAAATTTGGCAGAACCTTGCCTGTACGGGGAGGTTTCCAAAACCTATAAGAAAAGCCAGCACGAAGGTCGACGTCCACATTTGGGGCATGATGGCCCACCACATCTAAAAACTGGGCACGAAGCCCGTCAACGACACATAAATGTGGACGTCGGCCTCCACATGTGTCGTTCACGGCCTTTGTGCTCACGACACATAAATGTGGAGGCCGACATCTCCACATCAAGCTGATCACTTGTGGAGATGTTTGGGTTTTAGGCACCCGAAGTCATAACTTGCTCAAAACTTTCTCAATTTTTTACCACAGCCTCCACATGTGATGATAACACACCTCGACACGTTTCGTCATTTTCGGACTTCATTTGGATTTTATATAATTTAAAAACATTTTTCCTGCACGTAACTCGTCATGTTACGACACCAATATGGTCGTAACTTCATGCGAGGTCCTGGATACGGCCTCAACATACTCCGAACATCATGAATACCATTTTTTGAATGACCAAATTCCATTATTTCATGTACCTGTAGTTTAAATTTGAAGTTATCAGTAAAATTCAAAGAAATAAAAATAATTGAAGAAATATAGCACAAAAAGTTAAAATTGTCCCGACTTTTAAAGTTGAGATGTATTTACTGTATCAAGGCCCCATAAAAAACTAGGAAGAAAAAACAAAAAAAATTATGCTTTGCCGAGTGCCAGCGGCGGCACTTGACAAAGAGGCCTTTGCCGAGTGCTGGCCGACGTGGCACTCGGCAAAGGCTGTCGCCCTGGCCGACCTAAGCCCGCCATGTTAAGGTCTTTGCCGAGTGCCTAACGGCAGGGATGGCCACGGATGCCGTTTGTCCATGCCCCACTTTGCTGAGTGTCCCTCTTTGCCGAGTGCGAGGCTCTCGACAAAGAGTCCATTTGCCGAATGCTTCGCTTTGCCGAGTGCGAGATACTCGGCAAAGAAATCTTTGCCAAGTACGGGGTCTGGTACTCGGCAAAGAGCTTCTTTGCCGAGTGCCCTTGTTTTGCCACTCGGCAAAGTTTGCGGCACTCGACAAAGCCCCTGTTTTCCCGTAGTGTCTGCTGCAGCTGGGGGTAGGGTTTCCGTCCTTGTCCAGCAACTGAACGTGCTTCGTGCGTCGGCCACCGTATCACATGTTAGAAAGATGGATATATGACCGGATGCGTTTACAGCGTGCGTGGAATAGCCATTGGGGTAGTATCGGAGATGCCAACGGTTATCTGCAGCTGTAAAGGAGGACGAGGTCATGTATTCGTCGCAACTAACTCTCTTGGTCCAGGAGTACCCGTCGATGGTGAGCACGTGCGACCCGGACACTTCGGTAGCGACGATCTCCGACGTGCTTCTGTCGTCGTCGTCATTGCCGGCTGTGGGCTCGGAAGAGAACGCCTGATTTCCCATCCGTGGGAATCAGAGACGAGGATGCGCAATTATCAATCTCGGGGGGTCGATGTATATAGTTTTATGCACTCACAAAGGATCGGGACGGGTTCCGACACGGCAAGAGTCAATTCCTTGTGCTGTTTCCTGCTTGGATTCTCCCCGGGACAAGCTGTATCTGTAGCTGGGCGTGGATATTGAACCTCCACACCACACCATACCGCATCCCACCTAATAAGGCCTTAGTTTGTATGTAATTGGCTTCACATCAAATCATATGTGTAGGAGTACAGTTTAAACTAAAATTCCACCTTAACACCTTGGCCTCGATGTTGACGGATGTAAGGGGATTGGATCTTGGTCCACCATTTTTAGATATAAGAATACCGAGCGTGAGACAAAATGGGGATTCTATTTTTGGAGGTTCTTGTAAAGAATGTATGCAACATCGAGTGTAAAACCATGAACAACATGAATATATAGCGACATGGTGAACAGAAAAGCAACCAAGACATGTTGCATTAATGGATTTTATCACGAGGGTGTATCTTTCTTCTATAGGAGTCGCCATCAATGGTAGTAGTACGAAGTCATCAGTGATGGGTGGAGGAAGAGCTCAGAGGAGCTTACAATGAATACATCATGACATAGGGCCATCTGACTTGGATGGAAGTCAACCCATTGTGGAGGTTGGGAGCAGTCGAGCGAAGAACACGTCCTAAAAACCTTATTCGTCCTCTTCCGGTATAGGATCGGATGGACAAGGATTAGGAGACCCGCTCTTCTAATTGCTGATGAACACAAGCATTTTGGATCAAGATGCTATGACAGCGACACAACAATGAGAAAAGACAAAAATCCTAGCTCAAATAAATGCATTATGGCACAGGCCAAAAGCCTGTTTATATATATAGGCCTGTCCAAACTGATTTAATATCGCGATCACGATGAATACTGTTTAGGACTACTATCTGATCCCTAAACTTTAAGGGAGGTAACAACAAACTAACTGGGCCCACGTAGGGCCATGGGCCGGATTTCAACGGACCATTCATGTAGGTGCCACATGCTCGTGCCATCCTCAAACTACACATGCGAGCTTCCTTTCTCCTCCTCACACTAGACATAAGTAGTGATGACTTTCATATTTATGGATGGCTATCTCTACTTCCACTATAAAGGTTGAACTAAAGAGTGAGTTCTCTTCCTCTCTTTGCACACATAAATAATGGTCCTTTTAGATTTCCTAGAAATTTTAGAATTTCTTTTTTGCGCCCCAAGCCCACGTATATTATAATCAACAGATCTAAAAGGCCCATTTAGATAAAGTTGAAGTTACCATAGAAACTTGAACAATATACTATGCCTTGAATTGAGTGTTTTGTTGGAATAAATTTCACTCAAAGCCAAACTCGTACGTTGCTACATGAAGCCTTCTATGCAGGTAGACAGCTACTTGAAGCCTTCTATGCAGGTAGACATATACGTAGGACCATAAACCCTACCAAAATCCAGCAAACACACCTAAATTGTGGGATGTTTCAAGGTGGGACAGCGACAATGTGTTCTTGCTCGAGGAGCACGGCGGTGGTTATGAATGGTGCCGCACTAGCATCACCAGAGAGGAAGTCAGCCCTCAGAGAGCCATATAGCTGGTAGTCGTCATAGAAGAGGGTGTGTCCCTTAGCCATGGGCCACAACCGACCATGCTCTCGGGGTCACTGGCCGTGCTAGATAGGTTGTTGTTGTTGGTATTTCTTAGCATAAGCAGATAAATCCGCAAGCGCATGGAGTACCGTTGTAGCTTTGACCTAGAAGTATTTAGGGAATTGTATTTTCCACAGGGAACGGAGTGTACTAGAGACGAGCAAGAACGTCCAGAAGAAGAAGGTAGAAAGATATTTTTTGTAGGAAGAGAGGGTATTCTAAGGTCAGCCCAAGGTCGCTAGATAACTACCGAACTCACTCACTTCGGTGCAGCGGTACCTTTCCAACCCTCGAAAAGACTGGGAAACGTTGATCAGGAGAAGGCCACCAAAAGCTCTGCGGAAACATTAGCCCAAACGTGGTGGAATACAAAGGCCTGGTCGGGTCTGTCACCCCCGGGGCTACCACAACTATTCGTGGGGCTAGGCGTAATCTCAGGTAACACTCTAGCCTAGACACCACGTCTATGTTGTCGGTTACTACTCTAGCCCGGTACCTTGGACTAGAGCACTCGGTCGAGCAGAGAACCCATAAACAAGTAAAGTAAGCGCTAAACTTTAATCAAATAGATCACTAGGAAATTCCAAAGAAAGAATACAGATATTACTCATGAAGGAGTCGGCTACGTAGAGGTACAAGTTGGAGAAGAACCCGACAAGCCAGTTCTGCCTCCGTTCTGCCTCTTTTCTAACTTGTACGACTAGGTGAGAGCACCTAGATGGACACTACTACTACTAAAATGATATGGAATTAAAGCTCAAGTATAGAATATAGAGTGTATGGCTCAAATTATAATGTAGACTGTAGTAGAGTATGTATTACAATGGGGGGAAGGCCCTCTATATATAGTAGAGAGGAGAGGGACACTTTTGCTCATCACCCCCTCTCTAATGACGGTGATGGGCGCCAAACCGACCTCCCCTAGGTCAGTACATTAATAAGGAACCGACTTGTGGTAAAAACCAGTCCTTAAGGCCTTGAACCGGAGCAAAACCGCTAAATCTGTGAGCTCAGCATTTCTGGGGCGGAAATTAAGGCACCGGCCAGCTGAACCGGCCGGTCTTGGGCCAGAACCGCGGCCCACGAGCGCGCAAACCTGCCAGACCTTGTACCGCCTCTGCTCCACCAATCCTGCTGCGCCACGTGGCTTTGGTTTGGTTGAGCTGAGCCGCAACGCACCTGACCGCACGCGTGCGCGTGCCTGCGTCAACTTCGCCACGTGGCCGCTTGCCATTGGTCCATTTGAATTCGCGCTCCCGCCTCTCACGCGCTACGCACGTGCGCGTGTTGCCGACAGAGCCGCCGCATGTCGCTGCGTGGTTGACCTGGGCGGACATGCCTGTCCGCGTGTGTCCGGCAGCAGCTGCTCGGCGACAGCTAGGCCCCGCCTGGCCCATGTGCACATGGGGGTGCTGACGTCAGCGAAGACGGTAGCACTCCTTTTTAATTCAAAGAATTCATATCTTTTTATGGGGAGCTCCAAAAATAACAAATAATATATGTATTTTGATCAACGCGACGAGCCCTATACAGTGGTATACTTTAATTCTTCATTTGAGATACTTTTGTTTAATAAAAAATTAAATATTCCTGCAAAACAGTGAAGAGAACCAAAACTCGTAGAACTTGTTTTAGATAAATAATATTTTCTATGATGTTTAACGAATTTTAGTTATTTTAGATTAGTTTGACGGTTTAATTATATGCAATAAGGAGCATCAACAGTAGTGGTGCCCCTGTCCCAGGCGTCGCCCACAAAATCCAGCGGTGAAGTGCAAGGCATTGAGTGACGCACCGGCCGTGTGGGAACGACCTGAGGTGTTGGCTTAAGCGCCTGTGACAAGGACGGCAGCCAACGCACTGCGGTTGGACCCATAGGTGGTGTCGTTGTTGTTGTCCACCACCGCAGCTGCATCAAACAATATTAATTTACTACCGTACCCTTGGTTAAATATTAAAAGTAACACAAAATGTTGGTTTTTCCACCTATTTAGTATGCATTTAGTAACTCTTTGGTAACTCTTAGGAGGTGTTTAGGACTGCTCCACTCCATGTTCTTCAGCTCTTCTCTATATTTTCTTAGGCAAATGGTTTGTGAAAGAACCTTAAGATAGAACATAGAATTGTGAGAGCACCTTAAGGGTGTGCTCCACAAACTCTAGGTTTTTTTATTGAGCTACTATATTATGGAGTTTGTGAAGCAGTGCCAAACATATTGTTAGTATAATGACATTATGGAGTTTGTGGAGCAGTCCCAAACATGTTGTTAGTATAATGTTCTAGCCATAGTTGTTTGCTCCTCACCAACGGTCCACATTTCTTAAACCATAATACAATTTCTCAAGAAAATAATTTACAAAACTTAAAAGAATAATGCCTGCAACATTGAAAACCTGACTGATCTGATTGAACTGGCTATAAAAACCATGTTTTTTTTAATTGATAAAAACCATGTTTTCCAGTGAAACATTGATATTCAAGGCATGCAATTTACACAGGTCAGTCCCAAACCACTCATCCAATCGCAAAAGGTCCAACGTATAACCATAGATAAATTAGTTTGACCCAAAACTTCAGAACATGAACCTACAATTAGAGATTGCCATCATTGAACAAGACAAACCATGAGTTGAGCAGGTCAGTTACACTATTGAGCAAATGTCAATGTATCCGCCACTCTACTTGCGTTAACACGGAGGCAAACCATGTCCTCGCAAATCAGCTTGAGCCTGTCAAGGTCGTATCTGTTCGCCGCCGCGATCAAATGCCGCGCCATGTCCATCGTCTCACCCTCATCTATCGCTGGCAGCGAGTCAGTGTAGATGTATTGGAGCAACGCCTTGAACACTCTTGCTTCCGTTATCTTCATCGCACCAGCTGAAATAATCTCATCCAGAAGGACCGGTGACCGGACGGCCAGTATGTTCCTGTGCACGGCAAACGTCTCCCCGGCGGCCTCGAACGTGAGGTCCGCCCCGACTCCGCTGGAGAGGAGGCGGCGGAGCTGCGCGCCCATGTCGGACGGCGGCACGGCGACCAGCCGCGCGGGCACGTCGCGGTCCTCGATGCGGAGCTCCTTGTAGACAGTGACGTCACATCTCAACTTAAGGCAGTCACCGCGCAGGTAGGTCGTTGCCCGTGACTCGAGGAACACGCATTTAATCTCACCCCGAACGCCACACGAATTGGTCGCGGTGAACGTGTCTACCTCGCCGCTGGACTCGCTGTTGGACGGCTGCTCGTTCTGGTCGAGTATGCTGAACGTGTATCTTGCCTGGACACGCTACCCGTGGCTGCAGTGAGTACAGCGAAGTCGTAGAAGCATGAGTATCCAACCGTGGCCGTGTCGGTCTCTCTCGTAGAGAAATTCGGCGGACCAGCTATGGCCGCCGAGGGTGAAGGTGGCAGAAGTGATCCAGCTACCCCAGGACCGGCCGCCCTCTTTCTTGATCCGCCAGTACCCGTCGAGGGTGAGCGTGTGCGACCCCGTCGCGGTCTTGGCGACGATGACCGACGCGCTCTGCTCTGGCGGCGTGCCGCCGACGGCAAGTCCGGAGGAGACAGGCATACGTACCGTACCGCTTGCCGTCGACAGCGACGACGACGGAACCACACGGTGCTGGGAACGACGTCGAGTGAGAGGGCGAGAGTCTTAGACCGATGGCAACGTGCGACCAAATAAGAAATCGGCCGCACGTACGTACGTATAACCTGGGACGGATCCTGATTATGTCGAGGTCCCGACCCAAGCCGTTTCGTATTCCGGCGTTGTATATACCCTAACCTAAAACTCCCTGAATAAAGTTTCGGATCCGATTCCAATCCACACCTAAGTTTTTCTCCTATGTTGTTGAACATATCTGCGCAACGAATTGATGTCAAGAGAAACTAGTCCCTTACTCAAAAAAATATTATTTTTCGTAATTGCGCAAAAGAACTGTGCATCTTCATACTAACATAAAAAAGTTTCTTGCGTCAAGAAAACATAGAAAAGTTTGAAACACATAACCCTATTATGATGAGCGCCGGGAAGTCTATGATTACATCCATAGACTAGACCGTCCTAGCAAATATATCATAGCTGCCTAGCGGCGGGATCTGGCGATCGCTGTGGCGGGGAGACTGGTGGCGGCAAAGAGACCCCTAGCTAACCGGTGGCCACACATCTTCCCCCATGAGAGGACGGGGCGTCACCAGGGCTTAGGAAAGGCCGGCTTCCGAAGCCATCAAAACGGGAGGAAATCATTGTCAGCGATGGTGATGATGGAGAGGCGGATCCACATCGAACAGGTGTGGATCCATGTCCTAAGAGAGAAGTGGAGGGTGGGCTTTTGGTGGTCGGAGGGGAGTAAGGAGGTGGATGGGGCCACCGTTGGCGCCTATGAGAGCTAGCCAACGGTAGCACAAGATATAAGGAGGGGGCAGCCAAGAAGGGGCCTAACCCCACGGGAGTATCGAGCCAATCAGAACAAGATTGTCATTCTGTGTAGTTGATCATGTTTGGGGATATGACCCCCCATATACCCTCGTGGCTATACATGGGTCGCACCATCGGAGATGGCCCAAGGCCGCACCATCGGAGATGGCCCAACCTACACGACATGCACCACACGGTATTGTAATAGTACCAAATATACTACTTTACTTGTAAACTTGTCCCTTCGGAGTATATAACTAGGGACAGGGAACCCCCATGAACTCAAGTTGATCCACATCAATAAAACCGAACAAAGCACAAGACGTAGGGTATTACGCCTCTTAACGGCCTGAACCTGTATAAATCGTTGTGTCTCGTGCCTCTGTTCGCATCTACCTCCTAATCTAAGCGCACCTTCGCTGCTCTTCTACTTCTCTGGGTATCTCCGTAGCAGACTATCGCCGATATTTCGTCGACAGTGGCGCTGCAGGTAGGGGGTGTGCGATTCGATCCAGAGGTGAGCCAAGTGGCTTCTTTTCCCGCTTCCATGGAGTTTGAGGCGGGCCTGACCTTCACCGTTGGCGCGTTCACCTGGACCACCAGCGTTGCAACGACCACCGAGATCATGGAGGCGGCGCAGCCAGCATCTGCTCCAACGTCATCAACCCCTTCGCCGACAAGTTTGATCTCAGGACCTCTCCTGGGGTCGTCTGCTCTAGCAACTCATCAGTAGCTTCCTTGGTGAAATCGATTAGAGATCGATTGCGGAGGTCGGTTTCACCACTTTCCATCGCCGTCGTCGTGAACATACGAGCCAAACCGACCACTCGAGCCACCCAGATCTAAATGTGGCCACAGATCGACCACCACGTGAGCACCAGATCCATCACCAATCACCAATTACCGCCAAGACGGAAAAAAAACCTTGTATATCAGCGCGCGCGGAGCTTATTCTCGCGTTCTTATTTGCTGCTTTTCAGCATGGACCCCCACCTGCATATACACTTTCCACAGGCATTGGCCCACATGCATTCAACTAGCCGGCTCCGATGTTTCGGCTTGTTAGCTCTGACTCGCTGCTCGGCTCCTTGAGCCTGTTCTCTCTCTTTTTACATGGGCCTCTCTCATCTCTTTCCCAGATCCCCTTTTCCATCTCTTCCCCGATCCCCTTTGCTCTGCCGCCGCAGTCATCTTCCTCCTGCTCTGCCGCCGCCGCAGTCATCTTCCTCTTCCTGCTCCGCCGCCGTCGCCATCGTCGTCGCCGCCGCTGCCATCTTGCCCCTTCCCCTCCTCCCCCTCCTCCTCCATCTTCCTCCTCTTATTCTTCCCATCTCTCTATCTAGAGCCGCTCCTCCCTCTATCTCTGATCTCCTCTCTGCCGCCGTTCCTCTCTCTTTGACGTTGTTGCGTGAGCTCCTTACCCCTGCTCCTTCCTCTGCAGCACCTCCCGCGATTTGGTGGATTCACGGTACTTCCCTCACCCTCTACGTCGTTGAGTTACATCGCAGCGCTTACACATTTTGGATTGGTTCACGGTCATGCAGCCGCCGATCTCCTACCCTTTCTATTTTTATCTTTCCTTTTTGCTGTTAGATCTGAGTTTTTCTTTCCCTTTTTATCTTTCTGTTTCTGATATATATAATATATATAAACCGATTGAAGGGTGTAGAATATAAACAAATACCACCGATTCTGCTTTCATCTCCTCTTGCATCAATTGCATGCTCTGCTGCAAAACCTTTACTACTTTGGCTATAGAACTGCGAGCTGTTATACAAAACCAAAGTAGCATCTGGCATTTTTTTGGTAAAAAAATGTGCATATCCTGTGTGGCTTGTCATTTGTTAAATAAAGCCTGTGGCGAACTCTTGGTGGTTTGTCATTTTTCGGTGAGTTGTAAACTTGTAATCTAATCAAACATTGGTAACATATTTGGTTTGACGGATCAGGCCGTCCGGGTCAGCTCCACTCTAGATGACCTGGCTTGCTGGTTTAATGGCTTGAGAGTGTGTCTATATATTTCATTGATATAGAAGAGAAAAACCAGAAAATGTTTATCTTATTGTTGTCATCACATTTGTACTTCAATCACCTAGGGCCTAGAGGTCAAAAAAATAATAATAAAATCCTACCTACGGACACATACTGACATGAGAATGTTTGCTCAAAACTTGAGCACAACACTACACCAGATGTTGTTTTCAGGACCAGAGAAATATATGAGGGGCATAGTTTCAGGATCTATATATATTTCTGATTCTGAGATATATATTTCAAAATATATATTCTAGTTCTGCGTTCACAGCTTAAGCATTCTTCCCTTTAACTTTTTATTTTTCTGATTCTGAAGATATTTTTTTGTTACAGATCTTGCGATGTGCTTAAGCCTTTAATCCACTTTTGTTTATTTTCATTGCCCTCAGATCTGCTGATGCTGGTACATTTAACCACAGAACAGGTAAACTACTATTTCGTCTTGAAATCACAATATGTTTATAGTATCTATTTAATCAGTCTTGCTCCAAAATAAACTTTAAGGACTATGTCATTGGACGTTTTTATTTTGTTATGTTGCAGATGAATTTCTCTAATCTTGGACTCTGTGTGTGTTTGTTTGCATGCTAGATTAGCTTTCTGTTGTAATTAAAGTATATCCCACCTTAATGTTGTAATGGCTTTTGATTGACTTTGCATAATGATAGATAGGGGCATCGCCCTTAAACAGTAAAAAAATGTTATATAGCAGTATTCCACCGTAAATATTCCATATATGCATGTTTAGTTAGCATTTTGCAGGGATACTTCTAATTGTTCCTTTCTATTAATGTACTTATAAGTAATGACATTTCCATTCTTTTGTTCATAATGCTTGCTCTTAATATTTTTAACCATTCTTTGAATGGGCCTCTAGATAAGTTTATGGCGTCAGTCACCTCAGTAGTACCTGAATTTTTAGCATCTAATACGATAACCTACAGTTTGTTGGTTCAGGGTGGCTTCCTACTTCTGGATCTCATTAGTTCCACTTGCACTAGATATAAGAAATAATCCTCACATACTATTCAGGAGTAATTATTTTCCTCTTTATTTTTTCTGATTACTATCATACATACAATGTCCTTTATTTGTCACGGCTGCTACTTCTGATTGGAACAAAAGCAAGAGCACCTCTTTATTTTTTTCGGTTACTATCATATATATATGATGTCTTTTACTTGTCACAGTTGCTGCTTCTGATTTGAACAAAGTTGGAGCACATCATAAAGAAGTTGTCCTATGAGTCCGACTTGAAGCATACCCTTGGCCCTTGGGGCAAGTGGATGGGGGATGAAATGCAACTCCACAAGTATCAGTGGCTTTGGAGCTTATTTCCGAACTCTGATTAGCTATTTTTTGGTGTGCACCCCACGTGCATACATGCTTTTCTTCTGGCTCGACCGTGCATGGCTGAGTGGCTCATTCAGCCTATTCATGGCCGCTATTGGCTCATTTCCTCTAGCTCAACTATTGTGCATTGCTGCTCGGCTCATTCAGATTGTTCACGACCGCCTCCATATCTCTCTCATATTCCCTTATCTCCATATCCTGTGTTGTTCTGCCACCGCCCACCAGCGCCATCTTCCTAAGCCACCACTCACTCGTCCATCTCCCTCACTCTCTCTAATGTCGGTCCTCCCTCTTTGTAGGAGGTCCTATACGACAAATGACAGTTTTTTCTTTGCTAATTATGGCATTTGGATTTATTTGATCTTCTTTGTTTCAAATTTTTTTCTTCATCAGGTAAGTAAGTGGCCAGTGATGAAAAATTCCAAATTTAGTGATGAAAAAGTGATCTTGTTCTTGTGAGGGACCGGGCGGTCGTGGAGCTTACTCCCGCTTGCTCATTGGCTGCTTTTTGGCATGTGCACCAGGTGCATGTGTATTTTACATAGGCCATGGACCACAAGCATGCATGTAGCTGGTGTCTACCTGGCTCGTCCAACTCTCAGCCCATGAACATGTTTTTTTCACCTTGATGCCTTTTCGATCGTGCTATTGCAATTTCATGGCCCTTAAGCTCCAAGAACAAGATCATATGTGCTTAGAGGACTGGTTCTGAGGCCACTATTTGTCACAATTTTTAATTTCTTCATGTTTTCAACAAATACATACCAATAACTTCTTGTTTGTTGTATAAAGAAGGGACTTCATGTTAATACTTGATCACTCATTCAGAAATTGGTAGTCCTAGGTGATTGCATTTTGGCAACTAAGAAATTTGTTCATGTTAGCAATCTCTTGTACTCATGTTCCTCTAACTGCTAATGTACCATTCTATGCTTATTATTTTTGGCTTTTTGTGTCCTACAATAGTATCTTCTACCTCTGATCAGCTAAGCTGGTTGGAAAGCCACAATGGATTCCTAGTTGGAGTGATATCATCCTGCTATTCTCAGGCCTTAATGGAAAAAGACGTGTATGTCTTTTTTGCTTAGTTAGATTAGATATTAATATTCCATTATTCCACTAAAAAAAGTATCAATATTTTAACTGTTGTATGAAACCAGGATGTGCTCGGAGCTTTCAACTATGTGTTGCATACTGATCTACACAACTTATATCTATTTAGATCTACTAGAATTATTTGACAATCTATTTATGTACTAATCTGTAACCTCCATTTAAAATTGCCAATTGCTTTGAATTTTTTGATACATCCATTTTGCTATGCATCTAGATTTAATAGATGTCTATAACTCTAGATACATAGGAAAATGAATGAACCATTCTAGTCAAAGTGACTTGTAATCAGTGGCGGAGCCAGGATTTTAAGGTTGGGTATTCCCACTTCTACTTTAAAAAAAATCCATCCATAGGTTCAAACTATAATTTAGAATAGTATGTTGCCGATAATAAAATGAAGTTATAAAAATAGTAAAATAACAGATTGTTCGACTAATCAGCTACATGAAACAAACTTAATAATAAAATAAGTAGTGGTGAGACTTCAGACTCAATATGCTAAAAAAGGACTTCAGAATGGAGTAAGAATGCTGAACCGCATGAATCTAGTCTAGAGGTAAAGGAGTGGAGAGGCTGCGGTCATGGGCTCATGACCAGTGGCTGCGGAACCAGTTCCCGGTTGCCGGCCAGGGAAGGTGAAAATTCGGGGGCCAAGTCAAAAGTCTGGTTCTCTCAAAGATTTGGGTTGAAATGAGCTAGAACAGGATAGAATGTTATAATTTCAATATATATACACAAGTATATACATATATATACATGTAGGTACTCCAAAAAAGTTGGTATTCCCATGAATACTGGGGAATACCCCTAGATCCGCCCATGCTTATAATTTGGAACGTAGGGAGTACTAGTTACTTTTCTGTACCAGTCTATACTATTCTATTAATTATGAGCTGAAAGACACTATAATTATTTTGTAGAGAGGTTCTAAGGTAATGAATACGATATTAACTTGTTTATAATGTGTGATTGCAGTGATGATATATTTCATTTTACGATGTTAGTTTTGTTCTGGTGAATTTATGGTAGAAAGAACATATCTTTCTTTTGCATGGTCTCTGAATGGTTTTCATGTGCCACCGCCGTTGCACAACCTTCATAATCAGTTTAAGGTATGAAAAAAATTTACTAGATCCAATGCAAAGAATCAACCAGATTACCTTTAAATCCTTCACAGCATGTGTGTATTTTTTTGAGTATGTGCAAAAAAAAGATAGGCTCTGGACTTGACTGAGTGATATAGGCTCCAACCACTATAGCTACTTAATGCCTTCTTCCTGTCAAATTGCAAAAGACTGGGCCTATATTTATGCATAGGTTGCTCAACATACATAAATGTACTCTCATATGTGTTATACTATCAGCATGTGCCATTTCTCTTGCCTTGTTTGTTTTTTGTAAGCATCAACTTTTGGGAATTTATTGAGTTTTTATGCTTCGGTTCAGCTTTACTACTTCCCAATTGATTGTGTGTCAAGCAATCAGTATCTTGAGTTTAGGATGGAGCAAAAATAAAAAGGACCAGGTGTCCATTCTAATTCAAATTATAAAATATAGGAAGATTTGTGTTTGGTTTTTAAGTGAATTTAATCTTGCACTTCATCCATCATCATGTCACATCACTGCGTTTAGTGATAAAAATTTATGTACCAGGTCCACTACTTTGCACCTGGTACATACTTGATAAAAAGGATTTAACTTTTCTGGTTACAACTCTTTGCTAGTCGCTAAGTTTGAACTTTTGTTGGTTTATCTCACATGTCTTCTCATATCGACTGCTAAATCATGTTTCTTTATAGTTTATCAACTGGTCCTATTAGGTATCACAATATGTTTTTGTGATATAATGGTTGTGAAATCTTAAATTGTGTTTCAAGAGAAATGTAGGGGCTCTCTTTGCATGTGTTTCCCATAAACACAAGACAAGGGTAGATTTTGAACATTTGTCGCATTTTGGTATTGAAGTAAAATTTAATGAATTAGTTCAAGACTTCTGGAGGCTATTTTTTCATAACAATATAAAGGTGGAAACTTGCCTCATTTTGAAGGGAAAATGTTGTGTGGATTGTATCTCATTCACACTGGTTATGAGGCCACTATTTGTCGCAATTTTTAATAATTTTCTATTTTCAACAATATTGATAACTACTTATTCAGTTATTTGTTTGTGCTAATGAAGGGACTCCATGTTAATACTTGATTACTAAGTCTAAGAAACACTGCTAATGAAGAAATTGGTAGTCCTAGTTGATTGCATTTAGGCATCTAAGAAATTTGTTCTCATAATTGTTGGCCTTCTAATTAGCAATCTCTTATATATACTCATGTTCCTCAAACTTTTAACTAGTGTTTTCCATTCTACTTTATTATTTTGGCTTTTTTGTTTCCCTCAATAGTATCTTCTACCTCTGCTCAGCTAGCTGCCCGCTTGACCATACATGGCCCTGGTAGTGGGTGGCACAGGCAGCGCCACTTCTGGTACTCCATCAGCAACAGGTCACCGGTCTCGTGTCCACCAACACCTCCTGCCACCAAGAGAAGGAGCGGCCTTAAGAAATGTCGTACCACTCGCGATATGTTGGATTCATGGTATGCACCCACAATGACCCCTGCAATTCCTATTCGTACTTGTGCTCTTGGGCTACTGCATATTGCATGTTTTTTTGGTAACTCGGTGCTCATCAATCAGCATTGAAAATTTTCACCCTCCATTATCACCAAGCAAGGGGAATTTAAATGCTGCCAGATAAAAAAACGACCTTTAATTTTCCCCTCCATTATTGCCCAGCCATGCGATTTGTTCTTTCATCCGGTGAAGTAACTCTTTCTCCAACATTTTTATCAGGTTTCGATTTCTAAGGTTTAGGATGTCCAATCTGCAAGGGGACTGGGATTTTTACTGTTCTATGATTTTTTTTTCCATTTTGCATGACCCAAAGACGAATTTTAAAGAGGCCTGGATCTCTTCAGTTCAAGTATGAACATTTACTTAATTCAAAGCGACTTATAAATTGCATGTACCAAAAGGTATGTCTAGGTACATCTTGGTCAAAAGTCAAAGCTATGAATGTGACTATAGGATGCCATAGGTTGAAATATACATTCCTGGACAAATTTGCACTGCGTGTTGAGATTCTTATAATAACACCAACGGTTATTCCAAGATCAATGCTCAAACAAAAGAGGGTGCAGCATGGGTTCCTATCCAAAGTAATTAGCAAACACTAATCCTTAGTTGTGTGTATCGATTTGTTTGACCCTTTAGATTTTATGGTTTTGATGACTTGGCTTGATGACACTGGCGGACGCAGCTCATGGACATGGGTGTACAGATGTACACCCAATAATTTTTGAGAAAAAAATTACGGTTACGATGCATTACATGTATAATACATATAAGTAGACCAAATAATTTATGTTTGATTTAAATAAGAGTTAAAATGCCATGTTTCTTATTCCTCACCTCCACCATCTAGCACTTTTTGTTTAGAATTGATAGAATATTTAGCTTTACATATGCCACAACAGTTTAGTTGTGATGTTCATGTATGTAGTCTGTACACCCAATTTTTAATTCATGCGTCCGCCACTGCTTGATGACAACAACTCAGATAGCATCGTATTCTTGAGTTCACCATATGATTTAGTTTTGTGTTAGGGTTAACTTGATTTCCACTGTCAACTCCTTTAGCTTTTGTGTTAGAGCTAATTAGTTTCTGAAGAGCCTGCAGAAGGAATGCACAATGCACTGCCTTTACTTCTAATAACATTTGTAGTCATCTTATGCACTGCCTTGTACTTCTAATAACATTTCAGTTAATGTACTATTCCCTTTTTTAGGAATGCACAATGCATTTGAACTCGTAGTTTAACCATGGCCGATTCTAAATAAAATATTATGAAGTCTATTATGGTTTTATTAGTACCTCCCGTTTTTGTAGTACTGCATTCATGACTTCGTTTGGCGTTAGTTAGTAGTACAAGTTGTTTATATCACAATTTTGTACTTTCACTTCTAATTTTCTACTTTGTTAATTTGCCTTAACCCATTTTCCACACAAACTTGTTTCCATTGCGTTCAAAATAATGCTGGTGTACCAAAATTATCCTTTTTGGTTATTTATGTATTTGTTTCTGAATTACTTAATAACGAGAATTATTCTTTTGTTTCTGAAATGGAACCGGTTGTCAGCTCGTTGACTTTCTTGGAGAAGATGAAGAAATTGGAGGTATTCACCAGAAGTTATTGTGGAAAAGAGCACGATTGTTGTAGCTTAACTATAAATATATTTTCATAATAAAAATATTTGTAGCTTAAATATGACTACTTTTTTACTAAAAACTTGGTTAAACGTGAAGCATTTTAAACTAATTATATTTTGTTCAAACTACCCTCTCCGTTGTGAAATAATGTACTTTATAGCATTTAACTTTTATTATAAAACAATAGTCATTCTCGTTTCCCTTTATTCTTTTTTATGCCCTTACAAGAAAAATTGTAATTTTAGCACGGTGTCATATTTTAGACCCTGTATGCTTGAGCTTATCAGCCTGACATATCCCTGTTTTCTCTCACAAAAAATCAAAGTTAGCCGACTTATCAGCCGTTGAAACCATTAGCCAACAACCTCTTAGTGTATCAAGTTTGACCTAGATTAAAAAACTATAAATATTTGTGATATCAAACAAATATCTTTAAATTAGTTACGACATGTATTTTCATAATAATTAATTTGGAGCCATAATTATGAATATTATTCACTAGAAACTTCTATCAAACAAATATCTTTAAATTAGTTACGACATGTATTTTTATAATAATTAATTTGGAGCCATAACTATGAATATTATTCACTAGAAACTTGTCAAAGGTGGACTGATATATCTGGCACATAACCTATAGTTACATAGAACCTAGCACATTAGCTTTGGTCCTTTTTTTTACAAGAAATGTACCAATTGTGTACATAGGTACAATTTTCACAACGATTTTTCAAATAATTACAAATATGGTGTATTCTTGCAGGAAATCATTTTTTATTCCTCGTACCAAGTCATCTATGATACTAATTTGAGGCCACAAATCTTGATGTGAAAATTGTACCTATGTACACAACTGGTTCACAACTAGATTTAAGTAGTGTACTGTAGCAGTTTTTTAAAATAAATTTAGAAGAATGCAATTCTCACCTATGAAAAAGTCAAATAAATTTAGGTTTACGTAATTTATATAAAAAGTCCAATAATTCATAATGTTAAATAAGTATCATTAGTTTAATTTTAAAATATAATTTCTTAGTTAACTAATTCAGAATTGCATTATGGATAATCGATCAGCCCTTTGCTATTGTTTTGTGTACAGATTGTTAATGACTCCATAATACTCCATCCGGTCAGTAGCTCAGGTCATTTTTTTTTTTGATAAAATAGTTCTTAGGTCAATTCGATCCTTCTCACAAATCCCATTTACTGCATAATCGTTAAGTCTGCTGTGTCTGGGCTTTAGATTGTACTAATTATATACTATTAATGACTAATTTGAGGCCACAAATCTTGATGTGAAAATTGTACCTATGTACACAGCTGGTACACAACTAGATAGAAGTAGTGTACTGTAGCAGATTTTTTAAATAAATTTAGAAGAATGCAATTCTCACCTACGAAAAAGTCAAACAAATTTAGGTTTGAGTAATTTTTATAAAAAGTACAATATTTATAATGTTAAATAAGTATCATTTGTTTAATTTTAAAATATAATTTCTTAGTTAACTAATTTAGAAATATAAATTTTGATATTATTTTATAAAAATTTGGTCAAGTGTAACAAAATTTGACTTGTCCCAAATATACAATTGCATCCTTTTTAGACCGGATGGAGTACTACTACAGAATTGCATTATGGATAATTGATCAGCCCTTTGCTATTGTTTTGTGTATAGATTGTTATTAATGACTCCATAATACTCCATCCGGTCAGTAGTTCTTAGGTCAATTTTTTTTTTATAAAATAGTTCTTAGGTCAATTTCATCCTTCTCACAAATCCCATTTACTGCATAATCGTTAAGTCTGCTGTGTCAGTGTTTTATATTGTACTAAGTACGTACTGGTCAATGAATATGGCCCATTAGGCACAGCTGCTTATGCAAAGTCCAATCGGTATGAGCTAACGCCCAAACAACACCATCTTCCTCGCAAAAACAGCGGACAGAGGCACGGTCGAGCATAGATAGTCTGACCGATAGAGGAGGAGGGGTGGGGGATCTCACCGACGGGGAGATCTGGCAGACCTTGCCAGATTGCTAGATCTGCCCTGGCCGCTACTGGCACTTTCGCCGAGAGGGCGCGCGAGCTCACGCAGTAGGACCGAGATAGAGGAAGAGAGAATAGGACGCCGGAGAGACATACGGCGAGCTCACGCATTAGCGTCAGAGAGAGAGGGCGAGCTCTAGCTGTAGCATCAGAGAAAGAGTGGGCGCCGGTGGAAAATATGGGATGCGCTGAGAGCCTGAGAGAGAGCTGATTCGAAAAGGAAAAATACGAGCCGAACAGCCAGCCACAGGTGGGCCGGATCAAATGAGCTGAGCATTTGGAGCCGGCTAAATGAATGCTTGAGGTCCCCTGTCTGCAAAAGGTACACATGCACGCGGGATTTATGCGAGAAAGCAGCCAATGAGCGGTCCGAAATAAGCTCCGCGCCCGCTGCTGCACAAGGCGTTGCATTTCACAATTACCACCGGCAACTGGATGGAGACGCTTTCATCAACAACATCATCTTCGACAACTCACCTTCCTCAAGGCCGAACCCGACATCGTACGTCGTGGCAAAGTTGAAGCATGAGGCATTGTGCTGGTCGGATCTCATCACGAAGTCCAAACCCGGCACGGTGCTGACGTCCATCGCACGACGGCCACAACCACGTCAGGGACCGTGCGTTCCCGTTCGTGTGCCAGATTCCAAGCCAAGCTGGAGGCTTACGTTCCGATCTACAAGTGACATGCAAACCATCGGACACGCAAGCTAATTATGGAAGCCATGCAATGCCATCGAGACTTGCATGTACCTATGTCAGTTCTTATATATCTAAATTGAAAGAGAATATAATTGGTGGAATATTAGATATATTGCATTGGGTCTCATGGGCTAATTATATAGAGTACATAGGACTAACATCTCTCATGGTTAGATAATATGGTACTATTCCTAATACTCTAACACTCCCCCGCAGTCACAGCGGGAGCGCTACAGACGATGAGACTGGAGAAGAAGCTGACAAACTAACATCCCTCCGTAGTCATAGTAGTCGATGCGGCGCGTATGTTGTGGCTGGAGAAGAACCCGATGAGTCCTCATGCAAGGTGGTAGCCCTTTGTGCCGATGTCGAGGTAGCCGAGCGTGAGGGCGCAGTAGCCGTGGTCGAGGGGGGCCGTGCTGAAGTGGCCGCAGTCGTCGTAGTTGTGGTCGGGTAGCCTTGTCAATGGAGCTGCAGGCGCACAAGAGGCGCCGTGGTGATATGATGGAGACACGTCGAGGCAGTCGTCGTGGGAGGAAGCGATGCCGAAGTCGACGCAGTCAAGGCCGTCGTGGACGTAGAAGAAAGACGATGACGCAATCGAGGCAGACGAGGTGGGAACGGGAGGGTCGATGCCGAAGTCGATGCAGTCAAGCCGCCTGTGCGCCGAGGCGTGTGCTGGGTTTGCCAGTCTCAGCAACGCATCGGGAAAGAAAGCACGCGTCGGTGTTGCCAATGCCAGGCGTACAAGGGAGAGGGCCCCAACCACGGGGACACGACGTGGTTGTGCTGGACGAAGTAGAAGCAGTGCGATAGCGACGCATCAGCGAGTGGAGCTCAGTGACGATGTGAGGGTCGGCGAGCTAGGCCCAGCGACGACGAGGGTGTAGTTGCAGCTCGATGACGAAGACCCAATCAGCAGGACGAAGACCTTGTGCAGACGAAAGCGGGGAAGCGTCGGCGAGCACCGCCCAGCGACGACGCGAGACACAACCGTCGATGCACAGGGGACGGTGATGTAGATGCAACGGCGAGGTGGACACACGGGCGGCGGTGTTGTGGCCCGATGAGGCGACACAATAGCAGCCCTATTGCTCGGAGAAGATGCGCGTAGTACTTGGCGGTGGTGTCGATGGAGTCGATGCCGATGCCGGAGTAGTTCACATGAGGTCGACGGGCGGTGGGAGACTCAATCCCGATCAGTGATCGGGCAAACCAAAATATACAGCAGCAGTAGATCAGGTGTACCCAGCATGACTTAGGGGAGATCTTGATCTGCTGCGCGACGACGACAATGGCTGCCGGATCAATAAGATCGGGTGTCTAAACGGGGGCGCGGCCCCCGGCGGCCCCCGGCCGCTCCCGGGGGGGGGGGGGGGGGGCGTGCGGAAGCGGCGGCGGCTAGAGTTAGGATCTAAACCAAGGCGAATGATACCTTGAAAGAGAATATAATTGGTGGAATATTAGATATATTGCATTGGGCCTCATAGGCTGATTATATAGAGTACATAGGACTAACACCTCTCATGGTTAGACAATATAGTACTATTCCTAATACTCTAACATAAATAGTTTAAAACATGTGAATTATTCCAAAAGTACCTGTGATAGCAAATCTAAAATATGATCCTTATTTATGATGCTAAGCTATAAGCGCAAAACTGGGCATCAACAGGATGCAAGGCACCTAGGCCCTTCACAATAGTTCATTCAGTTAGCGAGTAATCGGTTATGTAATAAACACCCAGTCAGCTTAGGCTGCTTGGGGCAGCGCTCTTCGAGCTTGTAAACTCGGCTGTTCTTCGCTCCTCTTATTATTAATCAAAGCCGGTATATGCCGGATCTTTCAAAAAATATATATATACATTCTACAATGTAACAGTCAAAAGTAGAAAGAGTTGACTTTAAAAAAAAAGTTATAGGACAACTATTTCCCGAAAACTTTTTTTGTAATACATGAACCTATCTGCTACATAGAAGTTGAGGACCTCATGGAGCAACCATGGCCAGCAGCTCCTAAACAAGCTTAGGACAAGTGCTTGTCAAGTGCTCAAAACCATCAGTCGCCATTGAAGTTTTCAAATTGCTACCTGAGATCAGAAATTGGATGCATGCTTTCTTCAGGCCTTTGCAACCGTGCTGCTCAGCCAATGCCAACCGTAGTTGCCACAGTCCTCGCGTCGATACGGCAGCAGAGGTTGTGCTCGCATATCAGCTTCAGCCTCTCGAGGCCATATCTATCTGCAGCGACTAGTAAATGCTGCGACATGACTACGATAACACCCTCGGCCAATACAGGCGGCCAGTCCGTGTAGATGAAGTCCAGCAAGAGTTTGAACACACTCGCCTCCATGTCGTGAATCTGTACGCAAGTTTCAGTCATCTCCTTCATCGGGCCGTAGAGCTCCGCTATTAACATCGGGGACCGAGCTGCGAGTATGTACCGATGCGCCCGGAACGCCTCGCCGGAGACCTCGAAGGTGACGTCCAACCCCTCCCCGTCCCAGAGGAGCTGGAGAATGTCCAGGCCCACGTCCGGCGGCGGCACGTCGATGAGCCCTGCCGTGCCGCCGTCTCGCTCCTCGGTGCGGATCTCCGTCGAGACGTCGACGACGTCGCACCTGATCCTGACGCAGTCGTCCCTTTGGTAGGACAAGCCCTCGACCAGGTTCCTAGTGTGGATCAACATGCGAGATCCTCACGCCGATGAGCCGTCGGCCTTCCACGTGTGGATCTCGATTTGTGGAAACCGTGCCAGGCCTCGGACTCCGCGTCCTGAACCGGAACCGCGCCGACACATTGACGCCGGCGGCGGCGGCGTCCTGCTCGCGCATCAGGTAGATGCTGATGTAGCCGGCGGTGTCCGGGTCCTCGCCGTTCGGGAAGTAGTTGATGTACCAGCGGTGGCCGCCGACGTGAACGGGCGGGTCGTGACACATTTGCCGGTGCCGACGACCGCCTTGTCGTTGGCGTACCCTTCGATGGTGAGCACGTGCCACCCGGACACGGACTCAGCGACGAGGGCCGACGCGCTTATCTCGCCGGCCAAGCCGACAGCGGCGAATAGGCTTTGAAGCATGACGGCCGGCGGTGAGCACAGTTTGGCGAAGGCGAGATCGAGGTGGTGCTCCAAATTTTTTGTCTGTTCATCTAATCTAAAACAAAGGGACAGGTTTTGCAACTTTTCATGGCAGTCATACCTGCATCGTCGTCATCGCCATCGAGTTGGATATCGGCACCATGACATATACCAGCATCCGTGTCGGCCCAAAATTCTTATTTGGTCGCACGCAAGTTGCCATTGAACCTAACCTCTCGCCTTCCCTCGATTTGCCGTCGTCCCACGTGATTTTGGCGTCGTCGGTCGCTCTCCGGTTATGACGATCTCCTCCGCGTCTGCCATCGGAAGCGGCGATGTTGCCACCGGCGGCACATCGCCAGAGCAGAGCGCGTCGTGCATCGTCACCAAGACGGCGGTGGGGTCGCACACGCTCACCATCGACGGCTTCTCGCGGACCAAGTAGATGAGGTTCTCATCCGACACCTTCACCGTCGGCGGCCATACCTGGTGCACCGAACTCCTCCGTCACAGAGGCCGAGTAGGCCCTCTTGCAGGTGGTGGGATACTCATGCTTCTAAAACTGCGCTGTACGCACTGCACCGCCGGCGAGGAGGTCTCAGCATCGTGCAGCTTCAGCTTGCTCGACCAGAACGATCAGCCGTCCTACAGAAAGTCCGCCGGCGGCGTATGCACGTTCAGCCAAAAGACAGGGAACGGCATTGCATTAGTCGACACAAACATCTACATGGAACCCCGCTGTGAGGACCGCGATGTGCCATCGCGCCTGGTCGCCGTGCCGCCGCCCGAGTTCGGCGAGCAGCTTGGCCGCCTCCTCTCCAGCGGTGTCGGAACCGACCTCACCTTCGAGGTCGACGGGGAGACGTTCTCTGTGCACAAACACATACTAAACGTCCGGGCCCCGTTCCTTCTGGAGGAGATTTCTAGTGCTACGACCTCCAAGCAGATCATCAGTGGCGTGGAATCAAGGGTGTTCAAGGCGTTGCTCCACTACATCTACACCGACTCGCTACCGGAGATAGACGAGACGATGGACTTGGCGCGGCATTTGATCATGGTGGCGGACAGGTATAGTCTGGGAAGGCTCAAGCTGATTTGCGAGGACATGCTTTGCCGCCGTGTTGACATAAGTACTGTGGCGGCAACGTTGGCGATTGCCGAAGAGTATAACTGTCATGGGCTTAAGAAAGCGTGCTTCCAATTTCTCATGTCTGGTAGTAATCTCAAGGCTGCCATGGAGGATGGAGGATTTGAGCATTTGAGAAACAGTTGCCCATCCGTTCTCAAGGAGCTGCTCGCCATGGTAGACCGCCGCTGACATGTTCAACTCTGAAACAGTTGATATTCTGAAGCAATATACAAGTTAAGTACTAGTTGTTTTCATTCTTCAATCAAATGCACGGTAGTCATTGTAACGGCATGTTGCATGGTTTCGGTCAATATGTTAGGCCTCATTGGATGAGTGGTTTGGGGCTTAAAACCCGTACGTGTAAATGCGTGCCTGGAAAACTGTACAAGTTTGAACAGAAAAAAGGCGTTTATAACCAGTTTGGTATTCATTAAATTTCAACCTTGGATGAAAACACACCTATATATTTTAGGTGGTTGGAATTTTTTGTCACTTCAGTCAAATATTCAATGTTGTAGGCATGTATTCTTCATATTGTATATGAAGCAATATGGGAACGTGGTTGCCTATCTTGGCTCACCATGGATGCGTGTTATATTGTGTCGGCTAGGCCTAAACCTTAACAACCTTTACAATGTTTGTTACAAGTTTACAACCTTAATTTGGGTATAAGAAAGATCCATCTAATATTACAGCCTATACAAATCTCTAATCTCTCTACAAGGATCTGTACGTGTACACCAGGAGATATCTCCGCCCATATAAAACAGGACTGGTTTGCTACAGATTACGTGTCACGCAGGCAGGATAGATAGATATCTCCATCCAACATCCCCTCTCAATCTATACTATCCTTCGTTAGATTTAGATTGCCACTTGAACTATTCAGATTGCCTGACAGTTGCTAAAGGTTCCGTAAACCGATCAGCAACTTGATTTTAGTTGGTATCAACTTGACCCTGCAATAGTTTCTTAGCGAATTCTCTTTCACACAAATGTAAATCAATCACAATATGCTTTGCTCGAGCATGAAAGATAGGATTTTCTAACAGATAGGTAACACCCAAGTCATCACACCATAAACATGAGACTTGTTTTTGCTTCACACCAAGTACTCTAGGTAATGACTCAATCCATATCATCTCTGAGGTAGCATTTGCATGGGCATAACTCGGCTTCTATGCTGGAACGAGCTATTCCTAGCACTCCTAGAAATCAAATATGACTGCAAGAACATAGCAAATCCTCCTGTTGATCTTCTATAGTCAACACTAATTGCCGAGTCAGCATTTGTATAAGCACCCACCATGTCAAGCTAAACTTTCGTGTATATAACCCAACACCCAATGTATATGCCACAAATATCTGAGAATCCTTTTTTCAGCTATCTCATGCTGAGTAGTTGGTGCATGCAAAAATTGGCATACCTTATTCACAGAATAAGAAAGATCTGGTCATGTAAGATATTGCAATGCTCCCACCAAGCTTCTATACCGTGTACTATCTTCAGGACCAAGAGGATTTCCATTAAATCCCTAAAGTTTCTCCAAACTAGAAAGAGTAGTAGGAGTCGGATTGCATTCTTTCGTACCAGCTAGAGATGACAATTGGTACTCGAAACCCGGTGAGTTTTTAGCCTATTATGGCAAGGGCATATGTGACTTCTATACCTGTGGATTAGTTAGTTAATGAGCAAAAAACCAAACCCAACATGTTAGTGGACATGGGTACCAGGTTCAGTAGCCAAACACGCTAACTCACGAGTTTCCAATGCAGTCCATCATAGAAAAGTAGCTCATATCATGCTAGGGTAACTAACAAACATGAACTAGGTTGATCCATTTGGGTCTATGAACTTGTCAGATTGTGTCATTTAGGTCCGTCAACTCTAGAACTACAGATTTCAATTCATATACTTTTTAAGCCACTCATTGTACTCTGTTTGTGGAATAGATCTAACATGGCAGTTCATGTCGTCAATGAACATTGGTCGTGGGTCATGGAGCTACACATGAGGGCTGAGTGGCATTTTTCTTTTCTTATTACCCCGTATGGTTCCATTGACCATCCCACCTTACCACTACATGAATCCGGCCCCTTGCCGAGTGCCAAGTGGTTTATCGAATTTTCTTTTGGCACTCGTCAAAGAAGCTCTTTGCCAAGTGTCAAACAAGTGTATTTTTGCACTTGGCAAAGAAAATTTTAAAGTATATTTTGAAGCAATAAATTAATAAAAGATTTTAAACTATAAAGTTTTATAACTCATCAAGATATACAATGTTTATTTTGGTCATTTCTTCATATGACACGTGAAAGTAAATTTGTTCTCAAATCTTATATATCTCTCTTATAGTTTATGAAACTACAAGAGATATATATAAGATTTGTGAATAATGTTAGAACTACTATGCCAGATAAACAGATGACCAAACAACTAAAATAAATTTTCTAGATCTTAAAAAGTTATAGAATTTTGTAGTAGACAACTTTTTCATTTGAATTCATCTTGTCTTGCCAAACTATGTTTGAATTTGAAAAAATTCCAAAATTTTAAACGACCTCGGATGAAAAAAAGAACCAAAATATTATAGATCTCGAAAAGTTATAAAATTTTGTAGTTGGTAACTTGTTGATTTGAAATCATCTTGTCATGCAAAACTATGTTTGAATTTCTCAAATTTAAAATTTAAATTTTAAAAATGACATCAGATGGAGAAACTTCCTAAATAAAAATTATAAATGTCAAAAAGTTATAAAATTTTATAGTTGACAAGTTTTTGATTTGAATTCGTTTAGGACCTCAAACAAGCAATTTACACTTGGTTTAATATAATATGTTGGGATCTAAAATGGTGTATAGACACAAGTGACAGTGTGGTGCAGTGATAGAAGGGGGTACGCGCGAGGCAGAGGTTGCTGGTTTGAATTCTGCCTACTGTGTAGCCACGAATTTTGCGTGAAAAATACCGTGACTTGCCGGTGGGCGTCTCCCCTGATAAAAAAAATCCTAATTTTTTCGGGATTTTTTGGGTTCAAACTTTGCCGAGTCTCGGGCACTTTGCCTACTATTTTTTTACCAAGTGGGTTTTGCCGAGTGTTACACTTGGCAAACCCTTTTCCAAGTATAACTGTGGCTCGGCAAAGCTCCGGAATCCGGTAGTGTACCCTCACGTATAGGAGGAAAAATGAACTCCATCCATTTGCCGAGTATAATTTTGGCTCGGCAAAGCTCCAGAATCCGGTAGTGTACCCTCACGTATAGGAGAAAAAAGAACTTCAACCATGTCTTTCATGCTTTACAATCACTAATACTGTAATGATTTGTAGGGGCTGCTATAAGGACAGCTGGCCCAGCCGCTCCTCCCAGTGGGCTTTTACAAATCAAGCCTCTATAGGGGGCGGCTGGTGTTTTCAGCCGTCCTCAAATACCATTTGTAAGGGCGGATGGATCACCAGCCCCTTATAAATGGTATTTGTAAGGGCAGCTGCAGCACCAGCCGCCTCTACGGTTGATTTTCTAGCAAAAAATTGAAATTTGAATCCAAATATGACCACAGCATGTAAGGGCAGACCTGCAGGACAGTCGATGAGGATGCTAGAACAGTGTGACTGAATCTTATCGTATCACTATAATAAGTTTAGTTGCCAAAAGTTTAGCTCACCAATTAGAATCAAGGCATTAAGAAGTGGTTCGCTAATCAACAAATTAGTGGTTACTTTGAGCTTTTCCATTGCATCTTGGTCTTTCACTGCACAAAGGAACATAAGTTCACTGAAATGACAACTCTGCTCAAGATGGATGATCTAACTAGAAAAATAAATCAATGATCCAATCTACCTAAGTTGAGTGTCTGCTGGTCTCCTCCCCAATCTACCTAAGGGGAATGTAATTTACATACACTGAGTTGCAATGGACCTAAGATGTTCCCCTAGCTCAGGTGCAATGGACCTAAGATGTTCCCCTAGCACAGGAATGTAATTTACATACACTGAATCATGCTTATGAATACTGAAAAAGGGAGAAATAATTACTGCACCATTAGTTAATTACCTTGGGGAGAGGATACAATAAATGTGATAAAGAATGGAACCTAAGCAAATACAAAAATCTATCATAAGGGTAAGGTTCCTTGCCAAGCAGTTCTTCCTTATCAGCACAGCTAGATTTCAGATTGAATCCACAAGCTAAATATTGAAGTTATTTCTGTACCTGAAATAATTGAATCTGTTGGCTGGAAGCAATGAGAGGACGATGTCAATGCAACAGGCTCGCAACACGATGGGGTTAGTGGGTCAGCTCCACAGTACTATCACTCAGGGAGACTGAAATGAATCAGACAGGATAAATCAATTACTACTGCTTGTACTGTAACAATGGAATGTAATTTATTTAATGGATGACCCTAGTTTTAAGATGTCAAGATTCATCAAAATTTTTATCCATGGTGAAAGGTTGGGTTGTTGCACTTTTACAAAAAACTCAGGCCTTGTTTTTCCATCCGTTCCACTTATGTTTGCAATATAACTGTTTCCAAAAAAGGCTTTTTCACTCAAAAAATTGGCAATTGGTAGTCACGGTTGAGAAGTTCATACCACATAAAAAGTAAGAGCCGAAAATATCAACTAACTGATAATATGGCACAGCCTATAATTACAAGGATTCTGTATACATACATCAAAAAAAAGGAAGGAATATGGCATAGCCAGTCACAGGATACTTCTAAAGCTAACAAAACCGATGTGGAATGGCATGTCATATGACACTAGCAAATTAGAACTTGTATCAAATGTGATGGTTGCTTTGTAAACTGAATGATGTCAAAGAGAATCAGAAAATTGTATGCCTGACATTGGTATTGATGAAACCATAAAACCCCA
This sequence comes from Bothriochloa decipiens, assembly GCA_023333625.1. Classification (NCBI taxonomy): domain Eukaryota; kingdom Viridiplantae; phylum Streptophyta; class Magnoliopsida; order Poales; family Poaceae; genus Bothriochloa; species Bothriochloa decipiens. The sequence continues at coordinate 47,872,502 of CM041633.1, read as the reverse complement.
CTAAACCTTGTTACAGACATTGTTTGGTTCAACATATCCAAACAGAAACTATAATTCTGTGCTTATGATTCATCTTATATCCAAATAGAACCTATTATAGATAGATCCAAAATGGAAAATTAACCACATCAATCGTTTAATCCAACTGGACAAGAGATAGGAGACCCGGATGTAGGCACATACCTTCTGGAGCTTGTTCATGAGGCCGATGAGGATGGAGTTTGTCGTCTTGGTGCGATCCTTTTGTGGTATCCTCAGCCCCTTCTCGATCGCGTAGAGATGACCTGCCCAAACCCAAAATGATAGGATGCGATTAGGAACGAACCGAAGAGGAGGGAGGGGGCGTAGTGGACCAACTCCTCGTCGACGGGCTGGCGGACGCTCGTCGCCGCCTCGCCCAGGATGTATTGGAGGACCTACTCATCGGCGAGCTCGGGAGTTATTGCAGCCGTGCCGTGCGTGCACGCATGGCCGTGGGCATCGCGGTTCCTCTCCAGGTGTGTGTGTGCCGTCGCCTCGCCACGGACTCTGCAGAAGGGGATCTCGGCAGCGCCGATCTTCTCCGCCGCGTCATTGGCTCCGGTTCGGCCACGGGCACACGGGCGAGGACACGTGAGCGCGTCCCAGTCGTAGTCGATGCCGCCACAATGGCCCTCCATGACGCGCATGTGCCTGAGCGCTCGGTCGTCCCCGCGCGTGGCCCTCCCGCGATGCGTGCCAGCGAGCGCTTAGCCGCCGCCGCCGCCGCCGCCGCCGCCGCAGCATTGAGAGAGAGAGGAGGGAAAAAATAGATTGGATTATTTGGTTTTATATCATTGCAATTCTAACCTCTTGGAAATATACCATTATAATTCTTTAAATTGTAAATATGCCATTGCAACTCTTTCTTTCACTGAGAAACCCCATTGACTACGTCTTCCCGCCGTTTGGGCCAATTATCAGGCTTCCAAGTACTATACGTATTTTCATATGGACGTTTTGGCCCCCGTCCCAAACATGAGAACAGCCGTGGCCAGCTCACTCTCTTCCTCGTGTTCTTCAATTCATTCCTCTCCTTTGCTCTGTTTCAGACGGCGGTGACCCAACCTAACCCTAGCCGCCGGCATGCAGGAGGCCATCGGCGCGCCATGCAGCCCGCGCTCGCGTGCCGTCGCGCCGCTCGCGCTCGCGCTCGCGCTTGCCGTGCAGCACACGCCCGCGCCCGTTGCGCAGCTCGCGCGCGCACCTTCACTGCCGCCTGCGCGCGTGTCCTTCATCGGTTCAAGTGAGGCCATGGCCGGCAGACCCGGGCTCCGGTGGAGCCAGGACCTTGGCCTCAGTGCCTTGGTCGCGGGCGAGAGCTAGACTAGGGTGCTTCCGGGCTGGATGAAGGGGCGAGGCGGCGACCTGTGGCCTCCCTGCTGCTAGGGTTCCGCCGCTGTCAGTCCTTTGTGGCGTCGAGTTGCAAACCATAGGCAGGTCAAGAGATAGCGAGACGGAGAAGAGATGGAAAGATGGACCGCTGCCTAGGCCGATCAGGTTTGGGAGGAGGGCAATAGTACGTCCATACAAAAAAAATATAAGTTGTACTCGTATGCCTGCAACTGGGTCCAAGTTGCTAGCATACATACAGAATGACATAACTCAGTGAGGAGACGAATTGCGATGGTAGATTTTTAATTTGAAAAATTGTAACGGTATATCTCCAGAACGCGAGAATTACAATGGTATAAAACCAAATAACTCAAATAGATTTTAGGGTTTGGGGGAGGCCGGCTGCAATCAGTTTTGAATGGCTGAGGGATGTGGTCGACTGCTCGATCTGATCGGACGACCAACAGTCATCCGGTGGCTTAGCAGGCCGTCCAGGCCGCATGAGGCCAGGGGAATTAGCAGCCGCGTGTGTATGTTTTTTTATTTAATTTTTTTTAATTTTTAATGTAGAGAAAATATTTATAAATGGAAAATATAAATGTAATATATTTCTATAACATAGTTTTAGACCTCATCAATAAATGCATAGTTTCTTATTTTAAAAAATAAACTTATTTTATTAAAAAATAAACTTATTTTTTAGAAAAATAAACTTATTTTTTAAAAGAAACTTATTTTTTTAAAAAAAATAAACTTATTTTCTTTAAAAAAATAAACTTATTTTTTTAAAATAATAAATTTTTAATATTGAAATTATTAATATAAATTTAGGATCCCTAAATGGCTTCAAATAGAAAAGTAATGAACATATAGTTTGTTAAACTCATCAAGATGTACATTTTGTTGTGTTATTTAGCTTTTTATTTGATATAGTTTGAATAATTCAAATTTTGAATATTTAAGTTTTGACAAATTCTAATATGTTTTTGAAATCCTAAATAGTCTCAACTAGAAAAATCACAAATACCAAGTTTGTTAAACTCATCAAGATCTATATTTGGCATTTTAGCAACACTTCATTTAACAATGTTTCAATAATTCAAAATTTAAATTTTTATTGACAACGTAAAACCAGTTTTCAAAACCATAGATAGTCTTAACTAAAAAAGTAATGAATACTAAGTTTAATTAACTCGTCAAGATCTACAATTGTTATATGGGTTATTTTTGTATTTAAAAAAAATGTTAGGAAAGTTTAGTTATAAATTGACAAGTCTTTCATACAGTTTCATAAACTATACGTGAGGTTTAAGATTTTTGTGAACTTTCTCAAATAGAAAAATGATCTATATAACAATTGTAGATCTTGATGAGTTCTAACACTTTTATACTCAAAAGTTTTTCATCTGAGGTCATTTAGTATCTTGAAATCTTGTTCGTAGGTGTAGTTTATTTAAACTTAAAATTTAAATTGGTCAAACAAAGTTTTATGAAAATATGAGTAAACTAATGGCAGTAAGATCACAACATCATAATAGATTTTGATTTTAAAAAAAATTTAGAAAAAAATATCAAATTTAGAGTTAGTATGAAGGAGAAAAACTAGTTACAATTTTTAACTACGGATTAAAAAGAAATCATACTTGTTCATGATGATGAACAAGTGTTATTTCTTTTTTTAATCGGTAGCTAAAATCTGTAACTAGTCTTTCACCCTCATACTAACTCTAAATGTGATTTTTTTCCTAATTTTTTCTAAATTCAAGTTCTATGATTTGAGTTGGTTCATCTATCTCCCATAAATAAAAAGAATAAAGAGTAAATACTTTTTTGTGCAATATTTGTTTGGTCCTGTCCGTCTGCCATTCCATGCGATCGCCACCCATCCTCCACCACCCGTGCTCGCTAATAAATAGGAAAGAAAAAATCTTGGTACTAAAAAGGAAGGAAAAAATCACGGTAGTGGAAAGGAAAAGAGCCACCCCATGCGATCCATGCGCATGTGCGCCATCAAAGGCCCTCCCGCCTGGGCTCAGAAGAAAAACGAAAGAAATAATCTCGGTAAAAAAGGAATCTCCCACAAATCTCTCACAAAGAAAAAAACGAAATGGTGCCTATGGAAGGAAATAAAAGGGCAGGACACAGGACACCGGCCACTCACGCCCCTCGTGAAAAAAGAAAAAGAAAAAGAGAAAACAACGCGTCCAGGACGACAGCGACCCGACGCCGTCTCCCATCCTCGTAGAAACAACGCTCCCACGATCGCGAGACCTCGCCATCTCCCTCGCTCCGCCGTCGCCAACATTGCCACCGACCCAATCTGACGCCGACGGACGCCGCTGCCTCTACGATCGCCCGCCGCTGCCTCGAACCACAGCGCGCGTCGCCGGCACCACGTACTTCACGGAAGGCACGCCTCCAGTCCATATCTCCGCCGGATGCGACGCCTGTCAACGGCGCCTCAACGACCTTATTCCGTGTACGCCATCGGATACACCGACGCGCCACGACTGCAGGCTGGCTCAGACCTCGATGCCGAACCAAAGCTGGGAGAGGTCGCCATCGCTGGGTGTGGCAGGGCGTGATGTCTTCTTGAAGCACCGCGTCACCGGCACCAGGTACGTCGTGTCATGCACCTCAGTCGCCATCGTCGATTCCAACCGAATGTGCCTCCTCCGTCCATGCCCCTTCTCTCACCTCCTACTTTCTCTCTAGCAGGACTCACCATGGTAGATGGATGTATTTGTTTTCCCCTGTATGAATTCGAAAATTCGATGTCTGAACTATCATCTAAACTTTTGGATGTTGTCAGAAGGATGTATTTGTTCCCCATCCCCCGTGTGAACTAGAATTACCATAGAAGAGTCGTGTGCTATGTTATTTAGGCTACAGAGGTATCTGTAATGGATGTAAATCAGGTTGACTAATTTTGCTACTAGCAAGGGGAAAATAATTTGATCTTAAATTACATAGGGTCAAGGGCCTCAAGGCATATGGACATATGGTTCAGTTGATTTATATATGCACCAGCCAATTGACTTTGATCTTTGTTTCTACTAGCAAGGGAAAAAGAATTTGATCTTAAATTCCAATATGTATGCGCGAACGAGTTGATTTTAGTGCTCTTCTGGTGAATTCGAAGGGCGAGATGGTAAGGAGGAGGACTCGCTGGAAGCTGCCAAGCTGACCATGGACCTCGCCAAAGGTGACTGCTTTTTCTGGTCTAACAAGGTATGGTTCACATTATTTATTTTCTTATATATTTCTTTAAGTGAATATGCATCTGGAAACCTTCAAGCAGCATCTCATGAAGCCTTAGGCAACGGTAATTCCCAAGTGAGTCGGTAGGGCAAAAAACATTCACGGACTTGTGACTTAAGGGGAATTGTTTTTTTAAAGAACAGGAGGAGCCAGAGGCTCCTACTGGAGTGCATTAAAATAAAAATGTAACAGTACAGTAAAGTGGACGATTACAAAAACAAAAAAATAGAACAAAGAGCAGGGAGCTAATGACAAAGCTAGGGGACAGAGAAGGAGAGGAAGAAAGCCCAACAGATTACAAATAGGAAGAAATCCATGCTTCTAGAGAGGAATTGTTTGTGATTGATTCCATCGGTTCTGTTAATGTTAATTTGGTATTTCACCTCTTCGTTGTTGCAGACTTGTATCGGAATCCCTGGCATTGGTGGCGCTAACTATCAACATGGACCAAAGGAAAGCCTTGCAGGTGCAGTGACCATGTGGACACGTCGCTATGTCGATTGCATTGTAGCGAGTCTTATGCTATGATTACCTCACTGTTTGTTTCTGCTTTCACTTGTGCAGATGCAGGTTAATCTTCAGTTTTTAGTAGGCGGATCTATGCGACTTGATGGCCGACATTGGCCGTTGCAAGGCAGTGATAGCGCGTAGGGATTCATGTCTGTGCTCGTGGAACTCATCTCTTACGTGTCTGTGGGCTCTGTTTACTTAACTAATGGTGTTTGGTTGCAGTGAGTATGACGGGATCTTTTGGATTATCGAGGGCCGAGGCATCGGGCGACTGGTGAAACCATCGAGAAGCTACTACTTTAATTGGCTGAGGTGATGCCTCTACCCCTTTTAGTTGGAGGAATTTTGGCGGTGGGAGTTGCTCTGGGATGGCGATGTTGTTCTGCTACTGCATGAGCCGCGAAGAATGAATGGTATGTTTAGGTCTAATTACTTTCTTTAGACACTAAGTTATACGCCATTGCAGATTGCTATTTTAATTTGCTACTGTTATGATCCTTCTAATATTTTCTTTTTCAGAGCTTATTTTTAAAACTGGATTTTATTTGTCTTCTAATATTTTATTTTTTATCTTTTCACACAGGCACATGCCCTCTAATATTATGCCCTTGTGTTAAATCTGCCTATGCTGGTTCTGGTGTTGATGCCTGTAGTATCTTCTACAAGAAAAGAGAAAAAGTATATAGAGGTTGTGCTGGGGACTGATACATTTGTTAATTTACAATCCTTTTCAAGCAGGCTATGTTTTTTCATTAAGTTCAGTTAGATGGGCAATGAGGTACTATTACCATTCTCGTTCAGTAGGGTGCCTGAAGAATTGAAATTTGCAAAGGTGAAAATCTATCTGGAATGTTTGAGCACTACAAGTGCCAAAGTTAATGCGATTTTTTAAGCTGCACATAGAAAATTATTTGCAATACATGGTGTGATTTGACTATATTTTCCGAAATCCAGTAGAATTAAAGTACGTGTCAACTTTGAACCACAGAAGGTTGCATATGATATCTTAGAGGGGAGGGAATGTAGTACTGGATGGGAGTGTTCGCTAAAATCCCCTTTAACTTTGCATTACAAAGGATTAGACAAGTGGACAGAACAAAAACTTAGGCAGGGGAAATTTAATTTCTGCAAGCAGGAACAGATGCATTTGTTACTGTTTCTATATGATACATGTCCATATTTCTATTTCTTCCAGCCTTCTAGATGTCCTCTCTTATGCTGAAGATAACAACAGTAGGTAATAAATTTTGGATTGCAAGTTTTTTATTGACATGAACAACATTTACAAGGAGTCAAGTGCAATAGTATGTTCATATATGAGCATTTGTATGACCAGTGCTCGCAATATTCTTTGATGACAAATCATTAGTGTAGAAGAAAGACAAAAATTTGTGTTCCACTAAAGCATTGTTGTTTCTTCTTTTGGATCTTGCAAATTATGAATTTGAATTCAGAGGTGCCTCAATTGCTACTTTTTTCCATTTGTGTTTAGGTGTGAAAACAACCTTTTTTACATAATCTTTGATGCAATCAACCGTGCCACGAACTTTTTTGATTAAATTTCACTTTACGTTGATATTTAATTTCATAGTATTGTTATCTTATCGTGCAAGCTATATGTTTTTATATAAAATTTTAGTTATCCCATAGTAATGCACGGGCACACCACCTAGTCAATGTGACTAATTTTGAAAGAATTTAAATTTTGAATTCCAAAAAATTATAACTTGAAACTAGTTTTTGAAACTCTAATTGGTTTCAATTAGAAAAGTCATTAATAAAAAGTTTGATCAACTCATCAGGAACTATAATTATTATATGGGTCATTTTTGCATTAGAGAAAGTGTTAGAAAAGTTTAGTTTTAAATTGACAAGTCTCTCATATAGTTGGAAAAAGTGACACTTTTAAACTAGTATTTGAAACTCTAAATGGTTCGAATACAAAATTCATGAATAACAAGTTTGTTAAACTAACCAAGATCTATATTTGTTATTTTGGTCAAGATTTTATTTGATAAAGTTTGGATGATTCAAAATTTTAATTTGAAAAAAATAACACATTCAAACTAGTATTTGAAACTCTAAATGGTTTCAAATACAAAATTCATGAATAATAAGTTCGTTAAACAAACAAAGGTCTATATTTGTTATTTTGGTCAAGATTTCATTTGTCAAAGTTTAGATAAGTCAAATTTTAAATTTTAAAAAAATCATTTATAGGGGCGGCTGTTGATCTAAACCCAATTACAAATGGATTTATAAGGGCAGCTGGTGATCCAACTACCCTTGCAAATTAGTGTAGGGTTATGAGGGTGCTACGCTAGCCAGAAAATAAAATCTTTTAATCTCATAAACCAGGATCTACTGCTAGTTACAGGTTACAGGATTACCACTAGACGCGCAGGTGCAGCGGAAGATGACTCGATGTAGTCGTACGAGTCGCAGCAGGCAGTGCAGTTGCGTGGTCGTCCGTCACGTCAACCCCCTCGCGCGGTTCGTTTCAGCGCTCCAGATGCAGCACCTCCGAGGAATCCCACACGTGCAGGGAAGAAGCGATGCGCCTCCGGACTGCTAGGTCCGCGAGGAGCAGAAGGCGCGAACGTGGGGAGGGCGACGGCGGCCGTTAAAGGCATGTAACCTCTCTGGCCGCGCCCCTTCCCCTTGCTTATATAGGCGTCCCCAATGAGCTCACGAGTTGAAGGCCCATTAGTAACCCTAAGCCTTGTCTAATTCGGGTCCAACACGAATTAGGCTTCCAGCCCCTTAAGTGTACGACCCTATGGGTTCACGCACACATTGACATAGGCCGAGTACTTCTACTCGCCCAATAGTTGACAGCGGCCTCTAGCAAGGCGTGACAACTCCTATGTGCACGCAAAGATCATATCAGACGAACCACTATGACCACATACAAGTTATTCCCTTTGCCACTCGATATATGGTTCAACTCGTGGGTTAACACTTAACCCAAGCACGACCATGCATTTGTTGATCCAATCCCTTGAGTGATCCAGTGATATCTCTCTCGCGTAGAGAGGGGCAAATTCCATCTTGATTGTCTATGTCTCATAGCATGCTTCCCGACCACCAGAAGACCACCTTTATAACTACCTAGTTACGGAGTAGCGTTTGATAGTCACTAAGTAGGCCGTTTCACATCTTGAGTACATACCACAATCTTAGCTCTAGGGACATAACGTACACGACGTGAATAGAGACTTTCTTATGTCGGATCAGTCCAGCCTACATGTCTCATATGTGCCCACATTATTAGCTTGACATCTCCATGTCCATGACTTGTGAAACATAGCCATCAACTAATACATGTGCTGGTCTAATATTTAAGTGTGTTCTCACAAGAACGCCGACCAGGGACTACTTTAGAATAACCATTCAAGTAATTGAGTTTCACAGACAATTCACATAATCGCCAATCAATACAAGTTGTCTATAATTAATATTCGATGAACACTTTATTAATCATGAATACTATCGGAATATCATCTACATGATTAGCTCTAGGGCATATTCCCAACAGTTAGGCCATTTGTAAGGGCGGCTAGAAATACCAGCCGCCCTTAGTAAGGTATTTGTGAGGGCTGCTGGGTTGCCGGCCACCAGTTAGTTCACTGTAGGGGCAACTCAATCACCCTACGCCTTACAGTAAAATAGGGCTGTCTCTTATAAATCATTTCTGAGGTAGTGAATTCAACCACAAAGCCGAATGCACGGAGCAGCCAAACAGGTTGAAATTGAAACAATGCCAGCGCCGAGGCATCCTGGCCTGAACCCTGAAGAAATGAGGTAGAGTCGAAGGTCCAGCCTCAGCTGGCAATCACCCATCTCCGTCGAAGCGCCGTCCAGTCCCGCAAGAGCAACAGATGAACAAACCGGCAGCCACAGGACGACATGCGTATGGAAAGAGCAACGCTGCGGAACTAATTCATTCTGTGTCAGGCATAAAAAATTCGAGGAAAGAAAATGTAAATTCATTATCTGTCAGGAAAAAATTCCAAATCCAGAAAAAATGGGGCATTCCGAGAATTGAACTCGGGACCTCTCGCACCCTAATTAATTTGTTTTCTCTTTAAAAGAAGTATTTATATGGTAAATGTTCTGATGCCCCAGGGGTTACGTACCCATACCTATGAATGGTTACGATTTAATTCCCTCGGCTTAGATGACTGACGCGTGTCCACCACTTATCCCATTAAGCACCGCTGAACCAAATCAGTTTACTTACGTGGCACTGCTAAACTCTGTGCTTCGATGGGGACCGTGTACGCGTAGCAATTTGGGCCCTGACACCTCACGTGCTCTGATGACAGTTCCAGTTTGCACTACGCTCTGATGACAGTTCCAGTTTGCACTAGCGCAGCGCCGCCGCCGGGCGTCCCTCGCGCAGTGCGGTCGCCGGCGTCCATCCTTGCTAGGTCGCACGCCGCTGCGTCACCGAACCTGAGGGAACGACCGACGCCCGCATTTCGGTGACCGGAGCTCCAAGCAGCCCCGCAGCCGCCGGCTGCCCGCCCTTGCTCAGCTCCACTGCCAGCATGGCAGCATCCATCCCTCCCAGGTCGCGCGCCGCTGCTTCCCCGACCCTGAGGGGGACGATGCCCGCGCCTCGTTGACCGGAGCTCCAAGCAGCGGCGCACTCCTACGAGGTCCAAGCGGCGGGTCCTAGCGGCGGCGCGTTCCCCGGATCTCCAAGCGGAAGCGGCGGCGATTACGAGCGAGGAAGGCAACAGCACGAGCAGCACTCCGGTTCTTCGTCTCTCACCAACCGGTACCCCAACCCGGAGGCAGCACGAACGGCGGCGGAGGCAGCACCAAGTCGCCGACCTGAACCCCAAAAAGTTCTTCGTCTTCCCCAACCCCAAGCAGCAGCGGCTTCATCTTCAATTCTACCTCTTCACCAACCCAAGCAGCAGTAGCAACACCAAGTCGCAGGAGGCAGATCAATATAAACTTTCTTCTGTGTTGATCTGCTCACATTGCAAATTGATATGGTGCTTGCCCGCTTGTAGAAATCTTCAGTAAAGATTTAAAGGTCTATATTCTTGTTCAAGTATACAATTATTATTTTTTGTGGTTTAGCTTGCATATGATGCTTGCACAAACTCAGTAACAGAAACTTCACTCAAGCGGCAACCAAAACTCAGCAATTATTTAAATGTTTTAGGTTGCCATACTAATTCTGTTGCATTTTTTGTGTATTCTTTGCATAAGCGGTGATGACAGTATCCCAATGCAGCCTGAACGTTCATCATCTGACTCAGAAGGTGATGATAGTATTCCAATGCAGTCTTCTTATTCTGATAAGTCTCCATCTAGTCTGATTAGTAGAAGAAATCAAGATTGCACTATTGCCTCATATTAGCAATATTGTATCCAGAACTACTCATTATAACAAGTACAATGCAACTCGGGGCGCACATCTGAATGTAAATTGTGAAGAAAAGGCATGTCTATGATGAAAACATGGATTGAGTATAACATGGTGGTTTATCATTTGCTTAGGATTTGCTGCCGGTAGATGAAATTGTTTCCAACAGCCGGTGGGTTGTTACTAAGACCGAGCATGATAGCTACTTGTTTCTCATGTCTCTTACTTAATTGGTAGATATTTGTATGTCGTGTGGCCTCCGTGGATTATAAGTCTTGCCACCCCACTGTCAGTTTCGCTGACTTGGCGTCCCCATTGTCTGATTGGAGGAAAAGAGGCAAACACAGCACAGAAGCTAGGGTTTAACACATGGCACAAAGTGATATAACTCAGGCAATTCGAACCCGCACCAGCCGCCCCGGTGAACCTGTGTTTCTTGCCTGTTGTTGGCATGGAGTTCAACTCAGTTAAAAGAAGCCAAAGATTTCTATAACCTTTATTCGTGGGAAATTGGATTTGGCATTAGAAAAGGTAGAAACAAGGTCAATGATAATGACTACACAACTAGGTAGGATCTTGTATGCTCATGTGAGGTAATATGGAAAAGTGCATCCAAACCTGTACTTTTATTCAATTTTCAGAATTCCATCTTAACTGATATCAGTGTTCCAACTTATTTGTTGTCAAGACGGACAAAGAAGGTAGACCTTGTAATTCAGTCTTAAATCAGGGAATGAAGAGCAGAAGAGGAACAATCTCCAGAGCACAGAGGCAGAGAACCCAAGGGCTGTCAAGACCCAGTTGATCGCAGATGTTCTTGCACTCTAGGGCACCAGAAAGACTGATATGAAGGTGTTTCGCCACCTGGATGCGAGACCTAGATGTTCCCTTATGATTTGGCAATGCACTCGCAATTTGTTTATATATAAAGCCCTGGGTGTATGACTCAACTGAAATTTTATTATAGTATATTGTTGGGCTTTGTTCTTTGTTAACGCTTGTATTTCTGGTATCTTTACCATACGAAAGCAGGGTCCAAGCTCGTGCACGTGGCCACGTCGCCTGAAAAAGCTCGGTTGTTGGTTCGCAATCGGACGGCTCGAGCCACTCCACAGGTCGCTTTTGTAGGCACTGTTCATCACTGTCTATGCACTGTTCGTCACTGTTTATCCAAAAAATTGGTACGCGCACATGGGAAACGTACCAGAAAAGATAAAAATAAGCACTTTTTCTTTTCAGAAAAATTTCAAATAAACTAAAAACACTCTAGAACCTATCCAAATATTTTTCACCACTTCTTCATAAAAAAATAGAAATCCTCACATTCGCATTTTATCGATAAACTTAGAAAATTTATAACCCATCCATCCTAACTCCGAATCACATAGTTCTTGCACAAAAATCTTCTAAAATAAAACCCCACATATTCAAATCATTATCCCTAATTTTCCACCCCTTTTTCATCATCCAAAAATTAAGAATAATTTTTAATTTTATCTCATTCGTGTTCTATCAATAAACTTAGGAAGTTCATATGTCATCCAACCTAACTCCGAATCCCATAATTCTTCAACGAAAAAACTTCTAAAATAAAACCCTATATGTTCAAATCTTTTTTCTAATCTTTCGTGATACCCCTTCTTCATCATCAAAAAATCAAAAAATAATTTTCAAATTCCTCTCACTCTCATTTTGCCGATAAACTAAGGAGAATTATATCTCATCCATCCTAACTCTGAATCTCGTAATTCTTTCACAAAAAATAAACGAAAATAAAATCCTATATATTCAAATCCTATTTTTATAATTTTCAGTGATTATTATTTTTCTCATTTATAAATCATAAAATTGTAGAACCACCATAAAATCAACACATGCATATCAAACATGGCGCGGCAAAATTTAAATATCGTTATTATATTCTAAAGGTATATTCAAAATAGTAACTCCACACATCACTAGCTAGCCAGATCGAGCTATCACGCGGCAATGCCGCCGCGTGTACTTTCTAGTGCAACTGAAACTCGAATGTTTTCATTTCAACCAATTTAGCTGTTTCAATTTATTATCGAAGTAACAGTTTGTGTATTTCAGTAGTGTTCCTGATCTTTTATATTCACAATTTGCATGTAGAAGTTGATGCCCATTTTCATGTGTGCTTGCATAAAAGCATCATCCTAGTATCCGAATCAATTGCAGATTAGATGATGGCCTTCATGCAAAACCAAGCAGCTGGTATTTCCACCATGCCATCAATTTCCAGTTTGCTCGAATCAGTTTTTAATTTGGTGACGATTGGACAGCTAGGCATTATGTAACAAGCACACATCCAAGTTAATATATAGATATCTGTGTTGCTCTCTCATTTAAATTTTGTAATAATTGTGACCAATTAGCGTATCGTGAACCATTCCTGAAATATGACCCCACACAAATAACAAAATCTAGCAAATGTGCAATCTCACCTCCCGCCGCGAAAGTAATGTAGATTGTGTGACGGTCAGTGATGCATGTAGTTGTTCTGGAATAGCTACCAGATCAAATCAGAGCACACTTCGTAACCACATGACTAAGGTCGTGTCCATTAGCAGACGTGTACCAACTGCTACAAAGACCCATGACATGAAGGCTGCACTTAAATAAGGTTCTCACACAAAGTTGCATTCATGGAATTTCTTACAATAATTCTAAGAGTAGTGAATAGTAAATAACCATACAATAAGCTACCATAATTAGCAACTCTAAGCATCGTTCTTAAACATATGGACCCCAGCTGGGAAACACAACATTAGTTTGAGGTTGCCCACACATTCTTCACAAAATCGGCAACCTCGTAGACCAAGGAAACAAATGGGCGATATTTCCTTGAAGACCACTGGTCACACGAGCTTCGAGCATTGTGGAGGGGGGTCGTCTTTGGGGTGTGGTGTGGCAATGTCAACTTCCGCCTTATAAAGTTTATATATGAACCAAGCCGCCCCATTTCCATGATACCCCTGTCAACCTGCGATCAGCAAACAAAAAAGTACAGCAATTACATTAGAGGAAACACAAGTTATGTTTTAATTTAAGTTCCACAGATATCACTTTCTCCCATGGCCCATGGGGCACAAAAAGTTCTCATACATTTTCTGCACACGGGGGCTATGACAGCGAGGTTCTGTGTGAAGCTTACCTTTAGGTTGAAGAAATTAACTGTGGTTATTCCAAATCTGTCCCGAGTGGCAGCCATGCCATCTCCAGTCTTGTATGCTGTCCATAACAGTCATGGAACCTCTTTGTCCAAAAAAAAAAAGATCATGGCACCGGCATCATCTGAGATATTCAGTATGAGCTTAACCTTGGGCAGCCATTGGACTTGGCGCTGCTTCACTAATGAATTATTGGGCTCAGATGACACACGAATGGCGGCCTGGTATTGTCCATCCTGCATTTGGATAAGCTCAATCTCTGATACTTCAACATTCATCTTTTTCATCACGGTGCTAACCACAGTGTGAAGCACAAAATAGGAACTTATCCATCAGTGCCATCTCCGTTGAGGCCGGCTTGTTGGCACAGTTGTTGCCTCTGTGTAGGTTAAGCTACAACGTGAGTGGCTGTTGAACGTTCTGCAGTGCGGGGCCAGAGTCGGGGGCGTTTTGTGCCGGACAAACCGCCACCCATCGCATACCAGGATGCTGATGTTGCCATGCGGTGCTTCTCGCCGCCTCGGGGCTGCCGCCACAACCGAGCTCCTCAATGCCCACCTCCGAGATCTGCGATATCACCGGCCCCTGCTGGGATAGGAAGCTCAGCTTAAGCCGCGTCTCATTGATGCCATTCCTGAAACCGCCCCATGCCCGCCTGGAACATGCTCTGTTCCAGTTGTCTTGATCTGCACATCATGCTTAGGTTTAGATAAAGAATCATTCCGCTATTCTAGCAGCTAAAATCTGAACACAGATATTTGCGCTGCAACCACACCATGAAAATTCAATCCAACACATGCACTTGATCTTCACTTTTCAGCTCTTGTATTCCTAGCCATGAACTCTGTGAGAGCCTCTTCACTGCAACTTCTTGACCATCAGGAAGGAACGCCCTGCATAAGTGCAAAACTGAGAACCTTCAGTTGCTAACAGACAAAATGCTTTTTGAATTGAAGTGGTATGAGCGGCACCTTATAGACCACACCAAAACCTCCTTCACCAAGCGCATAAAGTTGACATATCAAGAAGTGACTCGATGCTTTCCATGTCTCAGCATTAGATGAACCTGTCAAAAAATAATATATATTTTATTTCACACGCTTTTCTCAGTACATAACTGTTTTCACACGGACGGTGATCAACAAGTAGGGCAGGTACCTGTTGACTCCTAATCAACTAAAATCATCAAAGAAAGAATTGCTATGAGCAAAAGTTGGACTGTTATTTTCAATAAAATGTTCTTCTTCCTCCATGGACAGCGTAACATGAATCCTGCTGTTTTCAATAAACAGATAAGCCCTGCAAAAAAATATCTCACCTTATAGTGAGATCAAGTACATGATAGCCCAAAATGCTATATCGACACAGTGGGCTGTGCAGAGCAGATTAAGAAGGATCTACCAAATTTTTCAGCAAGAAAATGAATACGCATGTAACAGGTAACAAGTAGCATCCTGATGAGTGCACTAACTCAAATTTCAGAAAATATGTACAGGGACAAGAAATGTGTACAGGGAACAAATATCTGCGATGATCACTGCAAGTGAAATGCACAACTAAACTACCACTTGTCATCATTATTCATTAGAAAACAAGCAAAGCTTCCTTGTCATACAACTAGTTAACTGCCTTTACTAGTATCCAGGACCTGCTAATGTTAACTGCTATATTGATTGATTGATTCACATAGCATTACTACTTTGAGGTTTGAGCAATGGTAGAAAAAGCATCTTCATCATCTCAAGTGCAGAAAAACAGAAACATAGAACAAGTAGCATCCAGTATCATAAGTAGCTAAGTACACATATATCATTGCTACACAGTGCAATGATTTTAGTTACTGAACAGGTACCAGTAGATGAACTGACTGAAAACAAATACGAACTTAATCAACTATCTACTGCTGTCAGTCATTGCATAACATAGAACCAGCTGAAAACTCTTAGTTCATCTACTGCTACATGTAAATTTGATATCTTAGAACTTGAAATTCTTAGTTGAAGTACCAGCTGAAAAAAACAATTGGCAACATATGAAGATACAGCCGAAAAATATCAATTGTCTAAGTCACTGCAGTCTACAGCAATTGATGAACATTGCATAAAACAAAAGTAAAGCAGCATATAGTAGGACGAAGTGTTATCCCATGTCGGATCAAAGCTTGGTTCACGCCGAAACACAAGAAGAAGGTGTGGTCATGGAGCAACCTCTGCCATGGCTGCTGAAGCCGGCATTCCCTCGCCTACCATCGATTGGAGACAGTTATGCCGCACCAATAGCAGACATCGAAGAAGCTGATGCCGCCGCCGCGCCGTTGCCGCGGCCAATAGGGAAAAGGGCCGCCGCCGAGCTGGATCCTCGGCCAGTGGAGGAAGTTGGACCCGAAAGTAGCAATAGGTGAGCTCTAAAACACGAACCCTACCTTACCGCCGCTACTTGCATTCCCGTAGCTCCCAAGCAGTTCGCCCGGCATTCATGGCGACTCCAGAACAGAGCATCCGAGGCATCACGCTCCCGGCGAGTTGGGGTCCGGCATATTGCTACGCGTACACGCTCGCAAGCCCACCACAGCGTTGCCCTTATTAACTATACCAGACACGTCAGCTAATCCCCTTAGTTATCGTGTCTTGACTACTTTCAGCCCGAATCTCCAAACGCACACGGACGGTCACGAATAAGGTGGGTACTAGCCCCCTGAGGTACCAGATCCGCGTTGATATTTATATGGTTAGCCTTGGCAACGCAGTAACATCATTAAATGTAATTCTGTTATTGAAAAAAGAGAGGAGTAAATGTAATTCACAGTTACACAGACCTGTAATCTGACATACACCTCAGAGCGCTCAGCCTTCACACAGAACAAAGCGGCCTCACATGAGCACACAAGCTCTGAGACATACTTGTGGTCCAAAAGCTAAGTCTCATCTTCAGGGCATTCAGGATAAGCCAGAGCTCTGAATTTGCACTGTAAAAAAGAGGTTTCAGATTGGGGATTCCGAGAATTAAACTCGGGACCTTAAGCTCCCTAAGCGTACACCTTACCACTAGACTAAATCCCCAGCTGTGTTGTATGTATGCCTGCAGAGTTTCAGAAATGAACAAATACAGCAAATTCAGATGATTTTCCTTTATCCATGCTTCTTTGAGGCTCACTTCTGCAGGACCTATTAATGATGGGCTTCAGATCAGAAAGTCCATGTATTTCATGCCAAAGAGAAGTTATTTGCTATGTAGTTTGGTCAGATCAAGTGCAATGGTGAAGATCCATGCACTACACTCGGCAAAACGAAACTGCAAGTGGAATGCAAGAATGCAATGTGAAGCTGGAAAATGTAATAAAAGCAAAGACCCTCTTCAGCTTCTGGTGATGTGCCATGGCATATGAATGGGCATGGTGCATCACTATTCTGGCAGCAGAAAAAAGAACCTCTACACCATCATACATCTACATAGTAAAAAAGAAAATCAAAATTTGTTGATAGGTTGCAGTGAGCCCAGTTCAAACCTTGCTACTTCGTGGCCTCCACATTACTGCAATTATTTTGACAGTTGTAGGAGTATTGTGATTAAGTATGCCTTGTGACATTGTGGTCCACACTTTAATCTGTCACTTTATAAATGTGGTCCATATATACTCCAAACTCCAGATAATTAATATATATATATATATAACTTCTCAATTTATCAAATTTAATTGTAGACGCAATTTTCTCCTGTTGGCGATTGGAGGTTCACTCTTGCTTGTTCTGTGAGAAACAAACTACACGTCATTCTTCGTTGGTTGTGGAGTATAAGGTAGGATGTGCTAGACATTTACTTAAATTGGCTGTAGTTTTGACAAACGTTGTGCCATTTGCTTTCCACATGCTTGTACATTCTCTAATGGCTAGCAAGTCTTAAGGCAGTACCCAAGACCTTATCTTCACCTCATGATGGTGGTCCAGATTTCATTGTCTGTATATACTTCTCATGACAATCGGCCCTTGGCATCCAAATGCAAAAAATGATTTTCAGGTTGGGGATTCCGAGAATTGAACTCAGGACCTTAC
The DNA here is from genome assembly GCA_023333625.1 of Bothriochloa decipiens. NCBI lineage: Eukaryota > Viridiplantae > Streptophyta > Magnoliopsida > Poales > Poaceae > Bothriochloa > Bothriochloa decipiens. Next base: position 47,854,752 of record CM041633.1, on the reverse strand, counting down.
GCTCCCTAAGCGTACATCTTACCACTAGACTAAATCTCCAAATGTTTATCTGCACAATTTCAGACAAAAATATGTTATAACCTTTACATTCTTAACATTCTGCCTTCTGATTGTTAGTACAGTGCTTAATGTTTTAGTTACTTTGTCTTGACTATAGTGCAGGTAGATTGCTGTGCAATCTAGTCTGGTTCTGATAGCAGGAGTATGTCTAGGAAAGAGAACAATATAATGTACATTTATTCAGTAACTATATTATAATACCACTGTAAAAATTCTACTGTCATTTCAGCAGCACAAGGAAAACAAGAGTGCTATCACCCATCAAGAAAGATGGCACTAAACAGCATTATAGTATATAAATTGTCAGGTGGTTTTATATGTTATATGACAGAATAAATTAAGGATATGTAATATTGTCTTCATCTGGAGAAACCATTGATGAATTCCATTGGATCCAAAAAGGCCCCTCCCCATTGTTTCTTCAAAAATTTATGTAATTTTTTAATTGTACAGTTTCAAATTTTGACAAAAATAGCATTGAACTGACTATGGCAGTTACTTTCGATATGCATCAATGAAAGCCTGACATTTGTGAGGTTGTGTCAGTCTCTTATCTACAAGTCCTGAATCTGTGGTCGAGATTTAGTGGACCAGACTATGGGGACCTAATTCTCGTCATATTAAGACTATATGTTCTGTCCATCACGTCAAGACGCAAAAGGTTTTCTTCCAGATTGCGAATTCTCAGACTTTAATTGTAGTTGGGACTCCTTTGCTTCCTACTGAACATCTTACCACTAGAGTAAATCCAAATGTATATGATATGCATAATCTACATATTGCAGATTTGAAACAAGAATTCTCATGCCATTTGATTTCCACTAATGTTCTGCAGATTTTCTTGAGGCAGCAGGAGGGACAAGGCCCCGACTGATTGTCTCTGTCTGTCTGTCTATCTGGTAGGTACTAAAAAGGCTCACAAGGAATCGTCAACTCCACTATTTAGCGTGCCTCCGACTGCTCCCTGCTCTGCCTCAACTTCGCCCATGCTCCCCCTGCTCGCCCGCCCTTGCCCTCGCCTCTTGAACCCTGCTCGCTCGGCCTTCGCCCGGATCCATTCACCCCTGATGCCGCCGCGGACTGCTCCTCTTGCCCAGACCGTTCGCCCCAGCACCAACCTGGACGCAGGGGACGACCACGCGCCGGCACCCACCTTTCTGCCTCCTCCTACTGTTATTTGGTGGGCTATTATTTTTGAAAGCCTCAAATATATGGTGACAATTATACTTTAATATCAGGTTTGGTATAACTTGTGATTACCTAATCTCAAAATCAGCTACGCAAAAATAATATCTCCTAAGATACTTTAATAAATGCATTGACATGTCTTCGAAATTCATTTTTTGTCCTTCGAAAAGTATAACAGATACACATGTTTGTGTAACATTTCATTCGTATCTTTTCACAGCATTGCTGAATGTTGCTTCGTCTCCTTAGCATGGTAGAGCAAATGTAAAAATACCAAGTATTCACCTCTAGCTCCGTGTACGGCCATCTGAAATGTGTATGTCAAATTGATGTTTCGAAAAATCCTTGGTTGGATTTCCAGATTACGTGCTCAAAATTGATCTTCCTTGTCCCCGTCTCCCATTATTGCTTGGCTCCATATACACTTTGCAAAATTTAATCCCTAATCTCTCTTACGAACTGAAAGTCTTATCCTAGCTAGGCTATATATTCTTGTTGACACTGGTTTGGGTCCTACACTGATAGCTAGATCACCCTAAGGATTAGTTATGTGGTCTGTTCTGGATATCACCATTTGAAACATTTTAATTCAAATGCGGATACAGATATTTCTAAATACGAATACAAAATGGATGTGGATTCGGATTTCTTTTCAAATATTTATTCAATTCAACACAAAGTGCATATTGATAAATTCAATATACATGAATAGAAATCTACTATTAAGTTCATCGATGACCAAAATAAAATTACAGTACACTTCTAATAATCTCTAACATCCAAGTGAACTAAATTATAATGGATAATATTTAATAAAATGATTGGTCAAGTGAAAAATTCAAAAAGAATCAATTGTACTCAACAAATAGTCATTTTGCGTTATCAGTTTTTTGTAATTACAAAATCATTACACGAGTAGAGACTAAAGTATGTGTGTATATAGCATAGTTGAGGATAGCTCATCAAAAATAATATAGTTATCAATAAATACTTAATTCAAATATAGAAATTAATCAATCATTTTCTATATAATGTTTTTCATAAAATTATAAATTATATAAATTAGTTCACATTATTAAATAAATAAGTTAAAGTATTAATAATTTACAACCAAAAATTTATTAGTTTTAAACTAAAATGTTAAAAATACTAAAATTAGTTTAATATTTATGTATGGTTAATAAAATTAAATCTGTTTATTGAAAGACTATTAAATATTTCAATGCATCATTAGTAATATCAAAATTAAATAATTAGTCATAGTTATGGAGAGAAAACTTTTAAATAGATTCATTATACTTATTCTTTGCGGATATAGATAAATATCAGATATTTCATGTCTTTTTGTTGAATACGGATCTAGAATCGGATAGAGAAACATATTTAAAAATGAATTCGAATGCGTCCATTTAGTATCCATATTAGAAACGGACACGTAAACAAATATTCATATTACAAGTTTTAGCTGATATGAATGTCAGATAATTTGGATATCCATTTCCATTTTCCATCCCTATTGATCAGGCTTGAAATCATGTGGTTAATGCAAACTTAATTATATATAATTATACCAATTTATAGCGATAGATTGTTGGTTGGTTAAAAGTTCTATGTTAACAAACCATTGGTTGGTAAGACTTATAATAGATTATTGGTCAGCATACACTAGTACAGAAATGCCTTGTGCTCCCGGTTGGCAACCCCCTTTACTCCCGGTTGCTCAATCGGGAGCACCAATTCGGGAGTAAAGGTTCAGAACCGCAAGTAAAGGGGGGGACTTTTACTCCCGGTTCGTAATATCAACCGGGAGTGAAGAGACAGCTGGGCCCATGACATGGCAATTACCAACCGCGAGTAAAGGTTCCCTTTTGTTTTTCCTTTTTATTTTTCATTTCAATTCATAATTTATTTTGATTTTAAAATAGGTTTCGTATACGATTTTTGCCCTACAAATAATATATGCATACACGTGTGTATATTAAAATTTGATTATGAGCAATGTACGCAAGTAACCTAATTAAAAAGAAAGTATATACAAACAATTTGTGCACTATATATAATACAAGCTTGCATTATCATCATGTCCGCCCTTTAGATCCGATAACAAGTTGTCATTATCCATTACATTCAAAATAAATTTACAATGACCCTATTTTTTGGATGCCATGGTTCATTGAGGTTAAAGTAGAACTCGACGCCGGGCTTTAAGACCTGTTCATTAAGAAATCCAGCTATCGTCTCTTGCATTGCTTTGAGATGGTGTAATTGCAGGGTCTTCTCTCTCAAATGTCTAGTCTACAATTTGAGTAAAAAAATTATTAGTATATATATCAAGAATAATTATAAATCAAGAAAAAAGTAGTAGTATTTAGATACATACTTTTGCTTCCTCTATACGAATTCTTTTTGAGCACAACCTCAGGAACTTGCAAACATAGTATCCACAGAGATTGGTCCCCTGTGGCTGCCGTAGAACCCACTTTAGGAGAAAACAGATTCAGTATCTGATCCGGTATAGGTAAATTAATACATATAGGAAGCAACATAGGGAAATTGAACTAATAGAGCAATATAGTACTTACTTGAAGTTTAATTACACGCAATGGCGCTATGCGTTGTGTCATAGGGTGTGTTATGATCGGCAGGACGTATGAAAGGAGGCACAAGAATCATGGCTGAGCTGGATCACGAGTTGTGCTGGAGAGCTATCACCACGGGGTCATCTGGCCGTCAGGCATCAGTTATCAGGAATCGTTAGTTATCAGGAAAGTTAAGAGTTTGTTCCAGAGTCCTAGATTTCAGGGATTGATATTGTTGAGTCGGTTTGTTATTCAAGTCAAGATTAGAGTCAGGTCGTCAGGGTCATTAGTATAAGTACCAAACTATTTGCTTAATGGAATCAAGCCCAGGATTGAGATTTACAGTCTCCCTTGGGCACCTGGCGGTGCTCCCTGTCTCTCTACGTTCCCTTGCTGCTCGCCGCAAGCTCTCGCACTCTCACGCTCCGGCCTCTTCCCCGTACGATCCACGAAGCAAGGCACGACGCCGTAACAGCTTGGTATCCTTGGCCACCATTGAAGCATCCTTGGCCACTCTGGCTTACAGGCAACAACAGATGCATGCGATATTTCGGGGCTTGCAGTGCCAGTTGGATGAACTGGATGCTCGGCTGACCACGGTGGAGACCCGGTCATCACTGCCGATCCCGCCGTTTATTGCCTCCAACCGAGTGCCACCACCACAATACTACACCAACCTGGTTCCCCTCACCACCGTTGATGGATTCCTAGAGCAGGAGGTAGTTACGGCTTGGCTGGAACCTGCTGTGCCTTTTCCGCCGCCGACTCCGTCGTTCGCACCAACCAGTCCGGTGCCGCAGCTGCAAGACCACGCCAAAGCGCCGCCAACGAGTGCCTCCTCGCGTTCGGCGCGGCCGCTGACGACGTCCACACCTATGTTGTCCTCCACGTTCGGCGCGGCCGCTGAAGACCACGCCAAAGCGCCGCCAATGCACGTGCTGTCAAACGCCGTGGACATGCACGCGACGCCACCAACGTCCCAGGTCGTTCCAGCCCCGGCCACAAGCGACCACCATGATGGTGCACCCGCCGTCGTCCTTGCCGTCAAACCGTCTTCGGGCCATGACATCTGCGACCACGGTGAGCCCGCCATCGTCCTCGCCGTCGATCTCGACCCTGGCGATGCAGACCCTGAACGCGTCGACGTCCTCATGGACAAGCTGTTCATGGGCCGCCGCCCCAAAGGCGCCGTCGTCTTCGCCTCGTAGACCCACGCGCTGGACCTCAACGACAAGGTCATCTCCAACCGGATGGATCTGGAGGGCGTGCGCCGGGAGATCGGCAGCGACTCGCTCGCCTTCCTCTCGCTGAGCACGATCCCCGAGTCCGACATCGACAACGCGCTCAGAAACCAGTTCATGACGCTCATGCGGGTCGGCTACTTCGACGACAGTCCACAGTACGCGTTGTTCAACGGGACGGGCATCTGCACCACCGAGCACAAGAGCTTCGCCATCGACAGCGCCAGGCAGGGCATCATGCTCCTCAAGAACCATGGCAACTTGCTGCCCTTGGACGCCAACAAGGTATTCATCCTCTACGGCGGCCGTGACTTCATGCCGCGCTCTTCGAGCACGCTTTCCTCGGTCCGCAAGAAGGCGTTCTCGGCCGAACACATGGATGCTGACCAAACGACCCAGATGCCCAGCGCCGACTCCTACATCGACCACGGCCGGGGCGAGCCCCTCACCGTGATGTGTGCTTGTCTTCACAGTGTCCAGGCCTACAAAGCACTCCACATTGAGCTACAGTTCCCTCGGGGAGCCTGGGCCTAGGACAAGTCCCTTGCCGAGAGGTCCACTAGTCTTCTGCACGCCCAGGACTTGGCCAGGCGCCGCCACGGCGCGTACCACTGCGAGCTGGAGTTCGCTAGGGGTGCCTGCGTATGCCTTGGCCTGCTCCATCGCTCTGCTTTGGTGGCTTGCTCCCCTGGCAAGCTCGAGCATACGTCTGCAGGGCAGGACCTAATCCTCGAACACATGGGCGCAGTGGATTCCCACCTCCGGCTTACTGACGACGCTCACACCTATGTTGTCCTCCACGTGGGCATATTACGGCAGTTACGAGGTCCTTCGTCCATGGCTATCACCGCTCCTACCACCACTACAGCATGACAGCCTTCTTCAGCAGCTCGAGCACACTTGGCGAGCTAGCCTTGGGTGTGGCCTTTGACACGTGCTGACACCATGGGCGAGCCCAACTGAATCCGATGCAGAGTGGGAGCCAATCGACGCTTTCCGCATGGCACAATATCCCTTGCAGCTTGATGACGAGCTGCTCGTCGAGGTGGGGAGAAGTGTTATGATCGGCAGGACGTATGAAAGGAGGCAGCAGAATCACGATGCGGTGGCTGCAGTGGCTGCAGTGGAGGCCGGGCGGAGCTTCACGATGCGGTGGCGACGGCGGACACGAGGGCGCGGCGGCCGGGGAGCAGCGCGCGCGGTGGAGCGAGAGCACGGCGCCCGCGGGCAGTGAGAGAGCAGCGCGGCATGGTGGCGCGCTCAGTGGAGGGCGGGCGCCGCGCGGAGTGGAGGCCGGTTCGGGCAACGAGGAAGACGAGCGGCGGCGGCGGTAGGGCAGAAGAGAGGGAGAAGAGAGATGTTGCAGCGCCGTTTATTTAGGGGAGGGACTTTCACTCCCGGTTCCACCGAATTTTTTTTATTTTTAATTTTTTTAAAAAATTTTTACAATTTTAATTTTTTGTTTCGAAATATGACAGAACTAGTCATCCACAGTGGGCGTTTTTTAAAAAACGCCCACTGTGTGAGCGTTATATGTGACGTGGCACAGGGCCGGCCGCCGTCGGTGCTGGCTTTTATGGCCGGCCCCCTGGCGCCCAAAAAACGCCCACTGCGTGGGCGTTTTTTGGTGGCGAGGGGGCCGTCTGCAAAAGTGCGCGCTGTTTTGCGGGCGGGCCTCGGAGCAGCCAAAAAACGCCCAC
>CM041633.1:47796911-47847884 GCA_023333625.1 Bothriochloa decipiens | reverse complement strand
TTCAGATTTTTATTATATTCACTAAATTTTCCAGAAAAAAGAAAGAGGAGAGGAGGGAGGGGAAGGAAGTAAACGGCGAAGCCCTGTCAGTTTGAGACCTCGGCTTTTAGGTAAATTTCTCATACATTACAAGTCTGTTGCTATGCATTAGTAAAATATAATGTGCACTAGAGTTGTTTAGTTTTTAGTTGACTCTGGGTAGATCTATAAGTAGTATGTATATTAGATCTATAAATAATGATGTTAGAGCATTGCAGTTCATGTTAGAAATAATGATGTTTCTTCTATGCTTTAAACAATGGATTGCATGATTTAAAATGTGATGAATATCGTATTTTCTCTGAATAGATATATTTAGGGTTTAGGAATAATGATGTTTATGCTATACTTTAAACAATGGATTGCATGATTTGAAATGTGATGAATATCGTATTTTCTCTGAATAGATATGTTTAGGGTTTAGGGTTTAGGGTGTAGGGTTTAGGAATAATGATGTTTATGCTATGCTTTAAACAATGGATTGCATGATTTGAAATGTGACGAATATCGTATTTTCTCTGAATAGATATGCAAAACTTGTGGCGGACGGAGTTTTGGAAAAAACGAGATCGCGCTAGAGAATTGTATCCCGATGTGTCTAGCAAGGATGTTCCTGTTCCTCCTGCAGTCCCTGTCCCAAATTGTGACTGTGGAGAACCGGCTGATATTGGCCAATCTCCCCATGAGGACACAGCTGCCCATTGCTACTACACATGCGGTGGATTCAATGTAAGTAATTGCACCTCTGTCACTGTGTCTTTATTCAATGCTAGTAATTGCAGCTCTTGCATCTCTAACAATGTCGTTAGCAATCATGTTTTGTAGGCCCATGAGCGGTGCCTTTTCTTTCAGTGGATTGACGGTCCAGACAAATTCGACCCAAGGTATCTCCAGTTTGACGAATGGTGGAAAGGGAAGCATAATCCACCCGATCAATTCGAGCGGTGGGTGGCACCTCCCCCTGAGCCCCACCAATGACAGACGAGGAGAAGAAAATAGCCCAATTGAGACGGCTTGAATCTCCGCCTCGTTGCAAATGCAGAGATTATTCTGTAATAAGTTCAGATAGGCCTAATGAGTTCGAATGTCGTAACCCCGCCAGAGTAAGTGCAAATTGTATGCGGTCATGGCTTTCTTAGTATTTGTGCATGTACTAACATTTTATATTGTAGGGTGGGTATACCTTGTTGCAGAAGTGTAACTTCAGGGAGTGGCTGTGGGGTCCAAAGAACAAATGACCCAAGCTGAAGGTGGACAAGAAGAGAAAAGTGGTTACCCCCAAGCCTCCTGTGTTGTGCAAATGTGGTGTCGAAGCGCAGTATGGCCTACTACCATCGGAGCTTGGAATAGGCTATTGGTGCGGCCATATGGTTGATTACGATGAGGTCCTTTTGTTTCACTTGTTGCTCACTTGATATCCAAACTTTTTGTATTTGCTGACTTTAAATTGTTCTGTTCGATCACAGAGCCTTAGGAAATACAAGTGGGAGGTTTTTGCCCATGGTGAAGACCGCAGGGAATACATGGATACACTGAAGCAAAAGCAACTAATGGACCTAAAGTTCAGGTCTGGTACTCAGCTTGTGGACCTTGTGGACTACTACATTAAGATGCGAAAGCGAGCGCAGGTTGACTATGCCCGACGATTGTGTGTCCAAACCCCAAGTGCTGCTCAGTGGAAGAAAGACTGTGATGCATGGAAAAAGAAGAGAGAAGAGGAAGCATCCTTGCATGCGAGGGAGAAGATGGAGGAGGCTGAAAAGAGGAGTGCTGATGCGAAGATGAAGCAGAAGATGGCGGAGGCGGAGATGCCGATGAACGACGAGGACGAGGAGTATGATGAAGCATTCACCCAAGCCCTCGATGACTTGGAGGCCGCTTACTACAAAAAAAAGGAAGAAGAGGAGTATGATAAAGCGTTCACCCAAGCCCTCGATGACTTGGAGGCCGCTTACTACAAAAAAAAAGAAAGAAGAGGCCAACGCAGCTGAGCATAGCCGTACCAATGAGTTTATGGGAGAGGATAGTGGTTCTGAAGATGAAGACTTGCTTCCCGGTTATGTTTCGGATTATTAGGGTTGTTTTGTTAGATGAATTTGTATTAGTAGCTCATCGCCCTAGCGGACCTATAATTTTATTGTAATGAACTGTTGCTGTGACTTTTAACTGTGCTGTAATGGACTATTATTACGGATGTAATGCAAGCATGTAAGGGTTTAGGGTATAGGGTTTAGGGTATAGGGTTTAGGGTTTAGGGTTTAGGGTTTTTAGGGTTGGATTAGGGATTAGGGTTTAGGGTTTAGGGTTTAGGGTTTAGGGTTTTGGGTTTAGGGTTTAGGGTTTAGGGTTTATTGTTTAATGTTTAGGGTTTAAATCTTTAGGGTTTAGGGTTTTTAGGGTTTAGGGTTTAGGATTTAGGGTTTAGGGTTTAGGAGGTTTAGGGTTTAGGGTTTAGGGTTTTTAGGGTTTAGGGTTTAGGGTTTAGGGTTCATGGCCATGGGCAAAGATGTTACAATCCGAGTTGCTTTGGAATGTATTAGTTGTGTTCAAAAGGGTATGAATAAGGAACCGACGGGGATTTCTAGATATAGTACTCAAAAGAATCGTCACAATATGCCAGGGCCCCGACGGGAAACGAAGAATATAACAAAAGGTAAATTTTGACAAAAGAAAAGTGCGTATCATACATCAAGACAGTAATTACATCGTACAGGGTACTACTGTCCCCGAGCCTGTCCCTGCCCCTGCCCCCTACCCCTCTTCGGCCTCCTTGGTCGCACGTGCCCCGACGAGTAGGTGTGGCGATCCGGTGGAACACCTCGAGTCGCACGGATGTGCTGCACTGGTGTCATCTGTGATAACTCCTGCGTGTAGGGTGGAGGTGCTCCTGCATGGTGTGAAGGGCCGATCTTGACCTCCTCGTCACTGATCGGTGCGTCAGTGGGGGGGTCATTAGGTAGTCGGTAGGTCCGTGATGAGGTGCCGGCTCCCTGGGCTGACGTCGAAGCTGCTCCCTACGTGGAGGTACCCACTCCATGGGGCGAAGGCCAGACTCCCCAGGCTGCTCCCTGAGAGGAGGTACCCACTCCATGGGGCGAAGGCCAGGCTCCCCAGGCTGCTCCCTGAGCGGAGGAACCCTCACCATGGGCTGACGCGCTGGGTGGAGCATGAGTGAAGTGCCTGGATGCCTCTGCTCCGTGCACCGAGGACCCCACTCCGGAGGAACGAAGGTACGGCGTAGAGAACGCTGTGAAAGGTGTCGTCGTAAGTCACACAGTCATGCAGATTGGAAAAACATAGGTAGACGAGGTGGGGTACACGGAGTTACCTCTGGTCTAGGGTGCAGGAGGACGTGCTGTGGGTGCCGGTACAGGAATTCGAGGCGCTACGTCGGAGGTCCAACAAGTCAGAGCCCTCAGCATGGATCTAAGCGTCGTACGCATCCGCGTGTACGAGGTGCGCTGCTCGTCCACTGTCAACGCCAAGCCACCCTCCAAGCGGCGGCACACGGAGTCAACCTCCGTGTAAAGTAGTTGCGCACCGTTGACCTAATTTCAGTTTTAAGTTAGATGAAAGATATACGTAATGAACTACTGATATATATATGAGAGATTCAAGTACTCACGGCGCGAAAGTAATCCTGATCACGGTGCGCAGGGTAAGCGTCACCCACGGCGGCGACGTGTGGCTGCTGCTCCGGAGGAATGAAGGTGACACGTGTGTGCGTACGAGGCTGGTACCACCGGAGGTAGTTCATGTACGAGTCCTCGGTGTGGGGGCGGTACTCCTCAACGACGTCCTCTGTGGCAAGCAACCAGTCGTCCACGTATGGCTGCAGACGTGGAACCCATAAGTTGCCACCGACCTGTCCCCTCCGAGTCAGCCTAAACACAAATTTGAGTAAGACATGTCTATTGCAATTAATTTTTCAAAGTCAGTTGTTAGTAGTACTTACCTGTGAGCATATGCAGGGACAGTACAGATGATAGGGGCGGGGGACGGCTGCATGAGACCGAACTGGCGCAAAACATGCCCTGGGCAGTGCGGTTCGATGAATATGTCGAACACCATCGGTCGGAGCGTCAGCCAGAAGGCCTGGTCACGTGTGCACAACATGGACAGCCCAAGGGGAGCTCGTGTGTGGATAGCCTCCTGGCTGTAAGGCTCCCAGATCACGTCGGTCTGCTGTATCCTGTCGAACTCCAGCATAAATTCGTTGTATGACCGCGTGACCTACACATGTGCCCATCGTCGCTGAAATATAACAATCAATAGGTTAGAAGGTACGATACGAATTAACTATATACGTCAGCTAGGAACACGAACCTGACGACAGCACCAGACTGTACCCATGGTGGGGAAGTCCTCGGGCGGATGCTGCAAGTACAGGTCATCCTCCTAGGAGGTGTGATCCACCACAGGTCGACCAATCATGAACCGTTCAGCTGCCCATAGCTGTAGAAGGAGGGGGCAACCAGTGAGCAAAGAACCTATTTCTATCTTGGTACACGCTTCGCAAAGCCCCCTGTACGTCGCCGCCAGTACTGCGGATCCCCAGCTCCACTGTGGCACTGCTTCCTCGTCAGCATCAGCGATCGCGCGCGTGTAGGGGATCATGACCTTGTCGACGGCATGTCCTGCGCTGCTGGTGAACATGACCTAGCCAAAAAGCCACAACAAGTAGGCCTCCAAGCTCCATCGCACAGAGTACACATCAGCCTCTGGGTGTAGCTGATCGGACTGAAAAAGATACAGTTAATAAAGTTGAGTAGAACTGCAAATTGATAAAATTCTTTTCAAATAGGCCTTAAGGTAAACTGCATGAGCCACTGCTGCGACGGGCCCATGGTCGTGTACGGAGGGAGGCTGCTCATAGCTGGAAGTGCAGGATGACGCTGCACGTGACCGAAGCGGGCCATAATGTCGTCTCGCCAATCATGAAGTCCGTCGACTGGTCCGACGGCATCGCCAGCGAGGGGGAAGGCCAAGCAAGAACGCAACGTCCTGAAGCATTGGTGCGACCTCCCTGCACGGCAGGTGGAACGTGTGTGTCTCAGGCCTCCATTGGTCGACCAGGGCTGCTAGAAGAGACCTATCAAAACTCCACCTCCTCGTCTCATCGGCCTCAGCAGCTCGAGCCTCCATAAGGCGACACAACGGGAGGAGGCCTGCCTCACGTAACCTGCACATAAAAATTATATGTTATTAACAAGCCATGTATACTTAATTGGGAGACCTCGAAGAGTCAACGGATACCTGGAACAGAACCGAGGGTCCACTGAAAGTAGACGTCTGGACGATCGCGGTCGAAGTACGGGCAGAGTGGTGTTCTGCACCGCAATACGATACGAACCGTGGTGCAGATCGATCCCTCGATCTAGCAGCTCTGGTGTGTCGTCCGCCATCCCTGCATGACATTATCACAGTTAACACATATGACACATGCAAACAGAAAGCGAAAAAGTATACAACAATAAATTTAAGGTACAACAAGAAATGATCGAATTTAAAACATAAAGAATGCACGTACAACATGTAACTGAAATATATTCAAATACAAGACAGAGATTAAGAACATCACAAAACATTACATCCGTAAGATAGGTTAAAACAATAAGTTTGTTCACTTCAGTTACAATAAAGCAAAAATCGTACATTACATAATCTTAACCAAGCTTACTACACATCACTACACGACCGAACCACGAGGCACGCGTGCACGCCTTGGCCTGGTGGGCCTAGAAGTTGTCCCTTCCCCTGTTGGCGGGGTACCATCCAATCCGGATCCTGATGGCGGGGCATCTGCTATTGTGGGCATGTCTGAGTCCTTCGGGCACTTCTTGTAAGTATGTCCCTCCTTGTCGTATTTGCTGCAACGTTTGTACCTTCCACCTGCTTCGGACTCATCCATGGCGTTTCGAATACGTCTTGTCTTTCAACGCCCAGCCTTGTCTCTGATTTTACTTGGGTCTAGAATATAGCTAGGTTGCGGTACTGTACTTATAAAATTTCCCGCTATGCCAAAACCATAAATTTCATGTGACCATGTATGCAATATGGCTTCCTTGGTGAAATAGGGAGATACAAAAGTACGATCAAGTATTCCACACTCCGAGCTCGCTGCAATAACATGGGAACATGGTTTGTGGTAGAGTCTTGGCTTGTGACACGTGCATGCGCAATACCCATCCTCCTTAAGTATGCATTCTTGCACAACTCTTGTTCTATATATTCCACGCTTGGCCCTATCAGCACACAAGATTTCAAATCGGTGCTCTCTAGTACCTTGAGTTATAACTCTATGCTCCTTTGCCTTCTTACGTTTTTCCTTCAGATAATTTGTCAACATATGTCCGAAGAAAACACCTCGCACTTGCATTGATAGGACAGCGACTTGGTACCGGTCTCTGAAATATCTGCATGTTCCATGCAGGATGAACTCAACAATGGCAACCAGGGGAAGGTCTCTAACACCACGCATCACTCAGTTGTAAACTTCGGCCAAATTAGTTGTCATAATGCCGAACCGCGCTCCGTCGACATCATGCAGCAAAGACAGTGGGCGTTTTTGCAGGCGGCCCCCTGGTGCACAGAAAACGCCCACACAGTGGGCGTTTTTTGGCTGCTCCGAGGCCCGCCCGCAAAACAGCACGCACTTTTGCAGGCGGCCCCCTCGCCACCAAAAAACGCCCACGCAGTGGGCGTTTTTGGGCGCCAGGGGGCCGCCCGCAAAAGCCGGCATCGGCGGCGGCCGGCCCTGTGCCACGTCACATATAACGCCTACACAGTGGGCGTTTTTTAAAAAACGTTCATTATGGACGACTAGTTCTATCATATTTCGAAACAAAAAATTAAGATTGTAAAATTTTTTTTAAAAAATTAAAAATAAAAAAAATTCGATTCCACCCACCGCCCGGGATTAAAACTACTCTGTTCGCGAACGGTGTTAGAGCCCGGGAGTATTAGGTATTTTTTGCGGGCTGCGAATTCCAGCCCACCAAAACATGGGGTGATTTTCGTTTCCCGCCATTTTCAATGCACGGCTTTAGTTTGTATATTTATTTTTATTTATAATAGCTAAAGTACTATTTATTGTGAAGAAAATAGCATACTAGTTACAATTGTTTTTGAAAAAATAAATTAGAGTTGATTTTGAATTTAAATATGTAACCTAAAATATTTTATTTTTTAAAAAATATTGAACATAATGTAAATTACAATCATTATTTCATTAATGCAAAAATATAGTCTTTAAGTAATATCATTAAATATATTGTTTTTCGATAGCAAATTTGTTTTCACATAATTTTACGTCAATCTTATCGTTGGTAGACTCAGTTCAACATATAATTATCAGATGAAGTCGTGCTGAAATTCAATTAAATTGCAAAAAGTACTAAACTAATTCAAAAAAATCTCAAACTTGGCGGTTGCTTCACACAGGGCATTTAAAAGCCTAAGAAAATATTTGAGACCAATACGACAATTGAAGCTCAGAATCCCTAAGAATTCAGGTGTATAAACATGGTTTGATGAAAGCTTCCATATGTTTTGTGAAGCACGTGGACACCGCCTTTGTCAAAATGGCTTGATACTTTTTTTGTAGTCATTTACACTCAAAATATGGCCCTACACAAGATCTTAAGTTTTTCTGATCATTATTTTTATTATTGTATTTTTCTTCGTGTTACGTGAGATAAAATATGGTGAATTACATATCAAAAACACTAGAGTTCTACAGCGACCTCTCCAAATGTTTATTACCTAGGACACAAGAGAACATGTGGCAAAGTTTGGAACCATTCCGAATCTTTTCTTTGGTGGACTCAGTTCAACGTACAATTACTTGGTGAAGTCACATGGAAATTTAATTAAACTGGAAAAAGTACAAAACCAATTCGAAAAAATCTTAAACTTGGTGGTTGCTTCACACAAGGTTTTTCCGAGCCTAAGAAAAAGTTTGAGACCAATACGACACTTCGACCTTAGAATCCCTAAGAACCCAGGTGTATAGGCATGGTTCGATGAAAGCTTCCATATACCTTTGTGAAGCACATGGACTCCGCCTTTGTCAAAATGGCTTGATATTTTTTTGGCTATCATTTATACCTAAAATATGGCCCACACAAGATATTATATTTTTCGATCCTTATTTTTATTATTATATTACTTCGTGCTGCGTGATACAAAATATGGTGAATTACAGATTAAAAACACTAGAACTCTGTAGCGACCTCCAAAAATGCTTGTCTCCTAGGACACAAGAGATCATGTGACAAAGTTTGGCACCATTCTGAATTTTATCATAGGTGGACTCAGTTGAATGTACAATTACCTAGTGAAGTCGTGCGGAAATTCAATTAAACTGAAAAAGTACCCAACCATTCTATAAAATCTCAAACTTGACGGTTGCTTCACACTGGGCATTTGCAAGCCTGACAAAAAGTTTGAGACCAATATGACACTTGGACCTCAGAATCCCTAAGAACCCAAGTGTATAGACATGGTTCGATAAAATCTCCCATATATCTTTGTGAAGCACGTGGACTCCGCCTTTATTGAAATGGCTTGAGATTTTTTTGGACATTTACACCCCGAAAATATCCCCACAAAAGATCTTAGGCTTTTTATAACATTTTTTCATACTATGTGAGACAAAATATGGTGAATTTCAGATCGAAAACACTGGAATTCTATAGCGACCTCCACAAATATTTGTCTCCTATGGCACAAGAGATCAGTTGAAAAGTTTGGCACCATTCCAAAAATTTTCTTTGGTAGACTCAATTCAACGTACAATTACCAGGTAAAGTCACGTGAAAATTCAATTAAACTGAAAAAGTACCAAACCAATTTAGAAAAATCTCAAACTTGGTGGTTGCTTCACACTGGGTATTTGCAAGCCTAAGAAAAATTTTAAGACCAATACGACACTTACATCAGAATCCCTAAGAACTCAGGTGTATAGGCATGGTTCGATGAAAGCTTCCATATACTTTTGTGAAGCACATGGACTCAGCCTTTATCGAAATGGCTTGAAATTTTTTATAGTTATTTACACTTAAAATATGGCCTCACATAAGATCTTATGTTTTTTCTAATCATTATCTTTATTATTATAATTTTATTCATGCTATGTGAGACAAAATATGGTGACTTATAGATCGAAAATACTGAAATTCTGTAGCGACCTCCAAAAATATTTGTCTCATTGGGCACAAGAGACCATGTGACAAAGTTTGGCACTATTCTGGAGTTTGGCACTATTTTGGATTTCTTGGTTGGTGGACTTAGTTAAACATACAATTACCTGGTGAAGTCACGCGAAAATTTAATTAAACTAGAAAAGTACCGAACCAATTTGAAAAAATCTCAAACTTGGTGGTTACTTCACATAGGGAATTTTCAACCCTGAGAAAAAGTTCGGGACCAATACGACACTAGAGTGAATGTGTGGTCATAATTATTATATAATTAATATCTCACTCCATAATATTAAACAACATTAAATTAAGGTGGCACGGTTGTGATCTTCTTCTTGACATATGTCCCTTGGACATGATCGTGTCACAACCATGGAGTGTTCTCATTATTTATCGCTATGTGACACCTGGGATGATTATTGATTGGGTCTTTGTTATTTCCCCCTCTTTGGTTTTGTAGACATGTCCTTGATATAGATCACCTGACTTACATCCTTGGGCACATGTGCACCAAATAAACCGTCTCGCTTGTGTTCCTCGGCCACATGTAAGAAATAATGCACCCCATTAATGAACTCTTTGGAGCGCCGATCAGCGTTGTACATCCAATTCTGGCTCATCTGCAGTACACGATATAAGTACGTATTAAAATCTTGAGCATATAATTAGTAATATTAATTATACAACACGCATGTATGATAACTGAGAAGCCTCCGAACAGTTCACATCAACTATCTACACTCATTTTTGTAATTAAACTATTATAAATTCCTCATTTACTAAGTAAAAGAAATTAAATGAAAAAAATTCTTTTATAAATATCTAAACCGTGAAATGGAGGATGTAGATGAGAGGAGAAAGAAGATGACGACCTTTACAGCAGAAGATTTTGATGGAGACGTCGAAGAAATCATTCTTGTGATAACCAGCTGGCACGTTTGAGCAAGAACACACAACAACAACGAAAGCAACGGTGAAGAACAGAGCTCCAAATGGCCCTGGCTCGGTCGGAATGCAGGGCTAATATATACAGAGAAATATGTAGTCCCAGTTGTGCTTAAAAACTCGAACTAAAAGTCTATTTTTACTCCCAGTTGGAGACACCAACCGGGAGTAAAGGTTGACTGCACCTTTACTCTCGGTTAGTGTCTCCATCCGGGAGTAAATGTGTACTTTTACTCCCGGTTGGAGACACCAACCGAGAGTAAAGGTCCTCGGAACACGGAGTGGCAGTTGCATGTGAGACTTTACTCCCGGTTGGAGACACAATACTCTCGGGCGTAATAAATGCCAAGAGTAATCTAAAAAATGGTGCCAAGAGTATAAGTCAGTTCTCTGCTAGTGGTACATATGAGCGTCAAATTATAGGTCTGTATAAACCCTATCGGTCAGTATATTACAAGTTATATCGATTGATCATTAGCTGCTATATTGGCTATAGGTTGGTTGTGGTAGAGTGGATTTAAATGCTTCAAGATCCCTCATGCCATTGTGAGTGTTTCGTCTGTTATGATGGTCAAAGTAGGATTAATAGCATTCATATCGTCTGTTGTAGGTGTTCTCTAAGAATTCATACACTGTTACAAAAAAACTATATGCCTCAGCCTATAAAGTTTTCTGTGGATTCATGTACATTGTTTCATTGTGAAAGATTCATGTACAAAATTTAAATTTCTTCTTAATTAGTATGAACCTGTACTGTTAGACTGACGAGCTTCATCTAAATTAAGGAGCTTTAATTTCAAGCAGACTAGTGTACTTTGTATACCTTCACTGGCAAATTGGGGATGAATAACATGATTCTGCTTGATGCTATACACTTTTAAGCCGCTATCTCTTAATTTTCTTTGAGCTGTAGACTATCTCTTACGACAGCAGTTCATCAGCATACTAGTGTATTTTATATTTTTATATATCTTCACTCATGGGACTTGTTTGGTTTCAGCAGGAGCAATTGCCAAGTGAGGACAACGTATAGGTGTTAGCTAAATGTGAACAGGTTTTCTTCAGGGATTCACAGTACTTCTTAAGCCCAAAATTAATCAATTCTTGCAGGTATTCTTCTCCCCTGCTTGAAATAGCTATTGCTTTATTTAGAGTATGTCAAACATTTAATATTTGCTCCACAGAACTGTCAGCTTGTTGCTTGTTTCTCTATCAATGTTTATTGATGTTTTTCCTGAGGAATGCATGTGCATAAACATGATTGGTTTTCACTAATTTGATCTTTAAGCTGTTTGTGGATAAGAACATTTTCATTTGCATGCCTACTGATAGAAGTTAGGCCCACAAAAGAGATCATGCCTCCTCTAGATGCTGAACTTTTTATATGCCTTCTATGCTTGAGTTCTTGTGCGATCCCTAGTTTCTAACCCATTTGAAGTGTTCCCTTGTTATCTTGAATCTTCTCCCGTTGATAGAAATGCTTGCGATTCCATGATGCTGAATTGCTGATACAGTCTCCAGATTGTTTCGAGTCTGTCCCTGGGTGAAGCACTGAACTGACTGCCGAATTATTTGATTCAATGTCTTACTATGCCTTCTCTGGTGGCCTTGGCAATGTTGCATGGAAAGAGAGAGTGGATGGATGGAATTGAGCTGTTGTTTGCTGATTGGGATCTGGTATAGGATCAGCTCGCATATCCACTCAGGAGTAACATGTGTTTAGTTTTTTAACACTGATGAATGCTGGCACTGAGGCAAATATTGACACTTGCATATTCATAGCTGTGATATGGACACTCTTAGAAAGGATGGAAGAAACTTGCATCATTCAATGTTTGAAGGCTAAACTTATTGGTTGTGTTTGGTTACAAATATAACTGTGGGTTTGTGAGATATAAATGTTTGGATTGGTTAATGTGTGCCTTCAGTGGTTAATTTCTCAATGAATTGTGCTGTTTTGATATATTTAGTAGCAAATTCCTGCATGTATGAATTGGTTTTGGAGGCATTTTAATAATGCCTCCATCATTGTTTGAAGGCTTATATAGAATGCCTTTAAAAAGCATGAGGCATCTAGAAAATGCCTTTATATGTTGATATTAGAAGGCATTTTGAAAAAATGCCTCAAAAGACCTTTTGAGTCCAGCTTATAGAAGGCTTTCTCAAGTATGCCTAAAAAGGTTTTTGTAGGCATTTTCATGACTTTTAAAGGCATTTTGAAATGCCTTCCATAGTCGGGCATGCTGTAGTGATTCAGCTTAAATTTTATCATGATTTTCAGGGCAAAGAATCTGCTTACTACGCTAGTACGTATTCTACAATTAATTTAAAATTTGGTACATTGTAATGGATTTAAGAATCATAAACCCCATCCCACCGTGCCTCTAGAGATTGACGATACATATGTACGATCCAAATATATATACACCCTAGTTTGGAGGGGGGTGATCATCATGAATAGTTGGTGCAGCATGATTAGTACCCACTTTATAAATTCATTTTTAGAGATGGGTGAAATCTCTAGCCACCTCTACAATTTCATTTGTAGAGATGGCTGGAAAGGCTAGTCGTGATTATCACCCCCTTAATTTAACTCAGGTGGACAGTGCTCAACCTCAGTGGGAACCCCATCAGCAGTGTCTGTGGTAGACATATCCTGAACTTGTGTTAGCTGTTCCTCATCATCATTATCCAGACGACAGATAGCTTGCAACTTGAGGACATGAGAAATGGCTTTCTTCTTTATCAACACTCTCAGCTTATGAGCAGAAATCTGGGAGCATTTATTGACTTCATCAGTGACTCCCCTGAGCACAATTCTTCTTTTATCAGAAGTAAACAGCATAATCTTCTTTCTCCACTGGATCCACATAGGACTGTGGTTTTCAAGCCAATCAGCTCCCTAGATCATGTCATAACTTTTAGAGGCAGAATTCTTATGTCATGACTGAATTGATGGCCTTGTACTTGCCAGAGCATCTTTGGAATATATTGATCTGAAAGGATCTTATTCCCATCTGCTGAAGTAAATTGCAGTGGCTCGCAGGCTTAGGTGCTTGGTTGATCTGATTTGCCAATTTATTGCTCACAAATGTTCCTGCACTATGAGAATCAACCAAGATCAAGACCTATTTGTTTCCCACAAAACCTATGAGCCAGAGGGTCCCGTTCTTCTTGCTTGAGATAGGTCCTTTTGTTTGCTGAACTGCCATAACGACTTGCCCAGGTGGTGTTTCTGAATCTTCTTCAGTCTCCTCGTAATCAGGACCAGAGTCCTCTTGTACAACATCCAACAACTCTTGTATGACATGTAAAGGGATCTGGGTAGGACATTTGTGATTCCTCCCAGTCCACTTTTCCCACAAACAAAGCAGAGGTTACTGGCTCTCTTGTAAGCCTTCAAGGCACTAAGCTTATCATTTGAATTCTCACTTTGCTTATTCTCCTCCTTCTTGAACTTGCCTTTGTCAAACACAGGATTGTGTCTGCCAGTAGCTTTATGGGGCTCTCTGAGATCCGACTTAGACTGCACCTTACTTTTGCTCATTTCTAATTCAGCTTCTTGCAATAGTGCTAATGTTCCTGCTACCTCCAGATTTTGTGGCCTATGCAGTGTCAGAGGGGCTCGAATCTCTCCTTTCAATCCTCCCAATAACCTTGTCACAAAAAAAAACACATCATCATATGAAGGATTGTACAGCAAAATGCTGTGAGCTAACTGATCAAATTTGGTCTGATACTTTGTCACAGAGCCTGTCTGCCTCAACCCTTCAAACTGCTTCATATAAAGTGGGTACTGATCCTTGTCAAAATGTGACAAAACTGCCTTGTGCATAGAATCAAAACTCTGAAACCTAGCCCTCAACTGCGCTGTCTGTAACCACAATGCTGCGGCCCCCTCAAAATGAAGAGCAGAAAACCTCGGCTTCATGGCTTCAGAAACCCCCCATAGATGTCGAAGTAGACCTCGCACTGCTGCTTCCACCACCTCGGGTTGACGCCGTCGAATTTGGGAAAATCCATTTTTGGCGTAGATCCAACACGAAATGAATGAGAGCCCGAACTAGAGGAAAAATCAGTGGAATAGGTTGATGGATCAATAGGCATACCCTGAGGTGAAATCGGCGGAGGGCCTGTACCCGGAATAGGGCCAAGGATTCCTCCGCCCGCGCAGGGCCCGTTGGGCAGCCCCTCTCTGGAGGAAGCGGAACCATGCTCCCCTGGTGATGGAGCACGGTTGATGTCGAGGTTGGCTTGCACACCACCCGCTGGTATTGGTGGTGGTGGCGGCGGCGATGGAGTGGCACTTTCTTGAGGTGAGCGATGCGGGTAACCGCCTCCGTTGTCGATGTGAGCAGCGACCCAGGGACGCATCCGTGATGGCTCGCCACGCTTCGAAATTGCTCATCTTGTCGAGCATCTGCTGCAACATCAACTGGATGCCCTTGAAATCAGCCGCGAGCCCGTCGACGTTCTCCGCCATCCTTACTTACGCCGACGGCTGCTTCTTCTTCGGCGCCACGCCGTCCTGCTTCAACTCCGGCGAAAAAAATTTCCGCCCCTTCGGATCGAAGGCTCCTTATACCAATTGTCGTGAGCACGAATGATCACAACCGAGAGAAAGGAAGGAATTCAGGGAGGAGCAAGGAATTTAGGGTAGATAAGCAAGAGTAGCAATGGGATTGGTAAGAACAGAGGATACAAGGTCATCCAGTTTAGGAATTCTGTTATTCGACACCTTCATCATCAAGTTACAACCGGTCTTTATACCGACACCCAACACTCCACACGGGCCGAGCGCTTCTCCTTTCCTTTCTTCTTGCTGATGGGCAGCCAATTCCTGACAGAGCAGCACTAAGTCGACTGCTCTGTTGGTCATCATCCATGATTTAGATTTTGATGAGAACCGATAGATTGCTGAGAATAGAACTGAATGACTTAATACAAGTTTGCTATAATCCTATATCTGATGCATCTTTGATCTGAAACACATACATGCTGCATGGTCAGTACTGATATCTGGTCCGGTAAAGGAGAACACATAGATAATTACTGATATTTTGCAAAAAAAAAAGACAAAGAAGAAGAAAACATCTTGCTCTTCCCAAGGAAAGCAAATTCAGGAACTCGGAGGTCCCATATAAAGCTCTGAATTAGTATGTCCCTAACAAAGCTCATGCAACCATGCAGGGAAAAGAAGAGGACATGACTTATGGAAAGATGGGAAAAATCCACCGAGCACAAGCACCGCACCAGATTAGCATGTCCGAGCTCCAGGATCCAAAAGCGCTAGTTGCATACTTGCATGTAGTAAATCAAATTAAATTTAAAAGAACTACTAGTGTGCATGATTTCCAGAAAGAGCTTCGGCACATGGGGTGAGAACTTCTCCCCATTCACTGAGAAGTGCACACATGGAAATGCATCGGATTGGCATGTCCATGTGATTAAATTTCCAGGGGCTTTGGCACATGGGGTGCAGTATGGAGTTTATCACATGGATACTGAGATCATTATGGCTGTAGCTGAGTCATAATTTTTGTTGATATTGATTGCCAGCTAGAGCTGTACTTCAGGGAAAGGAGTGGTCAAAAGGTTCAGTATATGCTGAAACAGGATCCAGGAGTAGATTGGAGTGTTTACTGGATACTGCATGCTGGAAATGAAAATGTTCAATAGCCAACCATAACATCTATATATATTGACATCTATGTGTGCTCCAATTAAAATCCTCAAATTGCAACGAGGCTGATAGACCACTAATATCGAAATTGCATTTAGGTCCGTGGAACTCACCAGAGCACATGTCAGGTAAAAGGGATGGACGCAGCAATATAACAACGGTTGGCATGGTGCAGTAATAAAACAAGCTCTAAATTATGACAACACAAACTTGATGTCATACTTGCTAGTTATCAAGGCCCTTAATTTTGAGAAGCGGAAGTGTAGATCACAGGGAAGTTACGGCTGGTCCGTGACGACCAAGGCCAACACCTCAGGGCGCCCGGAGTGTTCCACGATGTCGATGTTAAACTTGGCCCGAACAATTTCACTAAAATATGCACACGGCACACAGCGAACATGTCAGCGCGCAAAGACGGGTAGTCATGAACAACCATACAAGAAGTTGGTTCTCGATCCTCAAGAGTACTACACACCTAGATCGGTCGTGAGGAGTCCCTCGTCGTCGTACTTTGGTCCTGCGAGGACAAGCCCGAACAGCGAGACAACGACGCTGCCCCAGCTGCGGAGGACGTCGTCTGGTGCAGGCTTCTCGTCGAACACGGTCAGTGGCGGAGCCAGAAATTATGCATAAGGGGGCCGGTCCAAGTGTTTCGACCATATAAGAACTAAGTGTGCTTATTTGTTTGGATTTTTTGACTGAGCTAGTCTCTTTTTTTAGAATTTATCTAGTATTTGATGATTTAATAATTTATCTAGTATTTGATAATTTAATCATGCACGTTGTGTTTTTAAGTAGAATAAAGGAGTTATCCATAAAGGCCCATCCTACTAACAAAATGGTGAAAATCTCCAAGTGTTTTTAAGTAGTAATAAAACAATACTACTAGTCATAGCACATGTGGATCCTCACTAGGAGATATTTGGTAAGGAAAGATTTATACTAAATTTTGAATGCTAAAATACTAGAAGAAACCCATATCAATAGGATAAATCTAAAATTCCAATTGTGGCCCAAAGAACGAATGTGAATTTGTGTGATTTATTGTCAAGAAGTCATAAAAAACATATGATAGGAACTCGTTTATTATTTTTTATAATATAGATTATTAAATTATATATTATATATAACAAATTGTTGTGATGTTAGGGTGGGCATGGCCCCTGCCAGCTCCCCTGGCTCCGCCAGTGAACAAGGTCATAGCATACTTTAGCGGGGGCGGGTAGTCCTTCCTGCAGCAGAACTAGCTGGCGGACAGGAGGGAGCACCCGCACTCATGTGCGACATGCCTCATGGATCCCCACCATCCCGCCACCTCTGCACGATCGCCGGCGAGCTAGGGTTTCACCGAAGGTTACATCTAGGATGAGAATGATGAGGAGGAGGAGCTTGCTGGTGGTAGTTATAGAGGTGGAGGCCTACCTCGCCATGGCCGCTACCGCCACCCATGGACACCGGTCATGGGCATCACGAGTGGGGAGAGGGAGGAACCGCGTGGGCAGGTGGGCTGCGGGCTAGCCGGAGGAGTCGCGTGGGGTGATGGACGCGTGCCGCGGGCTTGCTGGAGGAGCCACGTGGCAAGGTGGGCGGCGAGGGGTCACCCGAGGAGGGTGCAGAGAGAAATCTCGCTGGTGTCGATGAAATATCGTCGGCAGTCCAACGAGGGGTATACCCACGATGGTAGATGATCGGTAGAGGTACGTGTAATCAGGAACCGGATGGTGACAGAGACACAAGACGCAAAGATTTATACAGGTTCAGTGTGGTGTAAAATCCTACGTCTTATGCTCTGTCATTTGTATTGATTGTGTATGACATCATGGTGATCTGCCGTGTCCTCTAAGGGGCCCTGCCTCTCCTTATATATTCTGAAGGGACAGGTTTACAGGTAAAGTAGCCCACCTTCAGAAGTTTTATCTCTAATTAATGATAGCTAGGTTTTGGCCCATCTGTAGAAAACGAGAGACATAGGTAGAGACTGACAAACAACCTCCTCTATAAAGTCATTCTAAAGGTGTCAAAAAATATTTTATGTAGTAATGATATGTGTGTTGTGACAAAACATATACGAAATACATGTACAGGAACTCGATCTCACTACTACAATACTCGTATAGTAATATGCATGCATACATAAATAATACATATATCTAGTTACATGGAAGAAATATATAGATATATATATATAGATACAGCATGCATATCACTCGTGGTCCCTTGAAGGCGCGGCGCTGGGGTCGCGCAGCCGTGATCCTTAACAGCGCTTCCCTCCTTTGTGACTCATCACTTTTAGGTACACCTTCATCGTCTTTGGGGTTGCTCGTTCTTTTTGTCTTCGTCGTCGTAATACGCCGCTACTCCCACTAGCGCCGCACCTCTTAGCAACCAACGTTTCCAGAACGGAACGTCGGTGTTCCTCAGCTCATCGCCCTGCGTGAATCAATGCAAACCGCAAACGTGGCACGATAAGCTAGCTATGTCTACTATCTCCAATCATGAAACAAGGAAACGAAAAGTTTACATACCTTCAAGCAAGAAAATAGTTTTGGAAAAATTCGTGCATCATGATGAACGTATATATGTAATGGAACTAATGACTTAAATACAACAAACAAAAGCATGTGTATATGTATATCCAAATAGTGGAGTACTTTACCATGCTGCTGGCTTCTGGACTTGATCGCAATACAATACAGCTCCTCGGTGGTGTAATACTATGATATATGCTCAAAGGATGGCGGAACCTGCGTGCACTTGCTATATATTGTAGTATATATCTTTGAGTTATGGGTGCCCGCATACATGTATAGATGGTCATATCCGGTCCGTGCAAACTGAGTTATGCGGGAAAGCTACCTTAGCAGATGCCCTGATGCTAGTGGACATGGGAACACACATAACGTAAAGCATTTTTGGGCGGCCGGATGCCTTTAGCTAGCAATCTCCAGCGGATAAGATTCCTGACTTGTATGGATTTTCCACTACAAAAGGAATCACATCCTTTGCTTTGCGTGGAAGGCCAAACAGCATCATTCTATCTCTTAGGGCTGATCACTGATGGGATAGATCCTCGGAGTAGGCTTTCTAATAATGGGGATGAGCCCATCCCAAACCATATAGGGTGCGTTTAGTAGAGCTTCTCTACCAGCTTCAAAAAGCTATTTTCAGCTTCTGCAACCGAATGGGTCCGAATGAAACAGCTTTCCCAGAAAGCTGTTTTTCAGCTCCCTCTCACATGCACAGTTTCTGGGTGAAGCTGAAAATACTAGCTTTCTCTCAGCTATCTTCCCTGAAAATGTGTTTTACCAAATATTTATGGAAATAGATTCAACCCTACTGGAAGCTGTTTTTAGATCCAAAGCCAATAAAAACTGATTCACTAGTAAAGCTGAGATGTACTAAATAGGCCCATGCTATCATGATGATACCAAAGTCCAACCCCTCCCCCCACCACACACACCCAAAAATGAACCAAACAACAACCTACTTGCCATGCAATGGCACGTTGAATCCAACAATACCAAGTCCGCAACCAAGAACCGGGAGTAGGGAAACTCACCAAGCTGTGGTACCAAGAGGCTGAGGAAAGAAGGGAGGATGCATATGTGACAAGTGGCATCGTTGTGCTTGGCTGGCCCGCCACACCAACCCATCTATTCGTGTTGCGCCAAGCGAAGCCACCGCAACTGCAACCCTCGTTGTTGATAGAGATCTAGTACTGCAACATGCATAGGCAACCATCAGCGAACAAAGCCATCAAGAACCAAAGACATAGCCAAGAAGACATTGCTCTGGCTCGACACCTTCAATTCCGTGAAGGTCGCTGCACTCGCCTACATACAATGCCACCTCCTGATTTCTCTGTGCACCCATTGCCCGTACCAACTTCATAGGCCCCCTCTGCCGCAACCCTAGCCCTCATGGTGGCTGAAAAGCCCTATAAGTTTGTTTTCGATAATTGAATGACAATTAATGAACTAATACTTTCAATGAGTTGTGTGATTAAACTAGGTCCACATGAGGTGTGGTGAGCAAGGATAAGAGATGGTGGAGATGATGTTCATGCCATATGGAGCAAGGCTCACACTTGGAGCGAAGAAGAGGAGATGAAAACAAGCTCAAAGGCAAAGTTATATGCTAGGTTTTTATTTTGCTGGCTGAGATGCAACAGAGTGCATGGTTAGTTTTTGGATAATTAGTCATACTATTAAGAGCGGAACTTAACACAGTTATCTAGTGCCACTAGATTTGAACTAACTCAGTGCCTAGGGTTAACGTGTTCGTGTTGGAGCACAGTGGAGTTAGCATATTTGAAACGCTTGTGAAGTTTGTGACTTGGTGCACTTTTTCTGCACCAGCGAAAATGTCTGTTGCCCTTGGTTGTGAGGTCACCAAAAGATAGGATGCGTAGTGAGGACTTAGCAGGAAGTTGGGGTACTCACTAGAAATAAAAGGTTAAAAGAGCAGTCCATGGGAGCTGTTAAATTGGGCACCAGAGTTTTGGTATGTTGTCAATAGAGTTTTCTAGTGAACCCCTGGAACTCTCGATGTATGTCCAGTGCCCCTCAACGTAGAGGCACCAGACCAAAGTGAATAGAGCCGTTGGAGGCCCCAACGTCTAGTTGTCGCGGACCAAGGTTCTGGGTAGCCACCGGAAATCTTCGGTGGTTGCACCAAAAGCCGCACCAGAGATAGTACTCATTGACTTAAATCAAGATCAACTCTCAGTCATTGGATCTTTGTAAAGGTTACTCTAGTGGGTGTTCTTCGGTAGTCACCGGAGATTTCCGATGACCCTTAAAACAGCCCACTAGTAGCACATATCGGCTAATTTTTTATGGGGCCTATAAAGAGGGGGTGGTCAGCCATTGAGCATTTTCTTGGCTTTCCAACTGATCACACACTCCGTTGAGCACTTGAGAACACCTCCCACTAACTTTCTATCTTGAAGATTGATCCAACCTGAGATTGGGGAGAGATCTAGTGCATTTGCATAGAGAGTTTGCATCCAGTCCATCGTTTGGCTATGGATTTCGTGTTACTCTTGGTGGTTTTAGCCATCTAGATGGCTTGGAGTAGTGAGGATTGTGATGACTGTGTTGGTGGTTGTTCGTTGGCTCGAACCAAGTTTATCATGGGAGGTTTGAGCCCACCTCGCAGGAGATCACAAAGTGTTACTCTATTGGAATACATGATGGAAGTCGAATGGTCTTCGTTGATTGGATTGTTCCCACATCCAAATTGAAGGGTCAAGCTTGAGATGCTTGTTCATGCGCGAATCCATCACCTAGATACTCACCGCAATGTGGACGTAGGTTACCGAGAAGCAACTGAACCTTGATGAAAAATATTTTGTAATCTCTTGCCCTGATTGGTTTGTGAACTCTACACTAGTGCACTACTTTCATATACTAGCTTGCCTGGTAGTTGCTTGCAGTAGTAGCCCTCTAGTTGTAGTCGTAGCTTCAGGTTGTGTTTGGTTCGGCTTGTGAAATGTGCTCCTGCTGCCAAAAAGGAGAAAACTAACCTAACTGGTGGAACTAAATGAGTGTAAATATTGATCTGACAATGATATCATGTGTCACTGCCAGTTTAAAGCATCCTATAGTGATATCTTAAATTTCACTGCAGGATGATGTATTAAACAGCCAGTGACACTCAAGATGTCACTGTATGGTTATGTTTTAAACTAGCAGTGACACACAAGACATCACTGACATTTTATATTTTAAATTGACAGCAACACTTACCACATAATTGCCAGATCAAGCATCAACCTGGCAATGACTCTCATGGATATCACTATCGATTCATGCTTTGACCCGGTTGTGGGTAGTATACACTACCGGGTCATCTATTAACTGCAGGCATCGATAGGCCACCCACATATTGTTGATTATCCTCTGCCAGAGTGTTTGTGAAAGGGTGGTGCGGTGAAAGGGGTAACCTGACCTCTGTAAGAACCAGATTTTGTTGGTGCTAGAAATAAAGCAAGTTGACCTCTGAAATTCGTGGCTCAAGATCTGAATTCTTGTTGTGTTCTTGTTTCGTCTGCCGATGCCCCTTCTCTTGCATTTTGGTATTCATTTTTCCAGAGATTTGAGACAGATTGGGGTGGCTAGAAATGTGCAAGGACCTTAGAGGAACATGTCTACCAACTCGTTTTGGTCAGATTCCTCACGAGCGCAAATTTGGCGGGCTTTTGAGAAATGTTAAGAAAACCCCTATCCGGTCCGGGAGAGTCTCAATTTATAGAGTTGCCATGATCTTTTGGGGATAGTTTCTAAACTTCTTTAGGAACACCTCCACAAATTTTGAGCCAATTGGAGTTCGTTTGATTGAGTTATGGCTTTTTCTTTGTTGGCTTAGGCTGCTGAAAACAGGCTGCACGGAAGTTCTGTGCTAACTTCCACGCGCCGGAACAAGGAAGTTCCTCGTTCGTGCGCTAAACTTCTGCATTTCAAGTGCTGAAGTTCCGTGGTCTGGGGGGATGATAATTGACCTCTGGTGGTTCCGAGATGTTTCCTATATTTGCTCTTGCTTCCGCTTGTTCTGTGGGTGTCCAGCAGTGTCTAGGAACTTTTTTCAGTCCTCAAGTCACCAGTTGGCTTAGAGGATTTTGAGTCAACTCTTGCTTCATTGTGATCGAAGTTGAGAGCTCTGTTTTTGGGTTTTGGAGTGTTTCGGCATTGAGCTTGGTGTTCTGCTGTTGTGGGTGTCCCTCTGTGTTCTTCGATCATCATCGAGAACATCGAGCCACCAGTCTAACAGTAAAAATACTGCTCAGCAGTCAGCCCCTAAACCATGCCAGTATGATTCACGGTGAAGAGTGCACACGAGATGATTGACGTTTGACAATGTTCAGCACGAGCACGTCATAAAATAATAGTTGTTACATCGAACAAGCAAATTAAGCTAAGCACACTTGTCCTGAAAGCATGAATGAAGGAACTAAAGGTATGAAATCAATCGGCACACAGCCGAGAAGGAAATGCGAAAACAAGCACGAAGTTTCAAACAGATGAAGCAATCCAGCAATAGCACTGCAACAGCTCCCAGACTTTGGTCGATTACGAAGAAATCTCCTCGGTTATTATGTGGTCGACGTAAATTTCTGGCCTGGAGGATGCACGAGCAGCACTCTCTTTTCGTTCTTTTTCTTCCTCCTCCTGTTCTTTTCTTCTTTCTTCATCACCGGGAGGCTCTGTCATGATGATCTTGTCAGCCAATGTCTCCAGCCCCATGGCTGACCAAAGCAGCCAGACATAGGAGAGGAACTCCCCACCATGTCCCAGGCTCCTGGCGTGCAGGTAACCTGAGCAACGGGCCGCGGAGAAGCAGAGCATCTCCACCCACACACCATCTATCACTTGCCACCTGTCATCTGCCCCGAGGGCCCCGAGCGCTTCGGCTATCTTCTTGGCATTAATCAGCAGATGGCTGAACTTGTACTTCGACGACGGTGATAGCATATCCTCGATGATAGCATCGTCTTCGGAAATAAGCTGAGCAATACCTTGCGCCTTACTGGTGGGGATGGGGACACCTTTGATCTTACTTTTCTCCATGGTGGCTCCGATGTAGTCGCTGGCTATGTTGAAGAGACCCGATCTGGCACCGGGCACCAGCATCTCAGGACGGAGGAAGAGCAGGTAGACCATGTACATGGATATCTTCCTTGATAGATCAGCAGCGCTGTGCTGCCGAGTCTTGTTGTTGGCGCTTGAGCCTTCATCTGCTGCTGCTGACATAGGTTTATCCTTGTAGTAGCATAGATCCGTGGCCACATGCCACATGAGGACACTTTCGTCGAATGACGCCATTAAGCTTGAGGTCAGAACAGTAGTGTCCATAATCTTGTGTTTGTACTTGTTGACTGTCCACTGGCCTCTGAGATTGTTGAATCCCCTGTAAGAGATAGGGCCATATATGTAGCTGCTCCACCCATCCTTGATGTGCTTGCGCACACGGTCAGCGATGTCCTTGGCTGCAGGTTCCTGCTTGACATGCCAATACTTGATGACGTACTCCCGTAATTGGTAGGGCCATATGAACCTCCCAGTGGCCTCCTGGCAGGAACAGAATGACATGAGGCTGCCCTGGGAGACCATTTCATGCCAATTGGCACGGAACATGCGATTGAAGGGCACAAAGGGGAAGAACTCATGTATAGCAGTGAAGCAGAAGAGCATGTATGTGACCCAGATGTCATTCACGTCGTAGCCACCCTTGTGGCTCTTGGCGAAGAGCACCACTGACGTAAGGGTCAGGAACGGGAGCGACAGCTGCAGGCACACGCCAAGCAGAGTTAGGGTTACCCGCCGTTTGGTGTAGAGGATCAGGAATGTGCTGTTGATGCACTCCTGAAGCAGCTTGTATGAGTCGGAGTGGCTGAACTGGAGGAAGAACTTCAACTCTTGGAGCCGGTCGGAATATGGACGAGGCACGTTCACAAACATCTTGTATAGGAAACTGACAGGTGTGAAAACAATTCGCTCCTTGATATTTTCCCTCTTTTCGGCCATGTCATGGTGCCGCCATGCGCTTCTCACGAATTCTCCAAGAGAAGCCACATCTCGTCCGAGTTCCCCTAATTCTCCTGCTCCTGCTGCTGCTGATGATGGCTCTTGGGGATTACTTTTTGTATGTGAAAAAAACTCGTCCCTTTTATCTGGACTGATATCCATAAAATAGGTAGTGCACCATCTCCAGCACCAACCAATCGGTCCTTCCTTCTCCACCCTTCTTTCCGTCAGCAAAGCTGCGGAGGCCAGCATGTTGTTGAAGCTAGCTCGCTTGAGGGACCATGGCTTGTAGCTGAACTTGATGATGCCAACGACGAAGAGCAGGACCGCCGCATTTAGCAGCTGCCTCTCGCCCGACCACCAGTTGCAGAAGACGTACAGAGCGACCGTCACCTGGGAAATTACAGAAATTATTCATGCTCTGAATTAATGTGATGAATTACAATAGTAACATCAAGCTTGAGACGAATTGTTCAAGCTTGTTTGAGCAATAATCAAAATATGTGTTAAGAGAAAAATATCTCATTGTAGTATAAAAGTTGTATACCCACGTATTTGGCAGTAGTTTTACAATAATTAGCAACAATAATATGGCGTGTCAAACTCGAAGGAGAGCATTGCGTCCATTCTGAACAAATCTTACCTGGGAGACCAGGGTCATGGCGTGCCGCTTCCACAGCTCGTTGTCCTCCAAACTGTAGGCGCTCATTGTCGTCTGCCCGCCGAGGTGGATGAGGAGGACCGGCGCCCAGAGCACCTCCAGATCGCTACTGCCGCCGCCCTGGCCACAAGCCGACCGCTGCCTCTGGCGGTTGAAGAGAGTAGCCATGGCGTAGATCGCCAGGGCATCCCCGCCTACATACGCCGACCACACCAGGAACCTCAAATTGCGCAGTTTAGGAGACCTGCGCACCGAATAGGCGAAGTAGAGGCTCATGTAGACGAAGAGGCTGCCCAGCACCAGAACTCGCATCTGCCACTCCTGCCACCAATGCACAGCATGGGAGAGACCCATGCTTGGCCTGCTTGCCCGCGGTGATGTTTGTTCTCTCGCGCGCGCCGCCGGCCTCTAGCTCCAGCTCTGCCCTTTCTCGTGCTGGCTGCCTACAACAAAGCCCCAAGGCGTACGTCAGCATGCAAAGGACAACAAGCGCTTGCCTTGTCTATCTATATGTGTATGTGTGTGTAAAATATTTTAATTATTAATTAGTTCTCAAGGTGCGGGCCGGTATACGTAGCATTAGTTACTGACACACGATATAAATGGTGAATATTAATCACCAACCGCCATCAACGGGTGCTCATACTATACATAGCCTAGTATAATCTCAGCACCATAAATAAAGGCGGCATAAACATTAGAAGTGGGTGTTTATTTAATACCTACAACTAATAAATAATAACTTACCATTTTTTGCACTTTCGATCTGTATTCATTTTCTAACCTATATATTAAAAGAAAATATTTTTCATGATTGCTGAAACATGACGTATATATTTATTATTGTTCATAAACGCATGTTTACTTAAGTCTAATTTTTAATATTTTCTATTATTAGAAATAGGTAATGTAGAAATATATGTGATTTAAATATTTCTTGTATATAATATATAAGGCGTTGATAAGTTAGATGCAGATTTGAGTGGATATTTTAGTATTCTTAATCATGTTAGAAATGGTAATTTAGATGCAAATATAATTTAAGAGATTATGTAGATTGTCCATCGTAAATAGTAAGATTGAGTGTATCTTAAAACAGCTAAATAAACAAGCAAGAGCAGAAATAACATGTTGTCTCCCCATTAACGTAACTTTTGCTTGTACCTTGCGTGCGGTAATCATCATTGAAGGTCCTCGTCTTTAATTACCTTTTTCTTTACGAGATTCTTTTGCCCAATACATTTTTTGTACAGAAATTTCTGACGCTTTAATTTTTATAAAGATGAACATATCTTGTCTGTTCTGCATGTTAAACTGAGACCCGCACTTCTGGTTGAAATAATAATCAGTTGAAAATGGACAAATAGTTTGAATCTTTTGAAAATATAAATATAAAAGCTTTCACTGTTTTGCATCAAAGTACTTTACTGTTTTGCATTGGATGGGTAACGTAGCACTCCATCATCTTTCTTTCGCTCATCCAAAGCCCACCAGTACATTAGCTATGAGTCCCTTGGGTTTGAGAACAAACGCCTTAAGCAATTGATCGGTGATAGGTACCACATAACCAATGCGGAGATTCTTTACGCCTCAAGCAACGGACAATGCGATACGCCCATTTGAAGTCCTGGCTGGTTCCTGTGTGCAAGGCCTCCTAGCAGACCGACCGTGGTAATTGGCGATCCCCCCACTCGACGAGCTCGATGCACTGTTCGAGTAGCCCAAGGAACAATTGCTCCTAGAAGGACTTGTTTGGCGAGGCAGAAGATCCACTGGGCTCACCTTGCGGGGAGGTTTGCTGTTTCATCTTGTAACAGAACCAGTGCCTAACTGCCTATGCCACTACTCCGTCCACTTGTTCCTCTGGGTCTGAACTGGAAAAGCAGCGCCACCTTATAGTGCAAGGTACAGCAGGCAAATGGTACCTGAGCGCCTCGCCGTCGACGCTACCCTTTCTGCCCTGATAATGCATACTGTTCAGGTGCACAAAAGCGTTGATATGCACGGGCACTCCTTGCGACAGACAGGCCCAAAAACCAACCTATTATGAATTTAAATCATGTATGTTTTCACCTCCACCGCAATCGGATCCTGTGTAATCGGATACCGCGCCATACAAATTTGATACCCCTGTCACCCTTGCATAGACCGTCGTCTTCGTCGTGGCTCTCAGCCATAGTACCGCATCGTCGTGCCCCCCTAATGAAGATGACGCTCCTCCACCTCCCCTTCCCCCCACTTCATTGCTATCCTCAAGCACCGTACACCCGCACGGACGGCGGTGGAAAGCTCTACTGTCCTATTCATCTTCGTCCCAAAGAACAGCTGGTGGCTTGGTGGCAGATGAATCTGCGGCGGCTGACATAGGGCGCATGTGCCATGCAGCACTGTGCTCCGGATGGCAGCTGTGCCGGCAGCATCTCAACTCCAGGCAGCCGCTGGCCCGCTGCACGCGGTGTGCGCATCGTGTAGCGATGCTGCCGCCGGCCGGCCGCTGGAACACAGGCTCCTGCAGGATGCAGCACATTGCATGTTGTGCACGCCGCCATTAACCAAGCTGTCACCGTCTGCCATCGCCGCAGTGCTGGCACCATCGGGTTCCGTGCTACAGCTTGCAGCGGTGGGAGGTCTAGCTCTAGACAGCAACTTGCCTCCGATGGTGGCTTTCCATTTACGTTACAGAAGCTAGTGATTTGTTTTTGTTACTTTGTTACCGATAGCAGCTCTTTCTATTTACAATGACGTTTGCGTTCCAATTTCTAAACCAAACAGCGGCCGTTATATAAGTGTGCCCGCGATGAGCGTGATAAAAAGGATACGTCGCCGGAGGAGCCTCGCCGGAAGCGTGATACGCAAGACACACCGGTAAAATCTCTTGAGACCTAAAACCCCACATGCCCAGAAGATTCCCCGTCAGGGCGCACGGAGCTATGGGCTGCCCTAGCCAGGCTAACCGCTCTAGGGCTTCACCGTCATTAAAGCAATGATGATTGTCGACAACGAAGAATGAGAAGCAATAATAGATTGGTGACATGATAATAAATCTATACCTAATAATAAATCCTGGAAATTTCTATCAGCCGAAAATTTTCTGTCTGCCCTGACCGGTTCGCTCTACCCTGTCCGCTCATGGGTTAAGTACAAGCCTAGATTGGTGTGAGAAAGAGAATAGAAAAAAAATACCGGTTTCAGATGTAAAAGATGTAAGAAAGAAAGAAAAGGTGGAAGGATTTTAATGGTTTTTGAAATAGATTAGGGTTCCTGATGCAAAATATCCGAATAAAAATAAACAGCTTACAAAATTAACCAAAAATCATAGAAAATCAGAAAAATACCAAACCAGTTTTGTTAGCTTCACAAAAATGTGATCTATCCATAGATGTTATTAATCATGTTAGGTTGTGCTTTTTTATAGGCATGTTAAATCTTTATTGCATGTTCATAGGTTCACAAATGGCCGAGAAGAAACAAACTTACTTTTATTAAAATATGGATCGGTCTTATTTTGTGAGCCGAAATCATAACAAATTTTTGTCTAGTGAAAACTAAACAAACATATTTATATAATTCATGACGAAAGCTAACATGTGAAAAAACAAAAGAGGTCTCTCGTCATAATCATTGACGGATAGATCAACACTTTACAGGTCGACAAAAAAGTTGAGGTTGATATGATACATCAAAAAAGCTACGAAGGTCGATATTGAGTCGTGTAGTATGAAAAATCAAAGTTATGGTATATTTATGTCTAAATAATTATGCACTTTGTAATGTTAGGAAAAATATATCATGGTGTATTTAACTTGATACAGGTTTAATAGGACCTTGTTATTTATTGTCAGCATTATTATATTATATGTATGTCACGGTCATCACAAAATCTATATCTATATTTATACTTTTATATTTATTTATACTTACTTTTAATAATGAAGAGGCAAAATTTCATCCTACTTTTTTTTGTGTTTTGTCCATCCATATTTTTGTCCATCCACTGAACGCAACACGGACCGGAAGAAAAGGAAGTGCACAACTGCTCGCGTACAAGATCGTGAAGTTCATGACAGACACGGAAGGAATACGACCGGATGTACGGCAACGACATGGACTCTGCTTCCGTTTCACTGTGACCGATGCGGACTCTGTTTAAAGATGGCAACGGTAAAACCCGCGCGGATACTAAATCTGTAGACCCGCACCCGCAAGCAAAAACCCGTGCCCGCGTCCGCGCCCGCAACCCGCCACGGGTATAAAATAATACCCGCGCCCGCTATCCGCGGATACCCGCGTACCCGCGGGCACACCCGTGTACCCGTAAACTATAGCAAATCAAGAATTTAATCCAGTTTTAACAACAGCAAAACTTAATATAGTAAATAAATAAGTCTAAACCAACAAATAAAAGTCTCATACAATAGATCCATCACCTCAAAACAAAAGTCTCATACAATACATCCATCACCTCAAAACAAAGTACCACAGATTAACACAAGCAAAAGTTATTGTTCAACACCATTATTACATAAAAAGTTCAATTGAAACAAGTAAATATTGAAGCTAATTTTTCAGTCCGAATCAGCAGTAGTGATGCAAGAATCTGCCTCCATTTCTTCATAGATGTCTTCAAGGCAGGACCAGAAACTATCGACCCTATCACCATCATCTACAATCAGATTTCGCATACATTAGGAGCTGTAGTATATATTTCTTATAGGAAAAATACAATACAACAATTATGCAAATACACAATCTGAAATCTGCTAAACAGTAGTACCTTTAAGAGTGTGACGAAGCCAACTTTGCCCACACATCAAAGCTTCCAACATCTTAGGAGTAAGACGGCTGCGATGCTCACTCAAAACCCTCCCACTAGTGCTAAAAGCTGATTCAGAAGCTACTGTTGTGATTGGAATGGCTAGGATATCACGAGCAATTTGCCTCAAAGTGGGATAACGAGTTCCCTCCAACTTCCACCAACCAAGGATATCAAAATAATTATCATCATGAGGAAGAGTTTCTTCATCCAAATAGCGATCTAGCTCATTCTTACTTCGAACATAGCTACTAGTCTTCTTATTTGCAGCAAGGGTTTTAAAAATAGACAACACACCAGCTGCATCAACTGAAGAACTAGCACCACTAGATGATGTACCCATAAAGTCATGTTGCTTGACATGGTAGTGTTTCATCAAATCAGATAGCAATTCATGAGCCTCTGTCACATAAATTTCAGCATGTTCTTCACCAAAAAGGGCAATATAGCAAGCATGTAACATTGTCATCTTAAGACGTGGATCAAGAATGACAGCAACAGCCATAAGACCATGTATATCAGTCCAATACTTGTCATATTTATCAATCATGGCAGCAGACATTTTTCTAATTGTTTCATACTCATCGTGCTCCCAAGATTTGATTTTAAGTTTGATCTCACAAACTTTAGGGAAAAAAAGGTTGGCTGTCACATATTTAGTACCGGAAAATAGTTCAGTGAGGTCATAGAATAATGCTAATTTCTCACAAACTGTACTAGCAAATATCCAATCATCTGGTGGTGGACAAACATAGTTCCTATCAAGCTCATCCAAGCGTTCAAAAACCTTCCTATAGGGTGTAGCTATATTAAGCATGATATAGGTTGAGTTCCATCTAGTTTTGCAATCTAGTTGTAACTTCTTGACCAATTCAACTTTTTCATCTAAAGCTGTTTTCTCAAACTTTTCATACCTCTTTGGTGTAGCAACCCAATAAGCAATACTTTCTCGAATGTTTGAAACTGCACTTGCAATGACTTCCATGCCATCTTTGACGATAAGGTTGAGAATATGTGCGCAGCACCGCATATGCAGCCATTTTCCTCTCAAAAGCATATTAGAGGCACCAAGTCTTGTCTCCATTAAACCAATCATGCTATCATTGGTGCTGCAATTGTCAAGAGTCACGGTTGACACCTTCCGATCAATATCCCAGTTTTGGAGGCACTTGTGCAATGCATCACAAATAGCTTCTGCAGTATGGGGGCATGGCACATACATAAACCTACACATAACAAAGCAATAGTTCAATTGTCAAGTTCCTAATTTATAGAAATTAGAAATCTGGACAGCAAGCAATAATTCATGAAAAAAATATAGAATCACCTCAAAATGCAGCTTTTGAGCATCCACGAGTCATCAATAAAATGTCCAGTTACAGCCATATAGCCTCTTTTTTGATTATCAGCTGTCCAAAGATCAGTTGTAACAGCAACACGACAATCTGTCCTTTGCAAGAAAATCCTAGCTTTCCTTTTCTCACCCTCATAGAAATGCATTATGTCCTTTCTAATAGTATTTCTAGTACCCATTTTAAACAAAGGTTGCAAGGCACTAACAAACTTACGAAAACCATGGTGATCAACAATGGACAGTGGGTACTCATGCAATATGATCATGGAATAAAGAGCTTTTCTAGCTATTTCTTGATCAAACACATAATTCTCTACAGCTACTGCCCCTTTCTCAGTGGTTCCAAACCGCAAATTAGTTTGAATTTTATCTCCTGATCTCTTATTTCTTGAAGGACAAGATTTCAGATGGGTTTTTAGATGAGTTGTACCATTTCTTGAGACGGCTGAAAGTCTCTTGCCACAGTGCTTGCATTTGGCCTTCCATTCTCCATCAACACACATTTGGGTGAAGTCATTCCATACTTTTGAATACTGCTTCCTTTTCTTTCCAGGAGCAGCAGCAGCCTCTTCCTCCCCATCTGAAAGCTGCACAACATTCTCTTCCGTTGTATCAGTCGCAGCCACTAGAGCACCTGATGCTTGGGAGCCAGGAGTTTGGGAGCTACTACGAGCACTAGACATTGCAACTGCAGAACAATTAACAAGTTCAAAACATTCGAATACGAGTAGATCAAGACTGTACCAGAGTAGATCTACTACGAGCACTAGACATTGCAACTTAATTTATATGCAATAAGGATATGCACATGAAATAAAAACAAAATGGTATATTTTGAGCAACAGGGTCAATTTTATGTTTCTGAACTTCTTTAAGTCGACTAAAATGTTAATAATTGGACAAATATTCGAGAAGAAGCAACCAATGCACTGGGCCAATAACATGGCCTTGATGATTGGCATTCATACACTGATATACGTATGGTACGCAATGGCAATTGATTCTCAGAAACTAATCGACTACAAATCAAAAGCTAAACTGAAATACGCAATTGCATACCTAAGCAGGCAAGCAGCACTGCGCACTGCAGCAGGGGACGTCGGTCTGAGGTTTGAGGGCGCTCAACCGGAATGCGGACTGCCGGATCCAGATCCCCTGACGACGGTGCCTGCCGGCTGCACCGCACTGCAGTCCGCAGCCAAGCAGCGGAGGCGCAGAGCAGCTCAGCAGCAGCAGCAGCCAGCAGCCCAGCAGCCGGATGGAGATGGAGCGGATCCGCCCGACCGCCCTAGTCTGAGTATGGGGGCTGTGGGGTGCCTCCGTGTACCTAGCCGCGAAGCCGCTGCTGCCCCGCGCCGGCCTAGGGATGGAGCTGCGCGCCGCCGCCCGCCGGTAATGGTTGGGGAATGGGGAGGGCTCCTGGGCCTGCGGGCTCCTGGGCGGCCGGCCGCCGGAGCTCCTGGGCGCGCCGGGGCTCCTGGGCGCGGCGGCCGCCGGGGCTCCTGGTCCTGCACGCGCGAGCCGGCGGTGGGCCGGGGCGCGCAGACGCCGTGCGCACGGCGGGTGGCTGCAGGGAGGTTGGAGGTAGGGAGTGACCGGGGAGGGGCGGAATCCCGGCGACCGGCGGCGGATCTGGCGGAATCCCGACGACCGGATGCAGGGGGCGCGGGGCAGGTGCTCCTAGGACCTAGGCGCGTGCGCTCGGTGGGGAATTGGGGATTTGGGGGTGGCGGCTGGAGCATGGGACTGGGAGGGAGGGGAATCAGAGAAGAAAAACCCTAGATTTTTTATATACAAGGTTAATTGGACCCACCTGTCAGCGGGTTTGCGGGTTTGCGGGTTCGGGTATGAAATTTTGAAACCCATTTAAAAATACCCGTTGGGTTTGGAGTCGTACCCGCGCCCGTACCCGCGGGTACAAACTCAGACCCAAATCCGTGCCCGTCGGGTTTGATATCCGCGGATTTGCGGGTATTTTATACCCGTTGCCATCTTTAACTCTGTTTCCATCTCGCTGTGCCCAAGAGAGGGGATAAATACGTCTATCTCTGGTCCAGTAAAATCAATCAAGCGACGTATTTTTGTTCTATTTCGAAAATCTAAAATAAATAAGTTTTAATATGAATTGGGAATTTTAGATTACTCAGCTAGGTCACCTTTCTAGAGCTTAGATGGCAGGCCAATTCGTGACTCAGAGGATCTCCTCCAGTATATCGGGATCAAGAGCCTTCCTCGTGGCACACGTACGGTGCCTCCGGGATACCTGATTCTGGTTAGGTCGCCGACACTACTCCGGTAGGTTGCTCTCGCGATACATATGATGTGATTGTGATCTAGAAGAGTTCTAAAGAAATCAGAATCTGGATTTTATTGGAAGAGCCACTTTTTTCACCTTCTTCTCTGTGAAGACTACCACCCTACTCTGACACTTTGATTCACCCCGAGCACCGGTGCGTTTAGGAGCATGCACACCCTGCAGCTCGTTTTGGGTTCTGGTGCATGGACGTAGCTAGCTTTTAGATCCAAAACGCTGGTGAGGGAGAGACCATCAGACCAGTGAGATGTGAAGATGGAGAGAGAAGCATCAGTGACGCTGTGACGGTGCCTTGATTCAGGAGCTGTGACTGATGGTTGGAGGTGAGTGTGGACTGCCAGGACTGGAAATATGTGGAGCAGATTCCACCTATTCATGTGACCGAAAACTGTAACCCCCCCTAGTGTTAAGCATGCATCCATTTCATTAGCATAAGCATCATTATGCACTTGCATTAATAAAAGATGAAGTGTGATGGCATGTGTGATGCTTGAATTGTTGAATCTTTGCTTGAAT
The DNA here is from genome assembly GCA_023333625.1 of Bothriochloa decipiens. NCBI lineage: Eukaryota > Viridiplantae > Streptophyta > Magnoliopsida > Poales > Poaceae > Bothriochloa > Bothriochloa decipiens. The sequence goes on along the minus strand of CM041633.1, from coordinate 47,813,831 downwards.
TGCTTGTGCACATGATAAAGTGGCCTAAGTGCTTGATGTTTGATCAGTAAATCAACTTAGCTACACTTAGTGGGTAAAATAAAGTAATATATATGTTAATGACTTTGGCTAATTAGGTTTGCATGTTTGGTTTGACCTGCTTTGAATGTCTAGTTAAGAGTCCTTGTATGTGTGCATCCTTAAACATTTATTTTAGAATTTTTTAAGGAACAAAAGTTGTAATTATCACTTTTTATAAAAATATCTAGAAAATGTTCAAAAAGACTGGAGAAGGCAGAAGTGAAGGTTGTTTTTATATTCTGAATTTGTTTGTCTTTTTCTAAAGCAGTTTTCTTGGGAGCCTTGCATTTCCATATCTATGCAGAATTGGACCCCTATTTTGGGAGGTATAGGGCAAGAAAGAAAACATTTTGGGGCAGGGAAATTGCTTTTCTGTGACGGCTTCCCATCTGGTCGTCATGGAAATGCCAACGAAAATAACGTGCCGACCGGCTCAGGCCGCTCGCACAACGTGGCACCTGTTCACCAGCGACGGTGGGGGGACTAGGCCGGCCAAGCGCATTAAGGAAGCACAGCGCGCCCACCCAGCTCGCCCATTTCCCATCTCCACTCCCCGGCCATGCTCCACTCCTCCTCGCCTTCATCTTCTTCGTCCGCGGCCAAACTGTGCGCCACGCGGAGCTCCGCCGTCGCTGCTGCTCCGCCCCGCATCTGTCACTCTGCTCACGCCCATCGCACACCACAAGCTCGCTCCCTCCGCACCGCACTCGCGAGTTCTCATCCGCCGCCAAAGCCGCGCAGGTGAGCTGGCCTTCCTTCTTCTTCCCTGACGCGTCGCGCCGTCGAGCTCACCGTCGAGCTCGTGCTCTCGCGCTGTCGCGTGCTCACGGGCCACGAACCCCGGTTAGGGTTTCACCTCGCTCGCCCTCACCGTGGCCGGGAACGGCGCCATCACCGACATGCATGTGCCGCCGCCCGCCGTGGCCGCCGGTGAGCCCGCGCCGGCAAGCCATTGGTTCCATTCTCCGGCACTGACAGGTCCGCCTCGTCGAGGCGAGTCCGCTGGTACCCAACTTGCCACCGGAGAGCCCGTCAACAGCGTGCTCTGCTCCCGGCTGCCAGATAGGTGGGGTCAGTTTAACCCCGGGGCCCAGCTGCTAGCGCTTCTAGCTGCATAGATCTAGGTGCCCGTAGCATTTTAGGGTTAGGGTTTTGAGAAAAAGGATTTCTAGAAAATGCTTAAAAGTTTCTAAAATTGATATCTCGAGAAATACTTGTCCAAATGATGTGATTCAAGTTGTAGTGGCTTTGTTGTTGTGTGATCTATGCAGGAAAATTATGAGATGCATTTTTGGAGATATTTTTATATGCATGTTTATTCATGTGTTGATATATGTATAATGTGAGGAAATGCATAAGTAGATCTAGGAATGTCAGAAAATTATGGTTTTAGTTTTATTGTTTTTGTGATGTCATGTACATTCTGGTATAAATATATCATGCATGCTTACAGCGTAAAAATATGAAGATATGGGTTTAGTTTGATAAATGCTCATTCTTCGGAGATTTATGATAAATAAATTATATCTGTTTTGTACCTGGTAATTTTTGTGTTGTTCTTATGCTAGGAAGTAACTACGAAAAATATGAGATCTGTTGTTTGCCACATTTCACAGTGCAAAGTATTTTATGTGCAATTCTATCATGTGGCTTGTCTTTTATTTGTAGGATGATTGGCTTATCAAATTGAACTAGAATTTTTATGGTGGACTCTTTTGAGCATGTGTAAGCTACTGTAATTTTCTCAGAAATTTCTAGGTAGCCAAATATATATCTTTATTTTACCTATTTACTAATATATGCATAATGTGATTAATAAGTTTATTCTTGGCCAATCATGATGCTTTTGTGTAGTCATGGAATATATGTGATCTGTTGTTGCTTATATTTTGGTTCAGTTTGATGCTCAGAATATATTGATGCTCTATAATTCGATAAGTGTGCAAGCATATGTGTCTAGATTATAGATGTATGCATGGTTGTTTAAGTGTATATACATGATTGAGTTTGTGAGCATATCATGCCAAATTTGCTGATATGAATGCTTACTTGTTGGTCTTGTATGTTCATGACTTGTGTTTGTGCATCTTAAATTGTTTAGAGAAGAAAATGCATTAGATGACATGTACTTAGGATACATGTTCTTGGATGATGTTGACTACTGTCACCCGTACTGTGTATCATATATCACTCCCTGGATCAGTAGGTGATACGCACAACTGAGACAAGATTGTTATCAAAAACCATACTTTTATTAATCTATGAAAAAACACGTTACAAGGTTCATATGCCTTTACATATCTTGGGTCATTGGCCTTACAATATATATATATATATATATATCAGAGTTTTTACTACAGCGGTCCTATCATATCATGGTTCCATTCCTACAGGCAACTTAGAGTACAGACGCAACCCTAGCCTTATGCGTACTTCTGTGTCCTAGTCGTGATAGTCCTCGAGTAGATCCTTTGTGTAACTACATGGCTCTGTCTTCAGGTATGCTCATGTTGTCCTATCCTTGTGTATTCTTTGGTAGCTTCATCCTCGTGTGCTCATCTGTAACTCCACTCCTAAAAAAACATAGGATAGAGGAGATTGAGTACATAAAGTACTCAGCAAGCCCTAACTTTGGGTGGAGAGGGGTGGAAACGCTATATGTGAAAAGTGGTTAGTGGTAAAGGTGGAGGTAAAGGTAGTATGGTGAAGTAGTTATAAAATATAAGTTGGGCCCTGGTAGGATATTTATTCCATCCTCACCAGTTCCCGGGTTAATCATAGGTTACCTTAACATAAAATAATCTTACCAGATCATCATAGTTGTCGAAGCCTAATCATTTGTGACCTCATCCCAGCGGTTGCCCATTACCAAGGACGTGGCTATTCGAATATGATTGGTAAACTCTGCAGAGGTGTACAAATTTCCTCACATGATAGGCGCAGTCGAAACCTAGGCCACAGGCTCGACAGGCCTAATGAGACCTCGTACCCGAGAGGGCGCTACCTTAGATTTCCATATAATTCCACCACGGACTACTCAGGGATCGAAACCCACAAGCATCAGGATAATCACACACCATCCTAGATTATCAAGTGGTTGGATGATCACATAGCATCCAGTGGATGATCACATAGCATCCAAATTAAATAAAAAGGTGCTCAAAAATAGCACAACAATAAATTTTACATGGAAGACCACATAGCAACCATGCCGATAAGACCATGGTAGATCACACAGCAGCCGCGTCTTCTCCTGTTAGTCCATTGCCACTCCGGCCTCCTAGTGGAAATTATACTTATATCTAATGGGGTGTGAGATCGAGTCTACCCATATAGACATGTGGCTGTATGGAAATTCTGGCTAGGCGAGATGGCAAATGAACTAGTCCGTATGTGACTGAGGTGAGTATCTCCCACAGGATCCCACACAGGCTATCCTGCCAAGGTAACTCATACCACATGAATTACCCCCACTCGCCCCTGTCAGGTTATTCCAATTTTACCAATTTAAGTTTCATAGTTATTATTGTCAAATTTATCATTCTCATATCTCATCAAGGTAACCAATACATTCTTATAAAATATATTATTATAAGAAATTCATCATAGTTCAATATTAATTCATGAATGTGAAAATAAAGAGTATATATATTAAGATTGGTAATTACTAGGTGTGGTGCGTTTATGATGGAGGCTAGCAAATATAGAGGTAGCAAGAGGGATGTAATTAAAGGAATGGTAATGTAGGGAGTAAGGTGGGAATTAGGACTTGCCTCTATTCATTGATGAGCACATCCGAGGTTTTGGTTCCGATGCTTCTGGCTCCTTCATCCTTGTGTAGCAGTGCTTCAGGGGTCCTCCGGGTTTCCACGTCTTCTATGGTACGCTTTGCCTAGCATCGATAAGCACGAAGGCACAACACAAGAAAATGAATCTAGAATTTAAATGGCACCAATTAATGGAACAAATGGTATGAATAGTTAGAGTTTGAATTTAGAAGAATTTTGGTGACAGATCAAATGATTCGGAGTTAGGACGAAGATGATATGAATATGCAAGGATTAACATATGGATGATAAAGTTGAGAATTAATTCTAGACATTGGAATAATGGAAATGATGTAGAAATGTCTAGGCAGGATACAGAGTGTACCTAGTTTATTTAAGAATTTTCTGGGAACTTAATACAATAGGAAATCTCCTTCCGGGTGCACGTAGAACGTGGGGTATTTTATCCTCACCTTAGTTGCCAACGTGCACCTTCTCCAAGTCGGACATGAGCCTGGCATGGCACTATTCCATGAGCCTGCTGGCTAGTTCATTTGTGCAGTGAACTCGCCTTCGTGATTCACATATGCCCCGTTTACAGGGAATGTCTCTCGCAGCCGGCTCCTACTTGGATGATGCATCGCACGATCATCGGCTCTCTTGACATAGCGAGCCTAAGATAACGATGTTCATTCGGCTCGCTTTCTCTGTGGCGCGGACGGTACCTTCCGTCTCCGTTTCCTACGTCGCGGAGATAGAGGAAGGAAACAGAGCAGAGGGCGTGGTGTGCGGAGCAGCAGCTTGACACCGTGCGGCGGTAGTCTCGGCTACAGTGACTGGACCAATCAGCAGTGGCTTCGACTCCAGCGAGTTCGACTCCGTTCGTCGGGAAGGCGAGGTTGGTGCCACGCACGGCAATGCAGGAAGCTCTGCGGGCTTATGCTCGACTTGTCCGTCAGTGGTGCAGGCAGCCATAGAGAAGGCAGGGCTCGTTCTCCTCCGTTAAGCTTGTTGTATGTCCGTCTTTGCTGAACTTGGCCAGCGGTACTGTGCTGCGAGTGGGGTGCACGCACTGCGTACATCATGGAGACCGTGAGCTCTCTATTTGATTCATAAACGTCACCCTTGTCAAGAGAGGAAGTAGTATGGGGGTTGTGGCTGCCACATGGGGTCCACGCAATGGTATGGCGTAGCCCCCATTGATTGGGGTGACGTGGTCACGTACCCAGGCTCGAGTCGCGTTCACATCTCCTCGTGCGTCTGTTCGATGTCGAGACAGAGAGAGGGAGTAACAGAGCAGAGTAGAGGTGGAGTGGAGCAGCGTGGAGGATGGAGCAGAGCAGTGGCAATAGGAGATTGGTCCCGGTGGCTTAGTCCTCTGCTCCGGTATGGCTAGCAGAGCGAGCACGGTGTTCGATGGTGGTGGCTCGCTGTGAGGTCCAAGGAGGCGTCGTGGCCGAGTGTGGCAGCAGCTCCGGCGACGATGCTTTGGAGCAGTGCTTGTGGTGCTCGGCGGCATTCTTGCAGACCACGGCGGCAACTACAGCGTCGATGGTGCTCAGCTCCGGAGTCGTCCTTGCGCGCAGTAGCCCATGAGCTACGTCGGCCTTCAGTAGCTGGGCGGTGGCAGTGCCGGCCATGGCTCAGCTCGGTCCGCGGCGTCTATGGCGCGGCGGTGGCCTTGGCAACAGCAGCGTTGGGCCTCGGTGGATCCTGCGCACGGTGGACGTGAGACGGTGACAGCTTCGGCTCCGTCGTGCTGCTCGCATTGTCACGCCGGCGGGGAGAGAGTTCATTCTGGGCAGCGACTTCGGACGGCGTCTTGGACATCTCCTTCGCGTACTCCAGCTCGGCTACCTCGGTCGTCTGGACAGCAAGCTCCACAGCCATTTTATAGGCAAAGTAAGGTGGTGGCTGGGAGAAAATATCTCCGGCGGCATCCATGGCAGGCAGGCAAGGTGGTGCACACAGTAAGGCGGTTGGCGTCGGTGGACGAAATATCTCCGGCCGAGGAGATTTTTGCCGGCAGCCATGGTAGCTCAGTATTGTTTTCGTGGCGCACACGCCGTGCTTGTGCTGGCGCTTGTTGGCGAGCCTGATGGGACATGGCAGCAGGTACAGCGACGAGAGACGGCTAGACAGGGCGCTGGGTAACCCATGCTAGCGTGCTTCACGTGCTTCAGGAAGAAGACACACACGGTGGCAAAATATCTGGCCAAGGAACTCGTTGCCGGTGGCCAGCGCAGGGCAGCTAGTTTAATCTCGTGCTGGTGGTGCGTCGTCGATGGAACTCGCGGAAGCAAGACGACATGCATCCATGCGACACGAGCAAGACAACACACAGCACGGCTGCTGCCTTTGCTGGGCTTGCACGTGAGTAGAGAATGGAGAAAGGACACTTCTACATATATACACATATATACCTTTGTATTTATGTTCTTTTCATCTCCCATAAGATAAGGGGATTATATATACCCATGTTTTCCCGTAAAATAAACTAGCACACATGAGTGGATTTGAATTAGAGTTGAGGGGGATTGAATATATGGTGAACTTGGTAACTGAGGAAATGTTCAAGGATGATATTTGGTGGAGGATGGCACGAGAAAATTTTGGAGAAAGTCAAGGAGGATTATTTAGTGGATAAAGACAAGAAAAATATTATTTAATTTTAAAATAAATTCTAGGGCATGCAGCCAACCAAGCATTCAAACAATCAAACAAGCGTGCAACATAATTTCTATATGGTGCAGTTTAATGCAAGGTTTTGGAAAATATTTTATTTATAAAAGGTTGGTTTTGCAGGAAATAAACTAATCCGTTTAAATTTGTTGGGAAGTTTTAAAAAGTTTAAATTTTAATGAATTTTATAATAATGAAAAACACAGGGTGTTACAACTACCTTGTAGAAGATGTATGCAATTATTCATCATCATCATATAGCATTTCCATCTCATGTGCATTCCTCATATTCATACATGCACATGCATCATATAGGATTGTAGAGAGAACAACCATCGGGAAGTTGAGGAGCCAGAAGGAGGAATCCCGCAGGAAGTTCCTGCGTAGGAGGTGCTTGGGAACAAGGAGCAAGACATGGAGTTTTCGAGTGCCCAAAGAATCAGCCTAGCTCATCTATGGAAGGCAAGCCCCGAAGCATTTCTCCCTGTGGTTTGCAAATATTCAACTTGCATCTTTTACTATTTTGATGAATTAAGTTATAGGCATTGCTTGAAATTGTTGATGCATTACTTATATTCGTTGCCTACCTTGATATACTTTATACCTTGTTAGCTTCAGAATCGATTTATCTGATTAGCCATGCTTGAATTAGATCGGTTGAAGTCGGATGATTTCCTGTCATCCTCGAGTTATAGGTGGTGACTCAGAAATGGTTGGCTACATTGTTATCATGAAAATGACCATATGGAGATAATAAATTGAGACCGGGCGGGATTGGTATTGTAGACAGAGCTGGAGGTTCTGTGTTGTTTATCCCGTCTGTGTCAAACTAGGATCTCGTTCGTTGTATGTCCTCAAGTCATATTAAATACATGCCCCACATTTAGCTGGAAGGACGGGTAGTTCCGACCACGAAGTCGTAAGTTCTATTTGGGCCGGGAATAGACCTGTTGTATGCATCATATTGGAGATGACGGGGGGCCACGGGAGCACGGAGAGTAATCCCGAGGTTAGGGATGCCCTGGATAAGGCAGTCGGGCGGCTCCCAGATACGATGGTACATGTTGGACCCGTGACTTTACTCGAATAGTCCTATCGGTGACTTAAGGCGACCAAGGAATAGGTTTGCCTGGGTTTGTGTGGGGAATATATCGCCAGCTAGTTAGTAATCGATTCGAATCGCCATCACTCCTGTACAATGAGTACTTGACTTGAGCAGCGGCATCGTAATAAAAACTTAAACAAAGAGATGGTTATGATGTTGATCCTAAAAGATGCTAAACCTGAAATGGTTACTATTCTGGTTGAATAAATACTCATGATTTGTTTAGTACAGGTGCTAATCTAGTATGATCAGGGTAATAACTTTAAATGAAAAGCTAGATGGTTATAATGATTCTTACTAATTAAGCTCAAGCTTTTTTTCCAACATAAATTAGTCAGGTACCCCACTTATTAAGCCTTGCATACTCCTTGGTGTCAATTTATTTTTGGTTTATGACGGATAAGTCTAGTTAAGTATATTCTCGTACTCAGGATTTTATTCCCACTTGTTGCAGGTATTCATTTAGGTTGTTGTGCCTGCAAGATGGGTTTCTACTCCGCTATGGGAGATTAGTAGACCATGGGTATGGTCATTAATTATATCTTTTCTCAGATACTTTTGTTGGATTTGACTATGAGCTGGCGTTGTTTCTAAATAAAATATGAGTATGGGTGTTTCAAAGTATCTTGCTTTCGCTATTTCTTTATTCAAAAAGGTGTTGTAACATTTCTGTGTAAAATCTGATGTATTTGAGCTATGTGTGAACTTTATGTAACATATGGACTGTGGTTATTGAATTATGTAAGATCTTGCCTGTATGTTAAAAAAGTTTGAGATCCCTCAAAATTTGACGGACTACCGGGTTATATGGGCTCAAGTGTGATTAAATAATTGCTTTAGTATTTGTTTTTCTTACTTGTGCTCTTATAATTAGACGGTTTGTTAAAAACCATTTTTGATAACTTCTGATTCTATTTTAATAGAAGTTATTTATGTAATTATACTGTTAAAAGTTATTTTCTCTCTCCTGTTGCAACACACGGACAAATTTGCTAGTAAATTATAAAATCATAAAATATAAGTAGATATATACCGTTGCAACGTACGAGTATATTTGCTAGTAAAAAGTAAAAGTAGATGTATATTTATAGAGTGGATGGCTTCCTGTATAAGAGTCCATCTCGTTGTACAAGAGAGGTCCGGCCATATATTAATTTTCCAGGCAACATTGCAAGTCCGAACTAACATATTATTTCCTATTTAATATGGGAAAATCAGGTAGCACGTCTTGTCGGGTACCTGGATAAAGGGGTACCCTAAGCAATGATTAAAGGAACAAACCCTCTGAGAAACTGATTCCTAAAACTCCACTTAAAGGAAATAAATCTCAAAGAGATCCACAGCCCAACATCAGCCAAACACCATCAAGCAAAGCCCAACCACTGAGCCGCACTGAGACAGCCCACAAATGGGACTCACCCGTCTAGACAAGGGCCCCTCGACCGGACCCCTCAACTGACGGAGATTCCTGATACGAACGAAACCCCGTCGACTGGGCACCCGTCGATGACGGAACTCCGTGCGGGCGAACGACCCCCCGTTGACTGCTAAACCCCACCGGCTCACCTGCAGCAGAGTCACAGTGGCCGGGTATGGCTGTCAATTCCACCTTTTTACAGCCCATACCCGGTGAACCAGCGGATCATATCGCACTGTTACACCACGCCGAGCACTGTGCCTCGTCAGGCACCCCTTCGAGACGCGATTGTCAACATCTGTACCGTATTTTCCGGGGCTCGGTCTTATCCATTCCGGCCTCGACCACCTCAACCACCCCTCGACTTGGACTAGAACACCTCCAGTCAGCGCTCCAACAACTCCCGATACGATGTCTGAGAGGATTCGCACGCCCATGTATGGGTTTAGGTCTTTCACCGACCATCATCGGCATCACCGTGACGCACCCGGAGGACGGCCATCATCTCCGAGCACGTCGCTACAGGGCAACCCATGCCTGGGCACGCCTCTACAGCAAGCACAACATGAACGGCATCAACCCCTTGACGTCATCGCCTATGACAGCCCTAGGGTTCCTGTGTACACCTAAGCCTTCCCTTGGCCTATAAAAGGGGACGCCAGGAGCTAGTTCAAGGCATCTGGCAACGAAGGATCATCACGCCACAATCACGCAATCTCGCAAGCACGCAATCGCGCAACACTTAGGCATAGGCATAGCTCTTCTAGGCCTAGGCATTGCTCTTCACCCCCCATACGCACTCGCTCGCTTGTATCCCCCTGTACAAGCACTTACGTGCAAGATAATACAAACTCTTCCCCCCTCCGCTGGACGTAGGGCCTTCTCTTGCCCAAACCAAGATAAATCGTGTGTTCTTCTTATATCACCATCCGGATTTGAGAGCACGCAGCATACAATCATTCATTGGTGCCTCTCCTCGGGTGAGAACACTAACATGTTTGTTTTCCAAATGTCGCATCTGCTGAAATCCCTCTCAGATCTAACTATCCCTTGTCTAATTAATCACCGCCAATAATTTTTCACCGGCCGAGTCCATTACGCACGGAACTCTAGTCCTTTATACTGCAATGTGTCAACCGTCAAATGCTTTGGTAATTTGCCCGGATCGGATGAAGCAATATAATTTTAAACCAAACGTTTTGATCGTTGGTTATCCTTCGTAGTAATAATATCTCGGGATTTGCAACGAAAGCTTGGTATATCAACTATACGACCATTAACTAAAATATGTCTATGGTTAACTAATTATGGGGCCCCAAGTAATTGTAATAAAACCTGACCTGTGGATCTTTTAGCTTTTCCAGCGATATGTCTACGTAGCAGTTCCAATGCTACGCCTTAAACGGTACTCCGTATAGTATTATTTCCTAATTCATCTCCACGGGCAGCAACAAACCTGGACTGAATGCATGCTGCTGGATCACGTGCTCCGCCGGAAAGTGCAGACATGTCTGGCCGGTACAGCAACTTCTATGAAATCTTGTATGTGTGATGTGTCTCATCCCATTGAATTACTGTAGCATCAGCTCTAAATCACCCTTAAATCTTCATTGTCAATCAGCATCTCCATTACTTAGCACCCCGTTGATACCATCCTGGATCCACCACTGTCATCAGGCTTGTATATGTCTTAGAGCTTAGAACATGAAGACCGACCAGTAATCCATCACAAACCTTGGTGACGACCTTTCCTTGGATCTATCTCGAGCTTGGTGAAACTAATCCCCAGCAAACTAAGTAACCGGGCAAGCATGCATAATCAAATGTATCCGAATTAATTAAACTAATAAAGCACTAATCACCAAATCAATTTACAAGTCACATTTGGCTATCGGGTATTTACTCAAAATACTACAACATGAGCAAAATTTGAGTATCAACAATCTGTTACTTTGTTAACGGTAGCAGCGCTCTCTATCTATTTACGATGACGTTTGCGTTCCAATGCAATTTCTAAACCAAACAGCGCCACATCAGTTCGTTATATACGTGTGCTGACGATGGCCCACCTTGTTTGGATATGATGTGTTGGCAGTGTTATTCCTGCAAGGCTGCAAGCATATGGTACACAACGTACGAGGTACGACCGATATGTTCGCATGCATGCAATGGTAATCGTGTTCTTCAGCTTTTAATATAGTAACGGAGATGTTTGGCTTTCCTGTGCTTTAATCTATTAGCTTCTTTAAACGTACGTAACTTCTTTAAACGCGTGCACATATTACCTTGCTTCTTTTACTGATGATCAACAGTGCTCCTCTCACAGATCGACTGCAGATCTACAGACGAGTGCACATATTAACTTCTTTCACTGTTGATTCATCAGTACTCTCACAGACGAGTGTTTTGTTTTTTAAACGTGCGCACTTTCACTATTGATCAACAGTGCTCCTCTCACAGAACCAGTGCGGAGCCCACAGTGCTCGATTTTTTTGTTTTTTATTTCTCATTTTCTTTTATTCCCCCTTTGTTTCGTACTGCATATCATTTTTTTTCTATTGGTTGGCTGCTTACCTTCACATTGAAATAATTTGGTACATAGGTCATGTTTGGATTCAGAAGCTAGAGCTAGTTTGAGCTAGTTTGCGTTAAACTAGTCCAAAAGTAGCTAAACACGAGGACTAAAGCTAGTATTTTACAACTAGCCCACCAAAAAAACTATCCTCCAAAGGGGTGATTATTTAGGCTCGTTGTGGTGGAAAAAAAGTGATTTTTCTTTCCCCTCCGGCCGCACCTGATCCCTTCGTGCTCCTCCTCTCCTTCCAGCTCCCGATCGAGCACCAAGGCCTAAAAGCTAGCTAGCGAGATGGCGGCCACCCTCAGGCTCAGGATCTCGCCACAGCCGCCGTTGCTGCTGTGGCCTCATCGCTCGTCGGTGTCGTCACCGCATCCGAGGGGGCTCTGGCTCCCAGCCCCATCAGCCCCGACACCGGGGCCGCCGCCGCCTTGGCTGGCCCAGCGCTCGCTGTCGGCATGCTCGCTGTGGTTACCGACGTAGGTTCCTGCCCTGCTCTGTCTTGCTTGCTCAATGGTGCCGGTGAGAAGGTTCTCCTCCACCGCGACGTGCGAGCTTGGATAGGCCAATCCCCATGGCACATAGAGGTGCAGAGGCAGCGGGTGGTTTGTCCTGGCCTTGCTCAGCCGCTCAGGTACAAGGATGTCAAGTGTTCGACAAAATGCCTAGCTACAAGTGAATTTTTTTTTTTTGAACATCAAGCTGCAAGTGAAGTTGGTATGCTCAACCAAACAGAGAATCGTGGCAGTGTTTGTTCTAAAATGTGGCAGCATGTGGTACAGAATTATTGCCACAGTTGATCCATCTCTTTTGTCAATCTAGCCCATATATCCAAACACGTATTCGGCTAGAGCTAGTTCAGGGCTAGTCCTGCACTAGAAACTAACTCTAACCTCTAGCCGAGGTAGAGTATCCAAACAGGGCCATAATCTTTGTTTCATTTCGTTTAAGAAAATTCGCTAGTTTTCTTTGTTCCGCAAGCAAATTGTAGCCTTCCTGCTCCTGCATGATGCTTTTGGTGAATTTCAATACGTCAAGCGTAAAGCTGAGTGCGGAAAGAACAATATGTTCCTTCTTTCCAATTATTGCACTCGCCGTGCACTAACATGAATATGAGGTATTATATTGAGTTCACGTGTAATGTGCCACGCTAGTTATACCTAGCCATGTACAGTATGTGTTTGTTTGCAGAAACATCCCAAGCTTTATTATTTCCAAAAAAAAAAGTGTATTTGCTTTATTCACTTAAGAGCATCACCAAGAGTACCCAAAACAATCTCCCAATCTAGAACTTTTGGTAAGATTGGGAAAAAACTCACCTCCAACAACTCACAAACCTACCTCCCAATCTTTTTTTGGCACTTGGAAAAAACCACTCCCATGCACGTAAAGTTACGCGCACGTATCGTCGTGCCAATATGGCAGTGGAAGGACATGGGGAAGAAAAAAAAAAGTAGGAGAAGGTTCCTCATGCAAATATACAAGAGAGAAGTATAAATATAAAAGTGGTTACTATGATTTATAAATAGTTTAAGATTTCTGATGTAAAATTATCTTCTATCGTTTAGGCGCTAGATTTTGGAAACCGTTGGAGTGGTAGCTTTTTTATGTCTCGCAGTATATTTTACAAAAGTTAAAAAGCTGTTTTTAGGATCTAATTTTTTTAGATACTAATAGAGGTGCTCTAACATGGCTCTTCGTTGTGCGGCCAGACGACGTGCCGAGAAAGTAGCGACTAGCGAGGCACCACGTGGCGAAAGTTCTCCTCCGGTCGGACAAGAATCATTTTTTAAAGAAGGCCGATCCTTTTCTTTGGGACAAATAAAGGACATTAATTATTACAGACTTACAGTGCACGCGAGTCCAGCAATGACTTTGTAGCTAAGCTGGTTAATATTCTTTTTAATACGAAGGAGGGAGAGGAGAGATGGGAGCACTAAAGGCATTTTTCTCAAAGTTCCTTAATTTCCTGTTGCATAAAGGCATTATTCTAAAAACGCCTCCAAAAGTATTTTTTTTAGAGGCGGATATAAAAATGCCTTAATTATCTATACTATTTGGAGGCGTTTTGCCAAAATGCCTTCATAGTCCTGTGAGTCCAGTAAAAATCTTTAGCCAAGCTAGTCAATATTGTTGTTGATATAGCGGGCAAGAAGGGAGGAAAGATAGGAGAACTTGGTTCTTATTGTGCAAGCAACAAGATAGGTACAAGAGTTTTTACAGTGTAAACCTAGACAGCATAGATGATTTTGTTATTATTGACCAACGAAATGAAAAGCATCCGACCTCTTCTAGAGATGCACCCCACGCCACCTACGACTAGAAAAGCAAAAAAAGAGCGAAAGGTTATTGCCGGCTTGCCGTAATGGGACAAATATCCCCAATAAAGCCAGTGCAATGAAGCATTAACACTCGATATCAATGATGGAATGTCATTCAAGGAGGATAAACCTACCGCGTGCCGCCTAGAATAAGGACAGAGTCTCTAAGGGCGTCCACAACAAGTTACTCCTTCTGATCCTAATATATAGATTCTCATCTTAAGAATTTTTCGACAAATAAATCAATCTCTTGGAGGCTGAATGGTTCACCGGTCTATTTATTTTCCTCGAAGTCACCTTGCATTTACTGCACCCCCTCCTATCTCACAATCTAGTGTTGAGTTTCTGTAGTTTTTTTTTTTTTTTGAACAAGAGTCTGTAGTTTAATGCGTGTAGTAAATGGTATAATTAGTGTGCTACTTGCACAATCACCGATTAGTGTGCAACAACTCAGTTAATGAAGGATAATATAATCTTTTCTCTATCATACTAATTTGTCCTAAACTTGTTAGGATTCTATATATTTAGAGACAGGGGAGTATCCAATAGCTTGCTGATATTTTCTATACAACATGGAGGAGAGAACATAAAAATGAAGTCGCTAGCGACAAGTGAGTAGATAGACTCGCATAGCTTTCTATAACACCTCTCTCTGTATCTATCTTCTCCACAACCTGTGCACCTCGGTAGTTCTATTTGTTATTCCATCATGCATCCGTGTCTGCTGGCGATTTTGATAGGCCGTTGCGGACACCCTAAGTTCCACGTCAAAACTATAAAGGATAGCGAAAGCATCGTCAGGAGGCCTACAAAACTCTAACTCACCGCTACTCTACTTTTGAGGCGAGGAGAATAAAAACACAGTTCCAGTAGTGGGCTTAGTAGACTCTAAATCAAGGAGCCTAAGATCCCCGCCCCACCCTCCCCCCTCAAACCTATTTTTCCATGGCCCATGTAGATACCGCTGCATATCTATGGGACCCCGCCCTCTCTCAATCTTTTCTGGCCCTAGTTGATTTCTATAGCCCGGAGTCCTCACTGACCCATGCATCCCAAAACTCACCCTTTTCCATGCTTCTGTCAACATCACTAGTGCTAGAAAATGAGGTGACAAATCAAGCCTCTTTGGCATGAATAAGGCACAGGTTCCTCTTTAGCTTTCCACTTGCAAGACCTAGCCTCCCTGTTCCTCCTAGCCACATTGCACGGCCTCCCAGCCCTCTCTCCCCTTATCGGTCGACCAACCATTACAATAAATCTAGGCTCCTGTGATAATAAACTTTTATCATTGATCAGCACAGAAGATGTGTGGCACTTGCATGAAGAATATTGGTTTTATCATCTACCATCCGTCTCTAATCGTGTTCAATGACGGTTTGCAACTTTTTATCACAGATCCTACGATGATAATTTTTTATCGCTAATTTTATGATGATGATGCCAAAATGACAAGAACTTTTAGCGATGGTAGTACCATGTGAGACAATTATCTAACGTGATGTTAACATGGCATTAAAGCTTATAACAAATTGTTTGGCTATAACTTATTTTTTTCTGTGGAGTTTGGTTATAACTTATCTTTTTTTTTAGGAAAGTTTGTTCTTATCGTGAGGCATAGTAATGGTTAGTTGGGCCACAACCCCATTTTACAGTTCAATTCTATTCAGACAACTACAAATGGGCATATACAATAGTTGGCCCAATTCTAGTTGGGTCTAAGACATTTCGCCCCAATATGTTTAGCGCATATACCAAAGGGGCTACGCTAGTTCCTACATGGCTGCGAATCAAAACACCTTGCTTGCTTACTCACAAGTCATCCTCGACGATGTGCGGCCGGCAGCTGCTGCGCCTACGCTAGTTCCTACATGGCGGCAGTGAGCAGGGACATGTCGATATGGAGGAAGAATGAAGGAGCCGGGCTAATCTTTGGCTCGCGAGGCAGGGGTGTCAGGGCAGGAAGCTGGGGTCGAAGAAATTGTAAAAAGCATCAGGTAATACACTAATACTTCTCTCATGATTCGATCTGCAAGGTCATATAAATCTGTAGCATGAGAAAATGAGTGCCTGGATTTGGTAATATGTTTCATGTATTCTATAAGCTGACATTGTGAGTGGTATAAAAAAGAGAAACAAGAGTTTCGGTTGCTGCCCTTGTTGCAAGTACAGAAATGCAGAGACGCTTTATCATTGCTGCCCTTGTAGCTCCCAATGGCAGATCCATGCTGATTGGAACTTGATACATTATTTGGAGAAGACTAAACCTTATTTGGAGATTTATCAGATTTTCTAACTCAAATTAGAAGCAGATTCAGATCAATAAGAAATTTCAGGCTTAGTGCAGTGATTGCTAGTGCCTAGTAGTAGTATTAGTGCTAAAAACAATGCTTTTGATGCAGGTTACTGATCTGCCATAGCCCACAGGGCTATGCATCGCAGGCATACACAAATACAGTTGACAAAAGCTAATATCTTGGATGGTGAGAACGAGAAGTAGCACCCTGCTAAAAGATCCAGCACTTACCGCTCGTGAAGCATGACCTGAATCCGGCTCGTTCGACAAGGCGTGCTCTCAGCGCGTCGTAGCACGCGGGCGCCTGATGTGCACTCGGAGCCCTCAGGATCCGTTGGAGCTCCCGCAGGCCAAGGTTGACGCTGGCGCCACCGAAGTAGGTGCAGCGCATGCACGCCGAACGCAAGCAGCAGGAGGCAGCACACCACACGCAGGCGCGGTCAGCGGCAGCGGCGGGGGAATGGCTGCGGAGCTGGTCCTTCTCTGCTGGGCTCCGTCGGGCCGCGGCGCACATTGACAGGCAGCGCAGCCTCACCGTGTGCGCCGCCGAGGTGAGGCTGAGGCCGGCCATCCGGCGGACCACGTCCACCATTGCAGCCACCCAAGACTTCCAACCGTATCCATTTTGGACGGGAGACGCCTAACTAGGTAACGCAACCTACGACTACATGTGACGGAAAGAGAGGTCATACCGCAGGTG
>CM041633.1:47777575-47796511 GCA_023333625.1 Bothriochloa decipiens | reverse complement strand
ACATGCGATGACAACACACCTCGACAAGTTTCGTCATTTTTGGACTTCGTTTGGATTTTATATAATTTAAAAACACTTTTCCCGCACGTAACTTGTCATGTTACGATACTAATATGGTCATAAATTCATGCGAGGTCCTAGATACGGCCTCAACATACTCCAAATATTATGAATACAATCTTTTGAATGACCAAATTCTACTATTTCATGTACCTGCAGTTCAAATTTTGAGTTATCGAAAAAATTTAAAGAAACAAAAGTAATTGAAGAAATATAGCAAAAAAGTCAAAATTGTCCCAGTATTTGAAGTTGTGATGTATTTACTGTATCAAGGCCCCACAAAAAAAATGGGAACAAAAAAACAAAAAAATTATTCTTTGCCGAGAGCCAGAGCCGGCACTCGGCAAAGAATCCTTTGCCGAGTGCTGGCCCAGGCGGCACTCGGTAAAGAGGCCTTTGCCGAGTGTTGGCCGACGTGGCACTCGCCAAAGGATTTTATTAAAAAACATAAAAAGAATTTTATTAAAAAAACCTTTGCCGAGTGCTGGCCACATTGACACTCGGCAAAGGTGGCTCCTTTGCCGAGTGCCTAACGGCAGGGCGCTCGGCAAAGAGGACAGCACCGGATGCCGTTTGTCCAGGCCCCACTTTGCCGAGTGCGGTTCTT
Organism: Bothriochloa decipiens; assembly: GCA_023333625.1. NCBI lineage: Eukaryota > Viridiplantae > Streptophyta > Magnoliopsida > Poales > Poaceae > Bothriochloa > Bothriochloa decipiens. The sequence continues at coordinate 47,795,844 of CM041633.1, read as the reverse complement.
TGCCGAGAGCCTGGCCCTCGGCAAAGATCCCTTTTGCCGAGTGCTTTTCTTTGCCGAGTGCTTGACACTCGGCAAAGAGGTCTTTGCCGAGTGCTGTTATTGACACTCGGCAAAGAGCCTCTTCGTCGAGTGCCCGTGTTTTGGCTCTGGCCGGCTTTGTTTAGAGTGAGAGATCGAGAGGCGGACAAACCAAATCTGTGTGTAGCTCCAGCCTCCTGCCTCCATCTGATCATCGACTGTCACTCGCACTCATCACACCTTCCCGCGGTCGATCGCCATGGATGATGAATGCCACCAGGTCCCCATCCTCGCAGCCGCTGCACGTCGTCATCTGCCCATGGCTGGCGTTCGGCCACATCCTCCCGTACCTGCAGCTCGCCAAGCACCTGGCGTCACGTGGCCACCGCGTGTCCTTCCTCTCCACGGCGAGAAACCTTGCGCGCCTCCCTGCGCGGCGCCTCGACTGACATCGACCTGGTGGCGCTGCCGTTTCCGCGCGTGGAGGGCCTCCCCGAGGGCGCCGAGTCCACCAACGACGTCCCCGGCGACAAGCTCCAGCCGCTCTTCGAGGCCTTCGACGGCCTCGCCGAGTTCCTGACCGCCGCCTGCGCATGCGCCGCCGGCCGGCCGGCCGGACTGGATCGTCGCCGACACGTTGACCCAGTGGGCGGCCACCGTCGCGCTGCAGCACAAGGTACCGCGCACAAGGGACAGCACGGAGCTCGCCGCCACCTCCATATTCGAGCAGCCGGCGTCTGCAGCTGTACAAGAGCCGCCGGCGGGCATGCCGCGGTACGAGTGGAGAAGGAACGCCGCGGGGCTGTTCACGCCCCACGACAGGACAGGTATGTCGGTCACCCAGCGAGCCACCTTGACGCTCGAGAGATGCACGATCACGGCCATCCGGAGCTGCCCGGAGTGGGAGCCCGAGGTGTTCTCGCATGCGGCGGCTCTCCTCGGCAAGCCACTCGTCCCGCTCGGCCTCCTCCCGCCGTCGCCGGACGGAGGGCGTGGCGCCGCCGGCGTGAACGGAGACGACGACGCCGCCACCGTGCGGTGGCTCGAGCGCAGCCGTCCAAGTCTGTCGTGTACGTGGCGCCGGGCAGCGAGGTGCCGCTGCGCGTGGAGCAGGTGCATGAGATGGCTCATGGGCTGGAGATGGCCAGAGCGCGATTCCTCTGGGCTCTCTGGCCACCCAAGGACGCCGGCGTTCCTCACATGGACGTCCTGTCTCCTAGATTCAAAAAGCGCACCCGTGGACAAGGGCTGGTGACCATGGGTGGGTGCGGCAGAACGCCGTACTTGCATATGGTGCCGTCGGCGCGTTCTTGACGCACTGTGGACGGAGCTCACTTATTGAGGGTCTTCTGTGTGGCCACCCTCTGATCATGCTGCCGATCTCCGGCGACCAAGGTCCGAACGCGCGGCTCATGGAGGGGAGGAAGGTTGGGCTGCAGGTGCCTAGGGACGAAGATGATGGGTCTTTCAACCGAGAGGGCTTCGCAAAAGCAGTTCGCGCCGTTATGGTTGAAGAAGATACTAGGAGTGTGTTTGTTGAAAACGCCATGAAGTTGCAAGAGGTTGTAGTTGACAAGGAGCTCCACGAGAGGTACATCGATGAATTTGTGCAGCAAATTAGATCTTACACGGTTACACCCCCAGCTGATACTTAGTTTCGGAGGTTTTTTAAACTCTGTTGCATACTGCATACACTAGATGGGAAGTTCATTGTATCGAATAAGAATTTGCAGTATTTATTGTGTAGTGTTTGTTGCAAGTTGCAACTAGGAGCTGTACATCACGCGCGTGAACATATCAAAGGAGTTATCATCTCGGAATCTTGATCTAGAAGTGCAAATGAAGCTCGTTCGACGTAGGATGTACACAAATAAGGACATGTCGTCCACATATGGTTTTAGATAGGTTCAGGCCTCTTAAATTTGAAATTAGAGTAATGCCCTATAAGTCTTGTCCGTGCATGGTATTGTTCATGAGGAACTCATATATATTATAGTCCTTCCACCATAAAATAAATATTTAGAATCATTAGTCAAACTATATTAGGTTTTAGAAAGGATCCGGAGAGGGGAGAGAGGAAAATGGTGAATGATTGGAGAGTCATTTATTTTGACGACAGCAGAAAATTTTGCAATGGGAAGAGTAGTTCCTTGTTGCGAAGTCCTATGTTGTGAAAACTACCGTAGTTTCTACCATTGGGACAGCCCTTAGCGCACTAAAATCGCTAAATGAGGAGCAAATTAGTGGCGCTAAGGCATAAGAATGCAGACAAAAGGAGCGCAGGCTTTCATTGGGCCAAAATTCAACCGTGGTTAAACTTTCCTCTTCGACTAGACGACTTTAGCTTTTGGCGGCAGTGGTAGCAGCGGCTACCAAAATGGGCCAAATTCTAGATGATGTCTTTTTTTCATTTTGAATTTCCATTCTCCAGTTTTTATCCCAGATTTTGAGATTTTTTTTTTTACTCATCCACTAAATGGGCTTAGCGGACACCATAGCGGCTATAGCCTTTTTAGCGTGTTGAGAAAACAACCGCTTTAATGAGTTCCAGGTCTTCTGTTGTCAGAAAAAAAAAAGAGAGTTCCAGGCCTTTCATCTTTCAGTTCATACTTTTGAAGATAACAGGCACAACGCGACATCGGGCTCTGGAGTCTGCTTATACCTCTATCAAGTATTATAATCACACTCTCAGCTCAATTACCCCGCCAGCTTCCTTTCTTTGGATTTGGAAATCCAAATGCACCACGTATCAAATTTTTTGGTTGGCTGCTCCTCCTTGATAGCCTTAATACAAAAAAAAATTCTGAAAAGACGTCACAAGCATCTTGATGACTGGTATAATTGTGTGCTTTGCCATGATCAATCATATAGACGAATCGGCTATCGACTTGTTCTTTGAATGTTCCTCTAGTGTGACCCGCTGGTACATCTTAGGGGTTCAGTGGCCTACTCAGGGAAACATTTTTCAAATGATCATCCACATGAAAGAGTAGCTGTGCATCCCCTTCCTCACGGAGCTTTTGCAACCTGGTGCATTTGGAATGAAAGAAATGATTACATCTTCAACAACCGTGTACCTTCTTCTGTGGCTTGGAAGCAGCGTTTCATAAGTGAAGTTAAGCTTCACTTTTGTTGTCTTCCCCCAACCCTTCAACATGTAATTACGTCTTGGTTGAACTCTCTGTAATAGGTAGTCTTTCTATCTCTTCCACCAGTCGTTAGCTTCTAGCTAACTCCTTCGTAACTTGTCTTTGTGGTGTTTTGATGCTAATAAATTTTTTGATAGCTCCACAGTTTTTGGTAAAAAAAAAACAAACCCGTGATAGTTGGATACTTAAAACATTGGTTTGTTTAGGCCATGCGGGCCCGAATTGTTTTTTTCCAACATTTTGTATCATCTTAATGTGTAATGCTTGAAATTTGCAAAAGGGCCATTGTCCAAGTTGGTTATGTGGCTTCAGTAGAACTATTTAGGTCTTGGACCTGATTTGACACACCGTGGGTGTGGATTTTTGGCCAGAGTTCAACGAAATCCCTCGTCTCTCTCACACCAAAGCATACTCCCCCATCCCTTTATCTCTGTGGTTTTGGCATCTTACAGTTGAATCTCAGTGAATGTGGACATTGAATTGTCTGTCCAAATGCTTGGCAGGGGGTGTGCGACACTCAAACAGGGATAGAGGGAGTAGGTCTAAGGCCTAGCCCCAAAGCAGCAAGTCAATTTTTTAATGCTTGACATTTAGTAAAAGCATCCATTATAAAAAAATACATTGGCGATAAATTTGTATTAGTACTCCCTCCAAGCAAGAAACCATGCAATTCTACAGTATCATGTTTTAGTACAAAGTTTGACCAATTATAGATAAACAAAACTATAAATATTTATAATATGTAATAAATATTATAAGATTAACTAGAAAATATATTTTTATAATAAATTAATTTAGAGCCAAAAATATAAATATTATTCACTGAAAATTTGGTCAAACTTGAACTACTTTTGGTGGTATGTAACCCGTAGTTGCATGTTTTCTGGGACAAAGTGAGTATTAATCATTTGCAGCAATGCACCATTTGACTAAAAAAATAGTAAGGCATGTTTTCTGGGGGTGTACGATCTAAGCCGCTGCAAAAATTCATCGATACACCTCTCCTGGAGCTCCTTATCAGCTACAACCTCCTGCAACTTCATGGCGTTTGCTAGAAAGACCTTCCTGGTATCTTCTTCAACCATCACTGCACGCACTGCATTAGAAATCCCCTGGCGGTCGAAAGACCCATCGTCTTCATCCCTTGGCACCTGCAACCCGACCTTCCTCGCCACCATGAGACGCGCATTAGGACCTTGATCAGCGAAGATCGGCAGCATGATCAGAGGGTGCCCATACTGAAGCCCTTCCGTCAGCGAGTTCCGTCCACAGTGCGTCAAGAACGCGCCGATGGCGCCGTGCGCCAGTATGGTATTCTGCGGCACCCAGCTCGTGGTCACCATGCCATGGCCGTGCGTGCGCTCCTCGAACCCCTGAGGGAGCACGTCGGCGTCGGGAACGCCCCTGGGCTTCCTCAGCGCCCAGAGGAACTGCGTCCCGGCGAGCTCGAGCCCGTGAGCCAGCTCGTGAACCAGCTCCACGCGCAGCGGCACCTCGCTGCCCAGCGCGACGTACACGAAGGACTTGGCTGGCTGCGCGTCCAGTCACCGCACGGTGGCGTCGTCTCTGTGCATGCCGGCGCCGCGGCCTCCGTCCGGAGACGGCGGCAGGAGGCCGAGCGGGACGAGCGGCTTGCCGAGGAGCGCGGCTGCGTGCGAGAAGGCGTGGAGCTCCCACTCGGGACAGCTCCGGATGGCCGCGATCGCGCACCCCTCGAGCGTCAGGGTGATGCGCCGGGCGACCGACATGCCTGACGTGCCAACAGGTACGAACAGCGCCTTGTCCCCCTCCCACTCGTGACGGGGCATACCCGCCGGCGGTGCTTGTGCTTGTACGGCGGGCATCTGTTCGAACACAGAGGCAGCTACCAGATCCGCGTGCTCCGACGCCCCACAGGCGATGGCGACGATCAGGGCGGCGCTCGGCTGCAGCATGGCGCATGGCACCCTGTGCTCCCGGGCAACAGAGGGCGCCCAGTGGTGGAACGTGTCCACCAAGATCCAGTCAGGCATCGTCCCCTCGTCGGCGCAGGCGGCGGCCAGGAACCCCGCGAACGGCGTGGCGAGATGGTCAAAGGCCTCCCAGAGCGGCTCGAGCCTGCCGCCGGGGACGTCGTTGGTGGACTCGGCGCCCTCGGGGAGGACGTCCACGCGCGGGAGCTGGAGCGGCACGAGGTCGACGCCGGCGTGACGCCGCGCAGGGAGGCGCGCGAGGTTCCTGGGCGTGGAGACGTAGGACACGCGGTGGCCACGCGACGCCAGGCGCTCGGCGAGCTCCAGGTACAGGGGCATGTGCCCGAACGCGAGCCAGGGGCAGATGACGATGCGCAGCGACCGAGGTGGTGCAGGCGCCGGCGAGGAGGATGCGGCGACCTCGTCCATGCCAAAGCACTGCAGGTGAGTGAGCGTCAATTATTAGCTGGAGGCCTGGAGCCAGTCTTTTTTTTTTTTTTTTTGAGTAACAGCCGGAGCTTCATTTACTGATCATGAACATGGTTACAATCGTTTTCTACAATACGCCGTAGCACCGGTGGTGGTAAAAGCCACTCCTCCACCTGGTGTGTACGGGATACAAGTTTTGCACATTCATGAGCTAAACTATTACAGCCTATTACAGTTTCTATATGCAGGTGCAGTTCGCCGATTAGCGTAGAGCGTGCTTCTGCCTTGGTGGCCCAGTTATAGCACTCGCGCGGTATAAACAACGATTCTTTTGTATCAGTAAGTTTTCTAGAGAAAACTACGCGTACAGGCGGTTCTCAAACGTGTTCGTCAGTTTTATCCTAGCCTCTAAACTTCCAAATGCTAAACAGGGAATTTAGTAGTTTTGGGATCAGACACCCGGATAAAGATTGCTGGCCAAAATGGACAGTTTACTAGTTTATTAGGTACACAGAGATGACATATGAAAACTAGTTTGAGGGTTTATAAGTAGATAATTTGCAAGCATAGGGAATGACGACACTATTGAACAAGTTTGAGAACCGCAGGTGACTTTACTCAACATTTAGCCGTATTTGTGTAAAAAAACTCGGCCCTTGGGGGTAAGACAGCCTCCGGGCATTGTGCTTAAGAAGAAGATCTTCTCACGTAGGTCGAACCTCTACCTACTACACCAAACTAGAATAGCTTTGATGGCCAAGAATTTCCTTGGAGGCCAAAATCAAACCGTTAAGGAAAATACAATTTCCTTAACTGTGCTATTAGACACTCAAAGAAGCTTATATACCTTGACGGTCTATGTACACTGCCAAGGAATTTGGGTGTTTCCTTGGCAGTTTATATTAACCTCCAAGGAAATAAATTATTTCCTTGAGTATTGTTCTTAACCGCCAAGAAAAATACCTATTTTCTTGGGTGTTATTCAAAACCGTCAAGTAAATTATGATTTCTTTGGGGTTATTGAATTTTCTTGGAGGTCGACTCCCAAGGAAATGCTTATAACTATTTTGATGTCTTTGATCGAAAAACAATAATATCTTATTAGTGTCCAAAAATCCTAAAATTTGTCATGAGATCGTAATATGGCTATACTAACTTAGCATAAAATTTTCAAATCATATTAACAAAGTTAGACTATACATTATTCACAAATGGATATCTCTCTCATAGCTATAACTATATGAGAGATGTACGTATAACTATGTGAGAGATATATCCATCAGTGAATCATGTACAGTACCACTTTGTTTAAATCATTCAATTTCTTAACACAAAGATTATACACCAAAACCTTGTTGTCATGCAAGTTTGTGGAATTTTCTAACATAGTTTATATATTATTAAGATTATCTTATGGTAATTTAGAGATAAAACTATGAATTATTCATAGCAAACAAATGACTTTTTTGTCTAACCCCCAAGATATAAGGGCTAGAGTGAAATGAATGAGTGAAAATGTATTCTTGTTATTTTTTGAATAGTTCTGGAGGTATGGACAATCAATTTACAATTAACTCCTCGATAACATTTTTTCATGTTATCCTGTAGAAGCATTTTGCTATATGTTTAAAAATTAAAAAAAAACAATTGTAACTAATATAATTGATAATTCACAATATTCAGCCTAAAAATAAAGCCCATCACATGGATGCAGCCCACTACAACCCATATCAGACATCACCTTAGCCATTAGATCGAAAGGAGTGATCAAGATGTATCAGGCGTAAGATACAATGCTCCCCAGAAACCCTATCAGCCACCGAGCCCCTCTTCCCCATCTCGTGTCCTCTCCCTCTCACAAGGCCTCCAGTCCAAGCCCCAGCGAAGAATCAACCGTCAGCTGTGAGCTTTTCTCTCGAGCATGGAGCTCCGTCTCGGCGCCCCGACGAGTCGAGCAAGGTCCGGCGGTCATCGTCCGGTCGTCATCCCCAGCCTTTGCTCTTGCACCCGTCCTAATCAGTTCGCCGAGTCACCGTCGTCTGGTGCCCCAGCCACCCTGCACCTGGTACCAAGCCGGAGCTGCTGCGTCCCCGCCGGCCAAAACCATAACCCTAGGGCTTGTCACCATCGCCGGCGAGGAGCAAGCCTCGGCGCCCTTCCTCCCTCCACCTGCCGGAGAGACGACGAGGAGGGGCAGCTGCGGCCACCAACACTGCCCGACGCCACCGTCTCTGCTAATCCCTCTACCATCTCGGACGAGCTATCCCATCTCGACGCCCCTAGAGGCGACTCGAGGAGTTTGCCTAGCGGCCGTCGGAGCACCGACGAGCTCATCCCCATTCCCATCCCCGTCGAACTTGTTCCTCTGTGGTGAGCTCGCCTTCGTCTTGGCGAGCTCAGCCTTGCCCCCTGCGTCCATGACCCCATCCCTGCAGCGCTGCCACCCGATGTGGCAGACCTAGGGTTGCGACCCTTGTTTGTCGATGGCAGCAGTAGCGACGCTCATTGGCTGAATCTGGGGAGAAGGCGGAGGCAGAGGACGCTCCACGCAGGTGCTGACTACTCCTCTTTTCTCTCATCATCTGTCCCGGATCCTGTATGGGTTTCTGGTCCCTGCATCCATCCTGTCTAGGTCTGATAGGGGCGGCGGTGGCGGCGCCCGAATGCTCGCCCTAGGGTCCGACTCCGTCAGAGTTCCATTCATCGCCATGAGGTTTTCGGCCACAGCACATTTGTTCCCTTCCGCTATCCTGTTCGGGCTGATCAAGGGGCTGACTTCGTTCAGCTACCTGGCCTTGGCAGGATCAGAGGCAATGGGAGCGTGGTTGTTGTGTTAGCTTGTGATGGCGATGGCGTCATCCAGTGAGTTGAGCGGTGAAGACTGTGACCTGAAAGATCTGATGAAGGACAAGTCAACAGTTGATGATATGGCAGGATTCCTTAAGGAACCCCACCGTTCACAATGAGTTGTTTAAGCTAGAACTGTCATGGACTTGGCAACGCCGTGATAGTTAAAGAGCTTCACGAGTTCACAAAGGATGCTGCCCCACAGTATTGTGCGTCCTCGAAACACAGGTGCATAGATCGCTTGTGGAGGGTTTGAAGAAGACACTCGGCTATGATAATGCTTTTGCAGTCAACAGTAATGGTCGTAGTGGTGGTTTGGAAATTTTTTGGAATAATAATATCAGTGTGACACTTTTACCGTATTCACAATACCATATTGATTCTATTATCACAGAGGGTAACACTGACCCTTGGAGACTTACATGTGTTTATGGGGAGGCTCAGGTGAGTGAGCGTCAAAAGACTTGGGCCATGCTCAAGTTTATTAGATCTTCGTCTCCATTACCGTGGGTTTGTATTGGAGATTTTAATGAAGTTTTACATCGATCAGAGCATATTGGTGTCTATCTTGTAGATAGCTGTGTTCTGTGAGATGGTTGATGTTTGCGGCTTGAAGGATGTTGGCTTCAGGGGCCGGAGTTAGACTTTTGAGAAGAGGGTGATTGGAGGATCTTTTTGTCGAGTTTGATTGGATCAGGCACTTGTCAGCGGAGTGGAATTCACGGTTCCCCTTCGCAGCAGTGACCCACCATGGAGCGGCGGCATCAGACCACGGGCCGATAGTCTTGGTCTGGAGAAAGGAGACACAAAAACAAAGAAGACAACATCGTTTTAGATACGAGATGATACGAGATGATGTGGGAATCACATGAGACCTTATCCTCTACTGTTGCAGAGTCTTGGCAACAAAATAGTGAAACCAGTACAGTGCATGACTTGCATCAAAAGCTACAGGGCATGAAGAACCGCCTTGGGAGTTGGGAGAGGACCTCCTTCAGCCATGTCAGGCGTGAGCTAAAGGGCCTAAAGGATAAGCTAGAATTTTTGCAGCTGGATCCCTTTCGTGTGGGGCCAAATCAGGAAGAACTCAATATCATAGAAAGGATTAATGAATTACACCACAGAGAGGAGATAATGTGGCGTCCGTGTTCTAGAATTCAATGGTTAGCTGCTGGAGACAGAAATACCATATTTTTCCATCTCCGAGCAAGCCAAAGAAAGCGGAAGAATATGATTACAAAACTAAGAGAGCTGAATGGGGATTTTACTTCGGATGAGATAGAGATGGGGTCCATGGCTACAGATTTTTTAGAAATTAGTACACATCCGAAGGAACGAGGAACTTAGATGTTCTTTTGGATACAGTGCCAACCAAGGTAACAGCTGATATGAATACCTTATTGGTGGCTCCGTTCTCTGAGAAGAGGTGAAAGAAGCCCTCTTCCAAATGTCCCAACAAAAGCGCCTGGCCCAGATTGTTTTCCTGCACTTTTTTTCCAACATCATTGGGATCTTTGTGGAAAAGAAATTACATCAGTAGTTAAGCGTATATTGATTAGTGAATATGATTTGGCGGTGATTAATGACATTTTTATAGTTCTAATCCCAAAGGTGGTCAGTCTAGAGGAGCTCGGCCAATTCAGACCAATTAGTCTATGCAATGTCATCTTCAAGATTGTGTCAAAGGTTGTGGCTAATAGACCAAAAGTGGTACTTCCTGAGATCATCTCTGAAGAACAATCAACATTTATTCTGGGTAGATTGATCACAGATAACATAATCATTGCTTATGAGTGTCTACACTTTATGAAGCAGACGAAAGCTTGGGATCTCATGTGCTGTGCATTAAAGTTGGATATGAAGAAAGCCTATGACCGTGTTGAATGGAACTATCTACAAGCAATCATGCTCAAGCCAGGTTTCCATCAATTATGGGTACGATTGATCATGAGGCTTGTCACTTCAGTCTCTTTTTCGGTTCTCTTGAATGGAGAATGCTTGAGCAAATTTAAGCCATCGCGACGTATCCATCAAGGCGACCCTATTTCTCCTTATTTGTTTTTGATAGCAATAGAGGGCCTTTCATGCCTTTTAAAACCTCGTTTGCAGTCATCAGAACTCAGTGGAATCAAAGTGGCGCCGTCGGCTCCGATGGTCAGTCACCTTCTCTTTGCAGATGACAACCTGCTGTTTTTTAAAGCAAATTAGGAGAGTGCCTTAGTGGTGAATGAAACCTTGCAGCAATATTGTGATGCTTCGGGGTAGCAAATAAATACTAGTAAGTCATCCATTAATTTTGCCAAGAAATGTAAGCAAAGTATTAGAGATGAGATTAAATTGGTGTTGAATGTCCAGAATGAGTGCCTAAGTGAAAAATATTTGGGAATGCCATCTAATGTTGGTTTAGCAACAAATGGTGCTTTCAAATTTCTGAAGGATAGAATCTGAAAAAAAGTACAGGGATGGATGGAGCAATGTCTGTCTTCGGGTGGCAAGGAAGTGCTCATCAAGTCCGTGGCTCGAGCAATACCCACCTACTCTATGTCATGCTTTAAGCTACCGAGAGATTTATGTAAGCATATCAACAGCCTTTTGAGAAATTTTTGGTGGGGTAGCAAATAGGGTAAGAGAAAGACGTGCTAGGTTGCATGGGATGATATGATTATGCCAAAATATCTCGACGGGATGGGCTTTCGAGATATTGAGCTCTTTAATCTTGCATTGCTAGCGAAACAGGCATGGCGTATCCTACAAGACTCGATGTCGCTAAGTGCTCGGATCTTGAAGGCAATCTACTATCCACAGCGCGACTTCTTAGCGGCTGCATTTGGCTCAGCCCCCTCTTTCTGGATGGGAGAGAGGTTCTTCAAATGGGTTTGATCAGATGGATTGGATTTGGTGAAACAACATCTATCTGGAGCATGGACTGGCTGCCAACAGATAGCATGCGTCGTCCAGTTCCCAGCTCAGCACCGCATCCTCCATAGCTTGTTAGCGAGTTGATCAACCACAAGTTGGCAACCTGCGATACCACGAAGCTTCATGAGTTTTTTACGCAAGCTGATAGGGAGGCTATAATGTCTATACCTTTGTGTAATCGATGACAACCCAATTTTTGGGCTTGGCATCATGATAGAAAGGGGATCTTCACGGTACGTTCGGCCTACAGAATGTTAATAACAAGACGTGTGTTGATGGAGAACACCTAAAGATTAAATAGGAGAGAGGAAGAAAAAGAGTGGTCCGCTTTGTGGCAAGTCCAGGTTCCTTCAAAGATAAGAGTCTTCCTTTGGCGTCTGGCACGACACTATTTGCCGTCAGCGAACGTGCTTCAGCGCCGGAACATGGCAAACACAACACCTGTGCGTTGTGCGGTGCTCTAGACTCTTGGCGGCACTCCTTGCTTGAGTGCAATATGTCACGGAGTGTGTGGGCTCTAGAAAATAAAGAAATCGTTCAACATTTGAGTGAGACGCAGGCATAGGTGATATATTGATCAAGTCAGTGTCTTATGGAGATATGGTTCGTGTAGTGGTGACAGTGTGGGCTATTTGGTACGCAAGAAGAAAACTATACATGAGAATATTTTTCAGAGCCTCTTATCGATACATAGTTTTGTAAACAACTATGTGGCTGATTTACTGGCATCTAAACGGCCTAAGGTGGTGAAGATAAAAGTCCAGACAAGGAGACCAAAGTGGCTCGCGCCTCCAGCGGGTTGTATGAAAATTAATGTTGATGCTGCAATCTCCAAGTACATGGGTAGAGCTTCCGTAGGAGCCGTTGCCCGTGATCAGGCTGGAAAGTTCTTGAGAGCGTCAGGTGTGGTACTGGAAGGTATTATTGATGCTGAAACGGCTGAGGCGATTGCATGCAGGGAAGGATTAGCGTTGGCCTCTGATCTAACACTGTAATCCTTTCAGTTAGCATGAGACAGTGCTAATGTTATTACAAGTCTCAGAGAAGAAGGCATGGGTCTGTATGAAAGTTGTGAAGAAAGTTAAGGTGAGGGTTCGTGATTTTATTTACGTTGATTTTGCTCATGAGAGTAGAAATTCAAATGTTAACGCTCATAATTTAGCTAGGACCTTGATCTCTTTTGTAACAGGTAGACTTGTCTGGTTTCTTGATCTGCCCGAGGGCGTTTGTATTTCTTATGAGTCGGTGTTTTTTATTTTTTTTTAAAAAACAACGCCTCCGGTCCGCTGGCCACCCCTCGTCGGCTCGCCCCCTCCCCCTTCCTGTTCCCCTTCCCCTCCGGCTACTCCGCGGCGGCGGCCTCCGGTCCCGATCTCGCCTCCGCCTTCTCCGTGGCTTTCCCTCCGGCCGGAGGACCACACTCAAGCATCAAAGTACCAACGAGCACCTCCTCTCCCTTCCCTGCGGCGGTGCAGGCAGTCAGCCTCCCTCCCTCTCTCTCCTTCCTCCGGCGACGCGGTGGCTCGATCTGGCCCTACCGGCGGCGCGGTGGCTCGATCCGCCCTTCCTGGCGGCCCTCCCGGCGGCGGCTGCGCACGCGAGGCCCCTCCCAGTCGGGCGAGCGAGGGCCGTGGCGCGCCGTCCGGTGGCTCCCCAAATCCGGAGCGGGCGGCTCGATCCGGCTCTCCCAGCGGCGGCCGCGTGCACGGGCCCATCCGAGGCAGGTGAGCGAGAGGCACGGCAAGGACCCAGCCAAGCACGCCATCTGCAGTCAGGTCTACGACGTCTCCCACGTTAGGTGAGGATCACAGTCCATTCTGCTCCGTCCGGTTTGGGTCGGGATGCGGCCTGATACGTTGCCCATCGAACTAAGAAATCCATGTATTACTCTGTCAGGTTGTTGCTGCGATGCACTGATGCCCAACAAATTTTGTTTCAATTTTATGTTCATCAGCACGAGCCTCGACCTTCTCTAGGATATCTGATTTGCTAGGTAACTGAACTAATTTTGTTACCTGCCTTGTACTAGATATCTGCACTTGTGCACAACCTATACTGTCGTGACCACATATGCTAACTATGTCCGATTGAATTGTTTTTAGCATGAATGTCGAGTTGAACTTGCCTATGTGTGCATGTTTGCGAGCAAAACTTGCCTAATCATGATTGAATATAAGCAGTAATTGATTTCAAATTGTCTAAATCCTTGTACTACGAGGCAGTACAATGTAGCAGGTGCAGGTGAACTAAGAGCCTGAACCTATGTTCACTGACTAAATATTTTTTTTTTTAAAAAAAAGACTGAACCTCTTTGTATGTTCTATGGTTTCAGGGTTCTAGAAGCATGTCTGCAAGGTGCTGAACCTATGGAGGTCAACCACAGCCTTGATGGGACCTCCCCAGCCTCCACTCCCACTGAGGTGGCGTCCTCACCTGCATCCCCTAATTCCTCCCCAAAGGTAATGGTGATCTGTGATGATCTATTTTGGTCAGACATCAAACTGAATGCTCAGATTAGTGAATACTGAATGCTCAGACATCATACTGAATCCTCACCCTATTTGTGTCTATGGGCGATTAGTGAATACTGAATGCTCAGACATCAAACTATATAAGCTGCTTTGTCAAACTATATTGTAGGGCTGAGAAAATCGCATTGTTTGATGTGTTCATATCAGTATCTCTGTTTTTCTTTGACCAGGATTATGACTGGGCGATATTTTCCTTGCAAACTGAAGCATGAATATTATGAGCAGTAGTGTTGTTGATAGGCAATATCCCTTGGGTTTAGTTCAGCATGCTTTTTTGGGTTGATGATTCCAGTGCCTTTGAGTGCCAGTAAGGAAAACACCTGTGAATTTATTTAATTACTAACAGTAGTAACATTTGTATATTTAGTAAAAGTTAATATTTCTATGTCATGTCTGGTTGTGTTGGAATTAATAAAAGAGATCTAGTGATTGATAGTTCATCAGATTGAAACAATGTCTTATTTCTTAGCAATAATTTTGATGTTTTTTTGAAAGCGCTGACTAGTATAGCACCTCATGTATGTTTCTAGTCTGATACTTGTCAAACTGCCTGTTAGAACCACTAGTTCTTTTAGTTAATTCTTTATTCTATTTTCTGATGTAGGTATGCAACCAGCAAATATAAGACTTTGGACAAATGATAGTGTGGTGGAGGGCTTGATGCAGCAGCTAGCAATACCTCTACCAGTTTGGAAACTATTAGTGACTGGTGTTATGATGTATATGGACTTTCTGTAAGAATGATTGATAAATGCAGTTGTAATATCTGTATGGATATTTTAATATTATTATAATGGTTGGGTCTGTAATAAAATGTATATATCCTTGTCATCATGTGCCAATTGATACAAGGACTAGAATATTAGAATATGTTTATTATGGCATTTATTTTTTTATTTTCTGTATATATTTCCTTGGCGGTTTGTGGTGAAGAGCAGCCAAGGAAATAGTCATTACCTTGGCGGTCTATAGTGTTTCTTTGAAGGTTGCTGACCCTCGATTGGCGGTCTATAGTGTTTCTTTGAAGGTTGCTGACCCTCGAGCAAACTACTTTCCTTGGCGGTTGTTGACCCTCAAGTAAACTAGTTTCCTCGATGGTCATAATATTTGCTTGGCGCATTCGTAACTTAAGTCTGGTTGTAGTTTTCTTGGCGACCAGTGTAGTTTCCTTGGCGGTCAGCCTCCAAGGATGATTTTCTTGAGTGCCAAAATCGTTAAGGAAACTAATTTTTCTTAGCTTCTGTCCTTGAGTGTGCTTGCTTGACGGTTTATGGTCAAGTATCATTGCCGTGGTGGTTTTACCCCTTTCCTTGACGGTTTTTGGCACTCAAGGCAATTCCAGTTTGACACTTGGCAAAGAAGTCTCTTTGCTAAGTGTCTTTTCCTGGCACTCGGTAAAAAAGGTCTTGCCGAATGCCAAAAAAGCACTCGGCTATTTAAAATCGAATTTTGAAGCCGTAATTGAATTCAAATAAAAAAGTTTTTAACTACAAAGTTGTTTAACTCATCAAGGTCTATAAAGTTTATTTTAATTATTTCTTTATTTAATAAAGTAAAAATAAATTTATTCATAAATCTTACATGTCTCTCTCATAGTTTATGAAACTACAAGATGAGATATAAGATTTGTGAACTATGTTAGAACCAACACGTCGAATGATCAAATGACCAATCACCCAAAATAGTGTTTGTAGATCCTAAGAAGTTATGAAATATTGTATTCAAAAACCTTTTCATTTGAGTTTATCTTATCAGGTAAATTACATTTAAATTTTTAAAAATTCAAAATATGAATTTTTAAATGACCTCGGATGAAAAAATACTCAAAATATAGTTTATAGATCATTGTAGTTGATAACTTTTTTATCTGAGTTATCTTGCCATGCTAAACCTACGTTTGAATTTCTTAAATTTAAAATTTAATTTTTATAAATAGCCTCGGATGGAAAAACTTCCTAAACAAAAAGTGTAGATCTCGAAAAGTTATGAAACTTTGTAGTTGATAACTTCTCATTTGAATTCATTTAGGGCATCAAAAAAATAATTTACACTCGATTTAATATAATATGTGGGGAACTAAAACTACTTATAGATACATATAATGGTGTAGTGTAATGGTCACGGCCGAATGTCATAAGAGAGGTCATGAGTTCAAATCCCCATCACCACAAAGTGTGCAAAAATCCAGGAGAAAAGACCATGGCTCGGGGCTGGTTGGTGCTGGCCAGTAGGTCCCTTCCCTATTTCTTTTAAAAAATCTATTATTTTTAGATTTTTTATTTTTATCTTTGCCGAGTGCCCGAGTGCCCGATAAAAGACACTCGACAAAGATCTCTTTGCCGACCAGTAAATAGTCTTTGTCGAGTGTCTTAGGCACTCGACAAATCACCTGATTGCAGTAGTGCTAAATGGGTCTATCGTATAGTTCCACTGTTGGAAACATATATAGTACCATCGAAGACCCATTTTGGGTTTAAGTGCCCTTATGGGTACCACCGTACCAGTATAATGGATCTCACATGAATATCTGCGTACCCGGATATTTAATTTTAATTCTTTTTAATCAATATTTAAAAAATAATCATACCTAAAAAATATTTGCACCTCATATTCTTTTAGGTCGCGTCAACGTCTATAGCGCGACCAAACAACGTTGTCACGCCGCATGCATTGTCTTGACCAGATACGGCACTTTGGATGCCATTTTCAACGTGGAAAAGCATGTCGCGCCATTGAATGTGGGGCGCGACAAGATTTAATTTTTAAAAAATTATAATTTCTCAATACTACGTTGGATGAAGATGGTTACTATACAAAAATTGTCGCTCTCAACGAGATCGACAACTCTCTAGTTTTGAATTTTTTCATTAGAAGAGTTAAAAGGCTCAAAAAAATATTTAAAGTTTTAGCACCAAAATCATCACGTATTAGTGCTTGTTGCATCGTAAAAATAACTTTTTTGTATAGATTTAAATAAAATATACTTTTTATACAAAGAAATACTTTTTATGCAAAGATTGTAGCCCTCAAGAAGACCTATTACGTTGTAGTTTTGAGTTTTTATATTTAAGGCTGTTAAAAAGCTTAAGAAAATAATATAAAGCTTCGGAAGCATATTCATAGCTGACGAGATCCTTTACTAATCACCTTAGGCGCATCACGCTCTTCAACAAAGGGGCTAGTGCATATTTGAGGTGCTTGTTTTTGAACTAGAGGTCTAGGGGCGTCACGATTGGACAGGTGGAGGGCGCAGGCCTGTGGACAGGGTGGCACGCTCTATTTCTCCCCGAGCTTAATTCAATACGTACGGCTGGCCACGGCACGTGGAAGCCTGGGATGGTGATGGCGGCATTTTACTACAACACGCCCCTCTATACAAGGCATTTGAAAAATGCCTGTCAAAATCCACCTTTTTAAGCATACCTTTTGACTAGACTTAAAAGACCTTTTGAGGTTTTTTTTAAATGTCTTCTAGTATCAACATATAAAGGAATTTTGTAGATGCCACTTATACTTTTTAAAAGCATTATATATAAGCCTTCAAACATTGATGGAGGCATTATTGATGCCTCCAAAACAAATTCATACTTGCAAAAAATTTCTACATAATATATCCAAAGAGCACAATTCTTTGAAAAACTAACCACTGAAGGCACACATTAATAGCACAATCCAAATATTTAAATCTTAGATAGACACAATTATATTTCTAACCAAACACAATCAATAAGTTTAACCTTCAAACAATGAATGATGCAAGTTTCTTCCTCCCTTTCTAAGAGTGTTCATATCACAGCTATGCATATGCATGTGTCAATAAGTTTACCCTTGCTGGCTATCCTGTGGGAGGGGGAGTGAGGGTGTTAAGCATGGTTGGGTAAGGGTAAGGGGCTTAAGCATGGTAGTTGGACTCATATTAAAAACTGCAGTACATGGCATTGAAAATGGCCAACAACCTTTACATGTTGCCTCCTATTGGTATTTATAGGGCATACTAGGGGCCAAGGGCTTTTTTTACATTAGGGTTTAACCCTTTGTTTCACTGTCGTTGGATCCTACACAGGGTCAAAATCGTACATTTGCTCATGATTCCTAACCGCCCCCTTGGAAAGGTCCGCTGTTGCCGTCATCCTGCCAGGAGCTAACGTCGGCCCTCAACGGAGCCCCTAGCGTGATGCGTGGGGAATCCTACGTCGGATGGTGACAGGCCTTGTGCTGGGACGAGCAACCTCTGCGACCTGCAACTCAAAAATATTGTAAGATGGGCCAAGAACGCCCTCGGGGCGACCTGCGCTCCTGCTCTCCGAGGGTTCCTCGCCCAATCAGAGCTCTCTCCCAAGCGAAGGATGCCCGACTGGTGAAGGTAATGTAGCCCGGAAAGGTCTGTTTTGCTGCCGGAGGTTTGGATCTGCGCCTGGTACATC
>CM041633.1:47662215-47777565 GCA_023333625.1 Bothriochloa decipiens | reverse complement strand
CCCCCCAACATGTACAACTAGAAAATTTTATTTAACAGATCATATTCGCAGAGACCAAATTTACAACTAGCAGCTGAGAGAGATGAACACCACTCCTTAAACTCCACGGCACCTGCTGAATCAGAATTAAGGTTAAGAGGGATGGTAGAGGGATGATGCATACCTGACAGTGGCCGATGAGCCCATTGCGGATCTAACGGTCAACACCAAGAGAGGGCCTCGCCTTCTGTTATGCACAATGGAGTTCCCGTGTAGCTGTTCCGAGAACGCGAACATGGCATGTTGTTGATATTGTTTGCGCACACAAAAAATCAAAGAGAAATAGTCCGCAAGCACACGAATATCGCTGAGCACTTCACCCGGAAGATAATTTTAGGTATTTGTTTATCCGTTAGGAGAAAATGTGCGATGACTAACCAAATCTATTGCTACTACCCCTGAGCTGCAAGCAATGTAATGTGATATAAGCGGTATAGAGAAGACTACTTAGGGCACCCTAGTTCCAACCTGTGGCAAGATTTGTGACCACTGCTCTATTAGGGATGTACCGAAGGAAAAGAGGCACCACAGAGGATGCTCAACCCAAGCACACAAATCCTACCAATCCTTCTAATGGGAGGAGGCTCCAAAGGTAACAACGGGATAGTCACTTCCCACACTACTACCACCGATCTGGCTAGATAGGGGATATCTACAAGTACCCGAGCCCAAACACCACGGTTAGACTATGTATGATTATTCTACCCTCTATGCGAAGAGAATAAAGTAAACTCGTAATCTAAAGAACAATAATAGCAATGTACTTAATAGTTTTAAAAGTTGAATTACTGAAGAATCTCAGAAGCATGCTCCAGGTTAGGGAGAATTGATCCCGTAGGTACAAGCTAGAGAGGAGACACTGACAGGCTGGGCTTCCTCCAAACTCTTCCTCCACTCTATCTCTCTCAATCTAGAAGAATAACTAAAATCTCACATAGAGACTAAAAAGCTAAACTCTCTTGAATGCTAGGCTCTAAAGAGAAGAGATTCATTCAAGGGATCCCTCTCAGGCTAATTCTCTCTATAAATTATGAATTAATGATCTCAATTCCTCTGAGCCAGGGCCAGGGGGCCTTGCTTATATAGCCTCCTAGGATGCACCATAACCCTTGGATCAAATCGACTTTAATCAACGCTTAATATTGATCCTCAATGACAGTGGAGGAGCGATCCGTGTGATTGGTCCTCATTGGCTACGGAGGTAAGGCGAGCGCCCAAGGGAGGAGGGCGGCCGCCCTGTCTCCTGATAGGTGGGCTCCTCCTTCCAGGGGGTGCCTTTCTGCGTCTTCTAGATTCTTCTTTTTCATGGGTGGGTCTTTCTTTATATGTAATCATTACATGTGGGCCTTCTTTGGTTATTTTCTGATAACTCTCTGCAGAAATAAATATTCACCAAAACTCATAGAATTCTATCAGTAAAACCCCTAGTCTATGATGGTGATTCTTTTTATACCATTTTCTTGAGTAAGTTGATGGTTAAAAATGATAGTTAACTACCATCAACACATACGGCGAGGTAGATAGGAGAGCCGAGCAGGAGCGACCGCGACTAGGGTTTTGGCAAGCCACTCCTGCGAGGTAGAGAGGGGAGGAAGGGGGACGTCATGCTCCCGCATAACCTGCAGCAGGGTGAAGCTGTAGATTCGATAACACAGCGCACACAGCCAGAGACGGCGGTGTACAAGGAGGAAGACGTCCGGTGCAGCATCTCATCATTCAGGTGGAGGGCTGCGGCAGGGGAGGAGCCTCAACAGAAATAGATGGCGAGGACCGAGGAGGGCGTTGCTGTAGAAGGCGCTGAGCGGGAGAGCGTGGCGGATGGCTAGGGCGTAGATGGAGCGCGCTAGGAGAGGGTGGTTAGCGAGGTCAGAGATGGTTGCGAGGGGGCATGTGGATTAGAACTGCGGAAGGCAAAGGAGGGTCGATCGAAAAAGTGCTATCCGGTATGAACGAGGACTGCGGGTTACTCCCAAGTCTCAAATTTTAAGTCATTCCAAAAATCTTGGAGAATCAACTCCAGTTTGACCATAATTTATATGATAATATAATAATATTTATGATGCCACCTAAGCATCATTAGATTCTTTGTTAATATATTTTCATAGCAAGGTCATAAATCTTTATAATTCTCTCTATAATTTCGATCAAACTTAAGATGCGTTGCTTAATTTTCAAGATTCTTGGAATGACTTACAATTTGATATGGAGGAAATATTTTCTAAATATGGAGAGTTTCTTTACAAAACATGTAGTGATACCTCCAATCGGTGCGGCAGCCGGCAGGTGTCTTTGCTTAATTACGAAGGCATTTTGAAAATACCTCCAATAATGCTACTATAATTAAAGGCATTTTGCAAAAAAGCCTCGAATAATATGGGTAATTAAAGACATTTATAATATTTTCCTCTATAAAAGTGGTTTTAAAGGTGTTTTTATAAGATGCATTTAAATAAAAATAAATTAAGGAAATTTAACAAAAATGCCGTTAACGAAATGCCTCTAAATTGCAAGCGACCACATTGTGTACAGACTAGGAGTGAGTCCATCCATACATATTATTGGCCCAGTACACAGCTCCTACTAATGTTAGCAATAAGCTCGTGCTCAGACGTATACAAGGAACATGTACAAGATGGAGACATGTACAAGATGGAGACAAACAATAAGTTCATATTAAAAAAAATACGTTCATACAAGAGTTCCCGAATATCTCTATTAAAACAATTGCTCAAAAAACATTCGATGGAGGAAAAAAACTGGCCCAATGAGAGGCCAGCACCGCGATTCCGTATCGAAGAGATGAAACATTACAACTTGTTATTATAAATAAAACAAATTAAAAAGGGAATTAAAATCAGAAGACTCAGCCTCAACTACCAAATCGTAGGCGATACATCAATCAGGAGGTTGGACGTGTGGTGTGTCATCGTGCGCTCCTGTGCGAACGTGCGCACGTCAGACCCCATTGCATGAGGATGATGAATTGAAAGCTTGAGCACACGCGGGCACTGCTTTATTACAAACTAATTTAACAAGCCAAACTAACAGCTACAGTAATAACCATGCACAAGAGTTATTCAACATAGAGGGGTCTGTGTGGACATGTGGGGACTGATGGAGGGCATGGTTAGGCTGCTGGTGCAATGTGAACCAATCAACAACCATCGCAACGGCGGACTAGATCCGTTACCATCAGACATTTTATTCTCGAATTATTAACCCATCCAGCCGAGACAGACTTCTTTGTTTCCCAGACTCGGTTTTGCCTTTGATCCCATAGCACCTTGACATCTTCAATCTCAGCTGAATTGATCCATCATCATGAAGTATTTTTGGTTTCTTGCTATGCTGACAGACTTGCTCCAATAAGTTACCAGCGTTGGAAGGGAGGATTACTTCCTCTAGTTGGTGAAGGTGCAAGATTCCACTGACGTGACCCAATTCTTCACAGAGCAGCTGCAGGGACTTGAGACCTTCCATAGCATTCTTTTTAATAACAATATTGGGCACCGTTTTGACATCGAAGCACAGACGCTGCAGACGACTGAACCAGGAACTTTGAAAAGTAAGGGTGTCTTCCGGCTCAAAGTGATGTCCCATTAGCTTGAGAAACTGCAAACTTTCAAGCGGTTGTAGCTCCAACAGAACATTCCAGCGGTTATAGCCTCCAAGGTTAGTCTCTGAAAGGCACAATTCTTGAAGACTGGCTGAGAATAATAGAAGGAACTGTGACAATTTGGTCAACATTCCACATAGCTTGAGGGAGGAAAGAGAACATGGAGATTCAATCTTAAGATCATCCAGGAAGTCCAGATTGCAGAATTCAATAGACAGTGAATGAAGAGGCGGCTTCCCATCATTGTTTTCGAAGCAGCTCTTTAAAGACTTCAGAAGATTATCTGTCACAGCTGAAGGAGGAGTGTTCCTGCTCAAGATTTTGACCTTCCTCAACTCGCGCATACGAGGCAATGTTGTGACAAAATCTGGGCTTCCATCAATAAGGAATCCTGCCAATGTCTCAAGCTTGGAGTTCTCAATACTTAGAATGTTTTTATTTGGGGTAACCTTACTCTTCATTTTTTTTCCGCGTGGACTTGTCCACTGTAATTTGGAATTCCCCGAAGAGGTGAAGTAACTCGGTGAGTTGTTGAATGACATCCTTGGAAACTTGGTGTACGCTTGTGCCCCTTGTGTCAAGCGTCTCCAGCGATTGCATCTCAATAATATTCTTTGGAAGCATTTTCAGCTCTTTATTGTCTCTGATGCTCAGATATCTCAGAATTTGTAGGCTGCAAATTGTATTAAGATACTCATCCTTCATATATTCACATTTTTCTAGAATCAAGACTCGCAGAAAAGTGTAGCGATTGAAGTCCATTAGAGCTTCGTTTGTCTTCCCATCAAATGTGAGCAACCGGACATGATGAACCTTCCCTCTAATCCTGGACATTCTGCACTTTTCATTATGGAGACACAATCGAGTGATATTAGCATGTGCTTCCACTTGGATGTCCTTTTGAGTATAAATCCGAGTAACATAATTCTCATCGGCCCCTTTACCCTCGATGAATTTTGGCATCATACGGTTGACCCGAAATGTCTTCACCTTTCCTCTGATGGTAAACTTCAGTGGCACAATGAAGTTCTGCTCGATCAGCTGACGGAAACACTCCTCTGCTACACCTTCCTTTCTTGATATCAATCTTTCAGCTAACAGACGCCTGATCAGAGGTTTTACCTTGATGGGATTATCCTCGATGTCACGATCATTGATGACAAGATCCTTGAACTATATACTTAGTAACAGAAAGCAGGCTTTAGCGTCACAATCCAGAATAGTGTGGCTACGATTAACCACATGGTTGATGCAATAATTCTGTAAGTTGTCATACTCCACCGACTCTGATTCTGACTTTCTTATATAGTCACCAAAATTAGATATTGCAAGAGGAAGGCCTTCACATATCTTTAGGATCATATTATTTGTCTTGCTGTCCGAGAATCGAGAGACAGTTGCCAACAGATGTGTTGCAGAGTTCTCGTCAAGTGGCTTCATCGTGTAAATAGCTTGGCCATCCTTCCCTGAACAAGAATTGGCTACTTCCTTGCGTGTTGTGGTCACAATAATTCTGCTGCTTCTCCTATCATCAGGGCAAGCTTCTAGCACACTATTCCAGTATTTTGTGGTCTCAAGTCCGTCAATTACTACAATGTACCTATTTAGACAAAATATATACCAATCAATTTGAATTCACGATTTTTCGGAGTTGTGTCATACTCACAAAATAACCATTAGATAATCATCTAGGTTCATCACACTGTGGTGAAGAAAAGGAGACTTATTTATTTGAGTACTTCATATATAAAGTAAACGCTTCAAAGAAATGATATATAACCCTTGATTTTTTACAGTTTGTAAGACAAGTAGACAGATATAAATTATATAATCAGACAAAAGGAACACAAATCCCTAAAATGTTGGCATATATCCACGCCGGCCCCAGCTTCGTTGCTTGGTCCGTGTGTTAACTGTCATGTGAGCACTGGAACAAGTAGCATGCACGGATACGAGCAGTATACCCAGGGAAAAAATTCAGTGCTGTCCTCACTAGGTAACTCAGTGCACTAGTAGTAGACAGATGGCCTATAGTTCTGGTTGAAAACCCCTTTAGTCCCGGTTTCCCAACCGAGACCAAGAATCTGGGTAACAAACATTACTAAAGCCCATCCTCGAGAGACAAAATAAAATGAATTCCGAGCTAGGTCTTTGTACTATGTTGTCCCCTAAATTAGGCTTTCTCATCTATTGCCGGAATGAATGAAAAATTATTTAGGTGGGGCTCTCCCCCTCTGGTGAAGTCTTAAAAAGAAATTAGGCTTTCTCTTTCCGCTAGCGGCGACACCGGAGTGCACTAAAAATGTGCCAAGATCGTCGTGATCTCGTCACGCAAAGATCGCGCCCATGCTGTGCCTCTTCTCCGCAAGGAGCCGGGAGGTGTCACCGGTGCTCCTGTATGGCGGATCAATACAGGAAGGAGAAGGGAAAGGAGATGTTGATAGGGGAGGAAAAGGAGTTTGCCTAGTCTGGAGGCGCATCTAGCGGGGCTGAACGTGCAAGGCGAGGAAGAGGAAGATCTCGATTTATGTGGTGAACTTGACGAGCTTGTGAAGGAAGTTCAATGGTTGGCCCTGTTTAGGGTTCTCACAACGAAGTCATTTAGCCATGTTGTGCTTTTCAGCAAAATAAGGAACCCTTGGGCAACAACAAAGGAGGTGACTTTCAAGGTGTTGGGCCCAAAGCTGCTCGTGGTGCAACTCCATTGCCTTGGAGATTGGTCGAGGGTGATGGAAGGCAGTTCATGGTTATTTAGAGGGGCGGCGACCGTGATGGAGGAATATGACAACTTCTCTAATGTACATGCACACAAATTGGTCTAGTCTAGACCTGGATTCAAGGGGTCCTGGAAGGTCTAATGGGAAAATCGGGAGTTGGCAGAGAAGGTTGTGAAGAAGGTGGGAGATCCTATTATAGTGTGGTGAGCAAGGGCAGGATTAACCCTACACCATATTGGTGTGCTAGGGTTCGACTTGATATCAAAAAACCTTTGGTGTGGGTGGTGCCAATCACGCTCAAGGAGTAGATGCAATATCTGGTGCAATATGAGAAGCTTCTATCTTTTTGCTACTTCTATGGATGCACAGGGCATAAGATTACTAAATGTGGTGATGGAATTCACAACAATTAAAGTTGTCGATGGGGAGATTGGCTATTTGTCCCTTTTATGCCGGTGATGCTTGTAAGGTGTACACGTTGTGCTACAGGGCAGGGACAAGGTGGTGGAAGAGGAGATGGTGTCAAAGATGATCTAGATGACATGGAGACTTCAGTGGAGATGAGGAAGATGTGGATGATTCAGGAAGAGTGGCGATGTAAGTTAGCCTCCTGGAGCATCAGAAGGAAATGACTATCAGCCCTTTGAAAGAACAAGAGAAGAAGAGGCCATGAACGAATGGTGGGAAAAATGATGATTGTGATGCAAATATGTCTATTAGATCGGCGCTCTCCTTTGAGGAGAGCGACCAAGTTCAATGAAAAACTTGGCCTGGAACTACTAGGGCCTTGCTAGTGCCCAGGCAGTGCGTGTGGTTCTAGAAATTCGAAGCGGGACATACCGTACATGTTTTTTCTATCTAAAACACATCTGGGGAGAAAGCTAAGGCAAAAAATTTGAAGCAAAGGTTGTAAAGTGTTGGCCAAAGTAGAGGTTTGCTTGTAATCTATGATTCATTATCAAGATGTTTCATAGTATTTCACTGATGTGCTGATTAGGGGTAATGAGGATCAGAGGTGAACGGACATTTATATGGGGCCGAGATAGGATCATAAACACTTAACTTGGGAGATATTGCATTCTCTGCATGGTAATCTGTCTGTCCCATGGTTGGTGGTAGGTGATTTTAATGAAATTTTATTCCATCATGAAAAAGGAAGGAGGCCAAATGAGATCACAAGCACAACCGCAAGCGTGCCAAGATGCTCTTATGGTTGGCAAGCTATCTAATATCATCTTCTCGGGTTATGTTTGCACTTGACAGCAAGAGAGGATCAAAGAGCATCTGGATCGGGGAATTGCTAATACACTATGGAATATTCTACTTCTAGGGGCACAACTTACGAATGGGGAGATGGTCAAGTCTTATTACTGTCCTCTCATCATTGATACAGACAGCTCTGGTGGACAATTTCTCCATAGGGAGGGACCAAGAAGTAAGCTAGATCGTTAAAGGAGGAGATAGTGAAGGAGATTGTATAGGTGGCTTGGGCATGAGTTGTAGTGCAGGGTAGCAGCCTAAGTGTAAGTGCATTCACCCCCGTCGTGGGTTTTGGAAAATTAATAACAGTCAAATTAGGGACTAACATGTTTATCCAAGTGAATATACAAGTGTTAGTCCATGGAAAGATTTGAATGGTAATATTTGGTGATACAAGCACGCAAAATTTTAACTGGATGGACGTCGTTTTGACTCAAGAGATCACCTAGATTTTATCCTTACTTGAGTTATAGGAAACGCTGTACTATATCAAGAGGGATATAATTAAGCTGGTAATTCGAGGTTTAAAAGTGCTCACTTCGATATTTATCGTGTTTGGAGAGACACCGTTATACTCACATCATTTAGAAAAAGCCCTTGCTTCATCCAACCTGGCGTACCGGTAGTACCGGTTATATTCGAGTTTTAGACTAGAAGTACTGGTCAATTATTTTCTGCCAAGTTAAATGTGCAAGGTTACTGACGGTGTACTACTGGAAGTTCCCGTGGCCTCACCGAAAGTACCGGTGTGCACCGGTAGTACCAATTTTATTCAAATTATAAACTGGTAGTACTGGTTGAATATTTTCTCAAATCTAAACCCTTTGAGTTGCTGATAGGTGTATTATCGAAAGTTCCGATGGTCCAACCAAAAGTACTAATTTTATTATAATTTTAGTTCGATAGTACCGACCAATATTTTTGTGCAAGTCGAATGTACCCAGTTGCGTAGCCTTGTACTACCGATAGTACTGGTGTATGGACCGATAGTACCGGTATGTCATCCTGTACACGTCCTGACACGCAAGCAATGGTCATATTTGGTGAGGTACCGGTAGTTCCGATGGTTCTCATCGGTAGTACCGGTAGTTATTCTAGATAGACATATATAACTCTTTCCTCACCTCTTTCTTCCTCTCTTGCCACTTGTCTCATTCCTCACCCGAGAAAGAAAGCTCCCAAGCACTTGCTCACCTGCTCTCTCTCCCCCTTGCTCTAAAACATCATTCCTTGATAGATGCTAGGGACATGAGATTTGAGAGGGGAACTTCGATCTTCGACTTGGATTCCTCACATGGATTCCTCTCCCCCTCACTTGGATTCCTCGTCTTGTTGGCTTGATTTGTGTTTGTTACTCTTGGGTTCTTAGAACCCTGGCTAGCTAGGCATTCTTCGTGGTTGCCCGTGTTAATTCACTTGTGAGGGAACCCCGAAGTGTTTGTATTACCCCCGATTCTTAGTGGATATCTCAAGCTTTCCTTCGTGATAGCTTGAGGAAGGAGACTTTTATGGTCGGACCTTTGTGGTCACATCAACAACGAGGATGTAGGAACTCCTTTGTGCGAAGATTGCCGAACCAAGGTACAAATCATGTGTCTTGCTATGGTGGTAGCATCGACTACACTTGTTTTTCATGTTCTTCCTCTCTATCCCTGATTTCTTAGGTTGGAGGACTTGATCTATGATTTGGTGCGGTGGAAAGCTTTGGGAAGCTCAACATCTTCATTAGTATCATCAACACAGGGGTGGTAACAATTTGATCTAAAATTAAAGCTCGATTTACTCTAATTTTGTAGCTCCGTAGGGCACCGGTAGTACTAGTGGGGTTGGACTGGTAGTACCGAACCTACTTATGGTAGTACCGATTGATATTTAACTTCTGCATTTCGAGCTTTGAGTTTCATGTTATCAAAATAACCTATTCACTCCCCTCTATGCCGTTTAGATCCTTTCAAGTGGTATGAGAGCTGTGGTCCCTTAGATCAACGCTTCACCGTGTAAGGAGTAACATTGGCCGAGATGTATCCAGACACAATGAAGAGAATAGCTGAGCAAATCACCGCTCAACTCACCATGAAGATACAAGAGCAACAGCAAGAGCAAACTAACAAGATGCAAGAGCAACTTGATAAGATGAAGGAAATTCTTGACAAGAGAGGTCAAGAAGAAACTAGTATTAAAAAGGACAATGAAGGTGATGGTGCAAATAGGACACCAAAAGGATACTCAATAGTGGCCTATGAATATAGCTCCTCAAGCAAGAACATCAACCCTCACATGCCGATGGTCAACCCTGGTGAGCCACCTCCTTTTAATGGAGTAAGATACACCGATTGGGATCATAGGATGAAGTTGCATCTTATAGCCTCAAGATGTTGGGAAGTGGTTGAGATTGGTGTGAGCCTACCTGAAGATACTATTGCATGGACGCCCGAAGATGTCACGGACTTCCAACTCAATGCTACGGTGGCAACTTTGATTTTGCAATGTCTCACTCCAGAAGACAATAACAAAGTTATTGTTATGGTCAATGCAAAGCAAATTTGGGAACCTTGAAAGTGTCATTTGAAGGAGATAAGAGTGTGAGAATAGGAAACATTGAGCTTCTACAAGGAAAGATTGAGAAATTTACTATGATTGAAGGAGAGACTACTCAAGCTATGCATGATAGATTCATGACCTTGGTTAATGATGTTAGAGCACTCGGATGTACGCGATGGGATGAACAAGGTGTCGCAAGAAAGCTATGTAGAGTGTACAGAGAAAAGAACAACATGCTAGCTTCTGTGATAATAGAAAGAGAAAATTACACCACCATCACAACACAAGAGATGCTTGCAAAGATTATGCACCATGAAGTCCTAGATGATGAGGTCAAAGAAACACTTAGTCAAAAGAATATTGCCCTCATGGCATCTCATGGAAGTGGATCAAGTCACTACAACAAAGGATGTTGTGAGCACAAGCACAATGATAGTGATGATGAACAATCTCTTCTTGTAAGAAATTTTAAGAGGTTCTTGATAAATAAAAAAGAGAAGATGAGGAGTAGTGGTGGCAACAAGCAATATAAGAAAAGATTTTGCTATGTGTGTAGTGAGATTGGTTACTTTGCCGCGGATTATCCAAACAAAGGCAAGAAGTCAAGGTACAACAAGGAAGGTGACAAGAGGTACAAGAGCAAGAAGAAGGGTGAAGCACATATAGGCCAAGAATGGCAATCCAATGATGAGAGTGAAGAGGACAGTGACAATTAGAAGAAGAGTGTAGCTACAATTGCTATACATGATACATCCTCTTCATCAACATTGTTCTTCACCAACACTTCTTCCTCACCTAGATTCTTCGCTAACCTCTTCGATGATGACCATGACATTCCTACTTGCCTTATGGCAAAGGAGGACAAGGTATCATCCCACACTCCCACATACTCTAATGATGAATGTGAAAGTGATGATGAATTTGATGAAAACTATGCAATTAAAATCATTAAGAAATATGGAAAAGAAGCTACCTCTAAAATCTTGAAATTAATGTACACCATAGAGGAGTGTGAGGCATGTATTGAGTCACAAGGGGAATTGCTCCTAGTGGAAATGGAGATGAACCAAGGACTTGAGACATGTCTTGCCAAGGAAAAGGAGAAGGTTGTGAAGTTGAATGTGGAATTGTCTTTAGCCAAGGACTCATTTGAGCGCTTGACTAAGGAACATTCCTCACTTAATGACTCTTTACCTAGTCTAAAGAATAATTATAGTTTGGCTTAAGAAAGCCTCACAAGTTTGACAAATAAATATCATGAGCTTGAGCTAAACTATGACACTCTTTGAAAGAGCACTTCTACTTCTTCTAAGGACTCTAAAGCTTCAACAGGTGAAGGATGTAAAAGATGCTATAATGTTGATGTATATGCTTGTGCTACTAACATTGTTTAGCTAGAGAAGAAAGAGAAGGAGATTCTTAGGTTGAAAGCCATTGTGGAAAATGGTTGCAAATGCAAGGACAAACAACCAACCACAATATACAAGGCATCAAGGCATCCACTCATAAATGATGGCCATGGATACAATAGGTATGATGGTAAAGCCAATGGGAGAAACATGGTAAATGGTGTACCTTGTGTGAAATTCAACAAGAGTGTGCCTCTTGTTGATCTCATTAACAAGGTGAACAATGTTGAGGTTTCTTCTAGCTCTTCCTTCAACAACAAGAACAACAAGAACAAGCAAGTGAATGTTCCCAAGCAACAAGTGCCTATCTCAAGGAACAATATTTGTGATTATATGTGTTGTTGGGATAAGGATGGTTGTTGCGAAGTATGTGGGCGCCCTCGAGAAAATGCAAATCTTGAGGAGTGTTTGGGTGCCTAAATCCTATGTGTCTAACCCCCTAGGGCCCAATTCCAGTTAGGTACCTAAAACAAAATCTTAATCTTGTTTTGTAGGCATATTCCTCCTGTGGAATAAATTGGGTGCTAGATAGTGGATGCACCAATCATATGACCAGAGCAAAGAATATGTCCACCTCCTTTCATCCACATGAGAACATGGGTGAAAGAATTACCTTTGGTGACTATATAAAGGAGAGATTCTTGGTTTGGGTAAAATTGCTATCTCAAATATTAATTCAATTTCAAATCTATTGCTTGTGGATTCATTGGGATACAATTTGTTGCTCGTTTCACAACTTAGGGAGATGGGTTACATTGTCTCTTTACAGATAAGGGTGTGGAAGTCTCTAGAAGGAAGGATTCCTCTATTATCTTTATGGGTCAATTGAAGGGCAAGCTCTATCAAGTTGATTTCACAGTTAGTAGAGTGGGGTCCAAGACTTGTTTAGTGGTAAAATCTAGCATGGGTTGGTTGTGGCATCGCTGACTAGCTCATGTTGGGCTGAGGAACTTGGCCAACCTTCAAAGAGGCCAACACATTCTTGGACTAACAAATGTTTCTTTTGAGAAAGATAGAATTTGTAGTGCATGTCAAGCGGGGAAACAAGTTGGAGCCAAACATCCCACTAAGAACATTGTGTCAGCATCAAGACCACTTGAGTTACTACACATGGATTTATTCAGACCCAATGCTTATATAAGCATTGGAGGTAAAAAAATATGTTTTTGTAATTGTTGATGATTATTCTTGCTTCACTTGGGTGTTATTTTTAAAGGATAAGAGTGAGACGGAGGGATCTTCAAGAAGTTTGCAAGAAGAGCTCAAAATGAGTTCGATGTGAAGATCAAGAGAGTGAGAAGTGACAATAGGATGAAGTTCAAGAACACCAACATTGAACAATTCCTTGATGAAGAAGGGATCAAGCATGCGTTCTCGGTTCCTTACACTCCCCAACAAAATAGGGTGGTGGAAAGGAAAAACTGAAAACTCATAGAAGTCTCAAGAGCAATGTTGGAAGTACAAGACTCCGAAGAAAGATTATTGGGCGGAGGCGGTCAACACGGCATGTCATGCAATCAACCACCTATACCTCCACAAGATCATGAACAAAATCACCTACGAACAACTTACCAGTAAAAAGCCTAAGGTTGATTAGAGTTTTTGGATGCAAGTGTTTCATACTTAAAAAGAAATCCAAATGCTCTAAGTTTGAACTGAAGGTTGATGAAGGTTTCCTATTTGGTTATGGTACTAATGAACATGGATATCGTGTTTTCAATAAGACCACCGGTTATACTAAAATAGCGGTATGAATTCGATGGCTCTCAAAAGGAGCAAGTCAATATGGAAATTGTAGGTAAGAGGAGCCTTCTCACAAAGTGATAAAGAAGCATGCCACTGGTGAAGTGAAACCCTTTGAACAAGATGATGATGATGATGTACAAGTACAAGTCAGTCATGATCCACACTTGCATCATGGGTCAACCAATGCCCATGGTGATGCCTCCACATCAAGAAGTGGTCATTACTCAAGAGATCAAGCAAATCAAGATCCACCACAAGTTGAAGAAAGTAATCAAAATGATGATCAAGGGGAGGCAACAATGAGACTTCCCCAATCAATCAAGACCATGATAGTGAAGATGATTGACCAATTCAAAGAAGATCAACAGTGCCTCACCCAAGGGTTCATCAATCCATTCAATGGGACCATCCCATTGATAATGTGTTGGGGAGTATACGAGTTTCTTCTATGCTGCACCTCTTGGGTGGAGAATGCCATGAAGGATGAGGATTAGGTGATGGCTATACAAGAGTTGAACAACTTTACCTGGAATGAAGTCTGGTCCTTGGTGGAAAGGCCCAAGCAAAATGTGATAGGTACCAAGTGGGTCTTTCACAACAAAGAAGATGAGTATGGCACGGTCACAAGGAACAAGGCACGGTTGGTTGCTCAAGGTTACACCCAAATCGAAGGTTTGGATTTTGGTGAGACCCATGCATCGGTAGCTAGGCTTGAATCTATTCATATATTACTTACCATGATTTCTCATTGTTTCAAATGGATGTGAAAAGTGCATTCCTCAATGGCCCCCTCTCCGAAGTGGTGTTTGTTAAACAACCACCAGGTTTTGAAGATCCTCATCACCTCGACCATGTCTACAAGCTTCACAAAGCACTCTGTGGGCTCAAACAAGCCCCTAGAGCTTGGTATGATTGATTTCCTACTCAAACAAGGGTTTGAGATAGGAAAGGCCGAACCTACTTTATTTACTCGCAAAGTCAATGGTGATATTTTTATTTGCCAAATATATGTTGATGACATAATATTTGGTAGTGCTAATAAGGAACTTTGTGAGCAATTTAGTAGGATTATGACCAAGAGGTTTGAGATGTTCATGATGGGGGAGTTGACCTTCTTCCTTGGTTTTTAAATCAAGCAACTCAAGGTATGTTCATGAGCCAAACCAAGTACACCAATGGCATGTTGAAGAAGTTTGGCATGGATAAGGCCAAACCCATCAACACCCCAATGCCAACTATGGGACATCTTGACCATGAAAAAGGTGGTAAGGCCATTGATCAAAAGGTATATCGCTCTATGATTGGATCATTGCTTTATCTTTGTGCATCTAGGCCTGATATTATGCTTAGTGTGTGCATGTGTGCAAGATTTCAATCTAATCCAAAAGAATGTCATCTCATGGTCGTTAAGAGATTTTTTCAGTATTTGGTGCTCGTGCCTAATCTTGGCTTATGGTATCCCAAGGGCTCATCTTTCACTCTACTTGGCTATTCTAATTTGGATTATGCTAGTTGCAAGGTAGAGAGAAAGAGTAAATTCGGAACTTGCCAATTTCTTGGAAGGTCTTTAGTGTCTTGGAGTTCTAAGAAGCAAAACTCCATTGCCCTATCCACCACTAAAGCCGAGTATGTGGCGGTCGGCTCTTGTTGTGCCCAACTACGTTGGATGAAGCAAACCTTGAGAGACTTTGGTTACAACCTATCCAAGATTCCACTCTTATGTGACAATGAGGTGCAATCAACCATTGTCAACCATTCCCGTACAAAGCACATAGACATTCGCCATCATTTCCTTAGAGACCACCAAGCCAAAGGAGATTTCATCGTTCAACATGTGAGAACTACAAAATAGTTAGCCGATATCTTCACAAAGCCTCTAGATGAGTCAAGATTTTGTGCTTTGAGGCGTGAGCCAAATATCATTGATTTTGGTAACGTGGAATGACATCTTGCACACCTTGATTGTTGTAGAATTGGATAAAATGTTTACAAAATCATTGTGTGAAATTTCAAAACCTATTTTTCACATCTCAAGCATGTCCATAGTTCTGTACTGATTTGATGAAATCTGGTAATGTTTGAGATGGTTCAAGTTCCCTATCTGGTTCACCTCCTTTTAGAATTGCTTCCAGTAGGTTTTTGACCTACCGGTAGTACCGATGGTACCAGCGGTAGTACCGGTCTCTGGTAGTACCGATGGCGGCCCAGAACAACTGCTAGTTCAAAAGCCCGAATAACTCTACGCAGCCTAGCCTAGACTATCATTACTTTTGGTCCATGCGGACCGGTACTACTGGTAATCCTTTTTGACAGCCGTATAAATGGAGTGGATGGTTAAAATAGTAACCTTTTTACTTACCCCTTCACTTCTTTCCCACCCAACCCACCCAAACCCGTCGGTGGCGGCACCACTGCCCAACCCTCCTCCACCACGATCTTCCTCTCCCTCTGGCCATCTTTGTTTCCCTTTGAGGGGAGCTTCCCCAAGCCTTGAAGATTGTCTTGGAGGTGTTGGTGGGCACCGGAAGGTCTTGGCAAGCACGGATTCAGCCTCTTCCCTTCGAGCACCGAGGTACTAGGGATTCATGCCCGATCTACCAATGTACTTCATTCTGGGCCATTTCCTCATTTGTGCTAGGTCTCTATGATGTATACATGCTTTGTAAATGCTTGATATGCAAGTTCCATGGTGGTTTTAGTCACAACATGCGGATAGTGCCGCACATGAGTACTACTAGTACTTCCGGTTCTTGTTGATCGGTAGTACCGATAGGCCTTGGGCACCTTGGTCTGCATTGTTTCTTCCATCCCATTCATTTGTAGCATTTGCTAAGTGTATCTAGGACCTTCCTTGCCTTGCCAATGTTTTTATAGTTTGAACCCCGAAGTCATCGATATTTATGTTTTAGGTCCAAACCGAGTTTTATTTTAGTTTTTAAATTATTTTTGAATACAAAATTAGTTCTGCTTATTTATGGTTATGCCCCTAACCTTGTTTTAGCCATAGCTTTTACGTTTTAACTCCGTTTTTAGCAAACTTATACTTTTTGGAATTGTATCGACGTAAGCTACGCGATCGTAGTAACATTTACCATGTACTAGGCTTTTCAAAATGCGACTTATTTGTGGGTTAGAATAATGATCTATCAACGCCTTACCAACATGCGAATAGCCTAGATCAACCTCGTTAGTTGTGCCACCACAATGATAGCTCCTTTGTTGGACACTCTTACGCTCTCGTGATCATAATAACGAGCTCTACCATGTAGACCGCTTTTTCTTCAGTGTTTCTTTTGATTGATGTTTGTTCTTAGCTTTGTCTGTTTGTGTTGCTTGTTAGCTACGAATAGACGAAGAGCGGTTTATGAGTGCTAAAGATCGGGAGCTGAGGACCGACAAGTGCAATTGGAATTGGAGACCAAGAGTTCTTCAACAATCAAAATCAGCAGGTTCATCAAGAAAGCTTTGAACGAGGCAAGTATAGTTTGGGTTTTATTTCTATGACCATGATCTTGTGATTTAATTAATGTTTAAGCAATAAACGTTTAAAGATGACTTTTTAACAAATTAAGATCTTATCTGTACGTGATCATCCGGGATTTATAGTATAGCTGTGCAGGCTATATGGCTCTGGCTTTAGCTCAGTATGAGGACCTTTTCTAGCTTGTTAGTGGTTACCACTTGGCGCAAGAGGGGTGTGTCCGGGTTGGGTGTAGTTGGACCCCTGTCTATATGTGTATAGGCTGCAGTTGTGTGCCATCTAGAAGGGGGGATACTACATTCGTAGGCACAGAAACCTTAGCAGCCTTAACATGTTAGATGAACCTTTGAAAGGCTTCATAGTGAACCCTGTCGGTCCTCCTTGGTAGTGGGCTAAGAGGTTGGCTGCCTCAGGCAAAAGGGTAAATCACGGCTCACAGTGAAAGTGTACACCTCTACGCAGAGTTTATTAAACTAGTATACTAGCTTTGCTCAAGGACACGAGCGGCCCTGGAGACATTTACATAAGATGATGATTGTGGTTGTGTTAAGATGCTCATTATTTATCGTTTAGGCTTTATATTATTTATGTTACAATGATCATGTGTTTTGGGACCTATACTTCTTCTATACTTGTTGAGTTCGACATGGACTCACTCTTGCTATTCCCCCACACCTCAGGAGAAGTTTAGGCTTGTGATCAACCAGTCAGTTGGATCCAGTGGAGTGAAGTCTACACCCAGAGTTGGAAGTTGTCTTTCCGCTGATTGTTCATTAGGTGATCTTTTATATATTGTGTACGTTATATTTAAAGCATTGTAATTGATACTATTTATAGCTATATGTGAGATTTGTCCTTTAAGACTCACATATAGTGTATGTCTAGTTCTGTCCTTAGAACCGGGTGTGACAAATTGGTATCAGCTCAATGCTGGCTGTAGGACGCAAGCCTAGTTAGCACTGGTCGATTTATAAAACATTATTTTGCTATAAAACTATTTTGCCACCTCCTTGGCTCATTGAACTGACTATTCCTCATCCTTGTCGTGTTATCACCTCCTTGAATAGCTTCCTTTGAGCTATTAATTTCTTATCCCCTTAAACTTTTAATTTTGTTGGTTTACTAAAAGCTTTCTAAGCTTATCTTATTCAAAATTTTTGATGACCATTTTTCATCTTTAATCTGCCCTTTAGGATGACCACCATTGTTGGAGAAGCACGTGTAGCATCGGTGCTGTGATGTGTGCTTATGATGCATGTTGTAATGATTATGTGTCATCTCTGTCCCATGTTCCAAAGTAGACTCTGAAAGAGAAGTGTTGGGAAGTGTAGCTTTATCCTTGTTAAGTGGGGTAGAGTCCTCTCTTATCCTACCTATCCCCCCACTATTGATCTCGCTTTTCATTAAATCTTTATCTACGTTGATATCATGCTTCATATCCACATTCCCTTGCTCATTCTACCTTTGCCCAACATCAGATGATGAATCCAAGTGGTGATGCAAGTGGAAGAGATGATATCGATGAACAGAATCAACAAATAACTTTGGCAACTCCAATGGGCAGTGAACAAATGATTGCTTGGCAGACTTAGATCCTTGAGATGATAGTTGTTCAGATGACCAAGCTCCAGAATCTAGACATAGAAGGAGCTCTCATCATGTGTCAAGAAGATCCAGCCATGCTACCCTCATCCTCGACCAACAAGTTAAAGTCAACCACCATGTCAGATTATAAGTCAAGCGGAGAGGAAACACAGAAGGATTCTTAGCTCAATTCAGGAAGGTCCCTAATCAAGGATCAATGAAAAGACAAGCAGAAGAAGTCAGGAAGAATTTGCAATCCAATGAAGGCAACCACGATGAAGCACTTAGAATCCTAGAGCAGTGTCAGTGTTATAGAAACTATGGATTACCCTGCCTTCAGAAGCAAGAAAGTGAGGGAAAGATGAAGACCATATGAGAGAG
Source organism: Bothriochloa decipiens (assembly GCA_023333625.1). Taxonomy (NCBI): domain Eukaryota; kingdom Viridiplantae; phylum Streptophyta; class Magnoliopsida; order Poales; family Poaceae; genus Bothriochloa; species Bothriochloa decipiens. The sequence goes on along the minus strand of CM041633.1, from coordinate 47,758,791 downwards.
TAGAGATATCTCAACGCCGAAGCGATTCCAAAATCCAGAATGGAAGCTTAGAGGATTTTGAGGTAGTCAGAAGAAATCTGAAGCACTCAAGGTCACATGAGGAGTCAGCTATGTGCTTAGGTTTAGCATACATGTTTGTGGATTAAGAGGATGCTCACTTACATATTTTGGATTTAAGTGGTGCTTTTGTTAAAGTGGGGTAGCATTCGCTACTATCACCGACCATCGCGACTCAAGTTTCAAGGCGTGAAAAGTTTAAGGATTGAGCCTTAGCTTACTTGACCATTTTTGACCTCATCAACCTTCGACCCTTACCCTTCAAAGTATGGATTAGGAGTCGATGAAGTGCAAAGTCTTGAAGAATCAATCTTTACCCCCTTGGGTGATCTTTTCTAATTCCTTATCCTATCTATCACACAAAAGTGGATCAAGGAATTACGAGCACTATGAGGTCTATTTGTATTGTCTATATCATCTTTTGAATCTAGCTCTTTCATCCCTTAATGCATGAAGTAAGAGCTAGTCAAGTTCCTCTTGTCCATCATGCTCCGTCCTCAATCTTTGGTCTTCTTGCAAACAACCTTGAAGATAACCACCACTCATGGAATGATCGAGGATGACTACACAGTCGTGAACATAAAGAACAAGGAACTTCAACCATCTTTTTCACCAAACCTTGTGATCATCTTTTTGCCTTGCATGCATTTAATCATGCACAGTCTATACCTCTGTTGTGGGAGATATCAATTGGCAGTAAACTTAGTAATGACGTCTTGATTGATAACTGAAGGTGTCACGTTGAACCGAGAACCTCCAGTGGACGCACACACATGGATTATGCTTGGTAAGCATTGATAATGTGATTGTTAATCATGATCCATTATATAAGCTACTCAGATGTGTTATCTCAATATGAACTTTTCTCTGGTCATCTTGTTACATCAATTCAAGGAATCAATACTTGTCTTCTAGATCTATCCCATGTTAATCCATAGGCTTATGTCCTATAATTCTTGGAAAGTAGGCACATGAAGAACAACCCTTGTTTTTCACGTGACCGTTATTTCTCTTCTATGGTTGAACCATGTCAATCTACAAACTCTTCCATGGTATGTCACCATAGGTCCCAAGGAATCTTAATCTTTTGGTCGACCCATGCTGACATTCAAGACTTTTATTTACACTCCATAAACCTTAGTTCAAGGAAGTGCAAATCCTTAAAGGATTGATGTTTGTCCCCTCTCTGCCCTCATAGAAGAGCTAAAAAGAGAAATTAGGCATCATTCAAATGGTGTCTTAACATCTTGTCTTCATATCTTGGTATATGGATAATCCTTTATTTATTTATCCGATCTTGTGTTGGATCTCGAGGCAATTTGGAGGATTAATCTTTGATTTTCTCCTCAACCTTTGAGTAATCCTTACAAAATCTATATCAAGTCTCATCAAAGTTTTCGAACCTACCGGATGGTTTGTGTTGTCTCCATCCCAAGTCTCTTCGAATCTCGGGACGAGATTCATGTTAAGTTGGGTAGAATTGTCACACCCCAAAATTTCTATTTTGGGATGTGAACCAAAAACTCTAAATAAACTAAAGGATTTACTAATTTCTTTAAAATTAACCAAGATTTTATTCTTTTATTATCATTATAAAATGATAAAAAGTGTGTCTTTATAAACTTTTATGAAGATAATAAAGATGGGTTTGTGCTTGGTGCCTTGTTTTGTTTTGTTGGTGTTGAAAAAGAATTTCTAAAACCCGAACAAGACACGACTAGGTTCTTTTCTAGTTTGAAAAATAAGGCTTCGACAGCCCAAGTTTGCCACAAGAAGGTTTTGAGAAAATGTTTTCGAAAAAATCCTTTCTCTTGCTTAGATAGAGAGAGAGAGGGAGAGACCTTTTCTTTTTCCTCTATAGTGTTGGCCATCACTCCAGCTAGGCACCATCCTCTACCTAGCCCTACCAGGCCTAGTTCAGTCTCTAAACAACCCTGGTTTGCCCTAACCTATCCTGGCCCGACCTAGCTTGCTCTGGCCACGCTTGGCTTCAACTAGCCAGCTTTGGCCAGTCTTGGCCAGCCCCAGCCGGCCATGGCCACCTCGGTCAGGCCAGCAGCAGCAGTCCAGTCTAGCAACCTGTTGTCACCCTCTAAGATATCCTAGCTTTCTTTGGCCAGCTTCTACCTAGCTTGGGCCACCCCTGGCCTCACCTAGCCTCATCTGGCCAGCCACAGCCACCTCTGGCCAATTCTGGCCGGTTCCAGCCAGCCACGGCCGACCCTGGCTGGCCACGGCTAGCCAGCTCTGGCCACCAGCGGCCACAGGCCAGCCAGGCCGCCACAGCCACGAGCCAGGCCGCTGCGCCAGTAGCCAGGCCGCGAGGCAGCCTAGTCGCAGCATGGCCGCAAGTGGCCCAGCCCGCGCGCCTGCCTTCGTGGGCTGACCGGCCCAGCAAGCCGCTGCAGCTCCCTCCGTGCCCGGTCGCCGATAGGTGGGCCCCACCCTTCGGTCCCACCCGTTAGCATCCTTAGCCGTCTTCCTCCGCTCCGCATCGCGCGGAGGCACGCCGCCACCGTCGATCCGGCCCTGCGTGTCCCACGAGGATGCCCGTCGCTAATAAAGGGCTTTGCCCTATGCCCCACGCCCTTTGGAAACCCTAGCAGTGCCGCCACCTGGTGCCCTAGCCTGCGCGTGCAGCCGCCCTCGAGCTCGGATCTTCCGCCATCGATCTCCTCCGTCGGCGAGGCCCTGCCGATGAGAGCACCTCGACGAGCACCGCACGGAGGTAAGGAAGCCCCCAGTCTCTCTGGCGCTCCCTCTATCCACCTCTAGCACCCCACGCCGTCATCGTAGTGCCACCGTCGCCGCTTCGCAACGCCACGTTGACCCGTGTCCCCGGCCTCCATCTGCCGCACCTGTCTCATGCATCGCGTACGCGTGTACGCGCGCATCGCGCCCGTGTGCTTGCGCTGCCCTATGAAGTCCCGCAGCACCTCACCGCCAACCTCCGGCCGGCATCAATGGCACCCGCTGCGCGGCCACCCGCCTCCGGCCTTCCCTCGCCGCCAAGGACCCCACGGTGGAGTCCGCAAAGTCACGCTCGTCCCTCCTGTGCCCTCCGCTTCGCCAGCCGAGACCCGGAGCACCCTTCCGGTCAACTCCCGTGAACCTCTGGCGACGCGCTGCCGCCTGGAGCGCCACTCCGGTGACACAACCCGGCCGGCCAAACCATGGCTGTCAGATCGGGAACCCACGTCCCAGGTCCGCCGTTGACATACCGGTCAACCGGGAGTCAACCCGGCCCTGCTCCAGCTGACGTATCAGCCACGCTGGCGCCACGTGTACTCCACGCCAGCGCCACGCAAACGCTGACCAGTCAACCTGGTCAAACGGCCGGGCAGCCTTGGCATTTTTGCAGAAAAGTCTATAAACTTTTCTATAATTATGATTTAGTCCACCACAGGTCAAATCAGACTATTGTTTTTACATTTTGAACCCCGAAGTCATTGGTATTAATGTTTTAGGTCCAAACCGAGTATTATTTTAGTTTTTAAATTATTTTTGAATACAAAATTAGTTTTGTTTATTTATGGTTATGCCCCTGACCTTGTTTTAGCATAGCTTTCACGTTTTAACTCCGTTTTTAGCAAACTTATACTTTTTGGAATCGTATCAATGTAAGCTACGCGATTGTAGTAACATTTAACATGTACTAGGCTTTTCAAAATATGACTTATTTGTGGGTTAGAATAATGATCTATCAACGCCTTACCAACATGCGAATAGCCTAGATCAACCTCGTTAGTTGTGCCACCACAACGATAGCTCCTTTGTTGGACATTCTTATGCTCTCGTGATCATAATAACGAGCTCTATCGTGTAGACCACTTTTTATTTAGTGTTTCTTTTGATTGATGTTTGTTCTTAGCTTTATCTATTTATGTTGCTTGTTTGCTACAAATAGACGAAGAGCGGTTCATGAGTGCTAAAGATCGGGAGCGGAGGACCGACAAGTGCAATTGGAATTGGAGACCAAGAGTTCTTCAACAATCAGAATTAGCAGGTTCATCAGGAAAGCTTTGAACGAGGCAAGTATAGTTTGGGTTTTATTTCTGTGACCATGATCTTGTCATTTAATTAATGTTTAAGCAATAAACATTTAAAGATGACTTTTTAATAAATTAAGATCTTATCTATACGTGATCATCCAGGATTTACAGTACAGCTGTGAGGGCTATATGGCTCTGGCTACGGTTGTGTGTCATCTAGAAGGGGGGATACTACATTCATAGGCGCAAAAACCTTAGCGGCCCTAACATGTTAGATGAACCTTTGAAAGGCTTCATAGTGAACCCTATCGGTCCTCCTTGGTAGTGGGCTAAGAGGTTGGCCGCCTCGGGCAAAAGGGTAAATCATGGCTCACAGTGAAAGTGTACACCTCTACGCAGAGTTTATTAAACTGGTATACTAGCCTTACTCAAGGACAAGACGGCCCTGGAGACATTTACATTAGATGATGATTGTGGTTGTGTTAAGATGCTCATTATTTATTGTTTATGCTTTATATTATTTATGTTACAATGATCATGTGTTTTGGGACCTATACTTCTGTTATACTTGTTGAGTTGACATGGACTCACTCTTGCTATTCCCCCACACCTCAGGAGAAGTTTAGGCTTGTGATCAACCAGTCAGTTGGATCCAGTGGAGTGAAGTCTACACCCAGAGTTGGAAGTCGTCTTTCCACTGATTGTTCATTAGGTGATCTTTTATATATTGTGTACGTTATATTTAAAGCATTATAATTGATACTATTTATAGCTATATGTGAGATTTTTCCTTTAAGACTCACATATAGTGTATGTCTAGTTTTGTCCTTAGAACCGGGTGTGACAGATGTCCTTAATAATTTGCTAAGGGCCACTATTCATCCCAAGGGTAGAGACTATACCCATATCCAAAGCTATGCTCCTTCCATCTGGGTTTGCTTTGGACTTGACAAGCACTTTAGCATATTACATTTTTTGATCCTCACAGTTCGCTACCTATGCTCCATACCTTATGCATGTGATTGAGCAGGTTGTGGGACACACCTTTCCTCTTGATATTCGTCATTCTATTTGGAGCATTCAGAACCTATGTCCTCACACGATGAAGAAGACAGTTGTTCTACTTATGCCTCTGCTGGTGCTAGTGATGGAGGTGATAGAGATTGTACTGTTGTTGCTCCTACTGCTGCTCCTTCTTGACATGCTTTGCCTGGTGGGTGTGGCCGTGGGCGTGGCCGTGGCACTATTAATGCTACCCATTATTCCCTCTCTCAGTTCATGTCTTTCTTATGCTATGCTCACCAGAAGCAGAATAAGCGTATGCGTCATTTAGAGGAGCATGCCGGTCTTCCTCCTGCATCTCCTCTTTGTGCTTTTTGGAACACATATGTGGAGTGGGATGGTAGGAAGGGGCTTCTACTGCTGAATTTGAGCAGTTTGGTACTGATGAGGGTCATGTTAGACAGTAGGAGGGATTTACTGAGCAGGAGGGCTTTGCTGGATAGGAGGGATTTTCTCCTCAAGGTGATGTTGGACATGCTACTTATGACACTGGTCTTCATGTTGGCTACTCCATAGATGACACAAATCACGAAAGTGTCTTTGCTAGTATCTTTGGTACTGCTAATGATATCACTCAAGTTTCTACTTCTACAGCTCCTACAAATCAGGCCGGTCCTTCCTCTTCTACAAGCTTAGTTTGGCAAGAATAGGTACTCCTACTCCAGCGATCCCAAGTACGACTACAACGCCTTCTAGTACCTTTGCTGCTACTCTAGGAGCTTCACGGCGCCTACCCTAATTGGCACTTGCTACCAAAGGGAGAGTGTTAGGCTTTTCATGATGTAATAGGGTAGCTATTTATCGGTGTGTAATAACTCTTCCTCCGTGGTGAACTATGTGGTGAACTATGAACTATGTGTGTGATGGATGGTTGTAAGCTAAACACTTATGCTTATTTGATATATATCATGTTGTGATGGCCTTTATTTAATATATTGTTGTTTTAGAATGGTTATGTTGATTTTAATGTCCTTTTATTTCTTGCATAACCATTCATGTTCTCTTGTTTATCTTCATGTGATATATCTTGTCATAACCATCATGGATTATTCTTGTCACATGCATTTTTAGGCACCCCACGGATTACAAAATTTGGGGGAGCTTACTTTTAATGTATGCAATCTTTATTATGGTCAAGATTTGAATTCAAAATCCTATGCATACACTAAGGGGGAGCTCCACTTAAATATTGGGATTCAAAAGCTTCAGTTCTTTTAATTTTTGTAAGCCTAAGTTGGTTGTCATCAATTACCAAAAGGGGGAGTTTGTAAGTTCATTTTCCCCAATGTGGGTTTTGGATAATTAGTGACAATCAAATTAGGGATTAACATGTTTATCCAAGTAAAAATGCAGGTGTTAGTCCATTGAAAGATTTGAATGATAATATTTGGTGATACAAGCTCCCAAAATTTTAATTGGATGGATGTCGTTTTGACTCAAGAGATCCCCTAGATTTTGTCCTTACTTGAGCTACAAGAAACGCCGTACTATCAAGAGGGATACAAATTAAGCTGGCAATTTGAGGTTTAAAAGTGGTCAATTCAATCTTTATCATGTTTGGAGAGACACCATTACACTCACAACACTTAGGAAAAGCCCTTGCTTCATCCAACCTGGCGTAGCGGTAGTACTGGTTATATTCGAGTTTTAGACTGGAAGTACCGGTCGATTATTTTCTGCCAAGTCGAATGTGCAAGGTTGCCGATGGTGTATTACCAGAAGTTCTGATGGCCTCACCAAAACTACCGGTGTGCACCGGTAGTACCAATTGTATTCAAATTATAAACCGGTAGTACCGGTTGAATATTTTCACAAAGTTGAACCCTTCAAGTTGTTGATAGGTGTACAACCGGAACTACGATAGTACCAACCAATATTTTTGTGCAAGTAGAATCTGCCCAGTTGCGCAGCCTTGTACTACCTGTAGTACCGGTCTATGGACCGGTAGTATCGGTGTGTCATCCTGTACACATCCTAACATGCAAGCACCAGTCATATTTGGTGAGATACCAGTAGTTCTGGTGGTTCTCATCAGTAGTACCGGTAGCTGTTCTGGACAGACATATATATACCTCTTTTCTCACCTCTTTCTCCCTCTCTCGCCACTTCTCTCATTCTTCACCTGAGAAAGAAAGCTCCCAAGCACCTGCTTGCATGCTCTCTCTCCCTGTTTACTCCAAAACATCATTCCTTGATAGATTTGAGCTACGGACGTGAGATATGAGAGCGGGAACTTTGATCTTCGACTTGAGCATTTGGATTCCTCGTCTTGCCGGCTTGGTTTGTGTTTGTTACTCTTGGGTTCTTGGAACCCTAGCCGGCTAGGCGTTCTTCATGGTTGCCCATGTTGATTCACTTGTGAGGGCACCCTGAATTGTTTGTATTACCCCTGATTCTTAGTGGATATCTCCAGCTTTCCTCCATGGTTGCTTGAGGGTGGAGACCATCGCGGTCGGACCTTTGTGGTCACCTCAACAATGAGGACGTAGGAACTCCTTTGTGGGGATTATCGAACCTCAGTATAAATCATGTGTCTTACTGTGGTGGTAGCATCGACTACCCTTGTTCTTAGTGTTCTTCATGTTCTTCCACTCTATCCCTGGTTTCTTAGGTTGAAGGACTCGATCTATAGTTTGGTGTGGTGAAAAGCTTTGGGAATCTCAACATCTTCATCAGCATCATTAACAAAGGTGTGGTAACAATTTGATCTGAAATTACAGCTAAATTTACTCTGATTTCATAGCTCCGTAGGGCACTGGTAGTACTGGTCCTACTTCTGGTAGAACTAGTTGGTATTTAACTTCCACATTTTGAGTTTTGAGGTTCAGGTTATCAAAATTGCCTATTCACCCCCCTCTAGGCTGATTAGGTCCATTCACTAAGTTTGATGGCAAAGGTGAATATAGTGCAAAATAATTTATGCAATTGGGATCGTGAGGTTTTGAAGAAACATGTTCATAGCATGAAAAATTGAAAAGGGAGCTTGAGATTTTGAGGCGTGGACCATTGACAGATGAGATGCTAGCAGCACAGAGAGAGGTCTGGAGTAGGAAAAAAAAATTTGTATAGAGAGCTGGAGCAAATTGGATAAAACATGGGGATTAGAATACTAGTTTCTTTCGCAACTATGCATCCACACAGAGGAGAAGGAACATTATTAAGGGGCTAGTAGATGATCATGGAGTAAGACATGAGGATGTTGGGTAGATGAAGGGGATGGTACATGATTATTTTGCTAATCTATTTACATCTAAAGTGCATGAAGTTGATCAAGAAGTATTGAGGGATGTAAACCGTAGGGTTACTGATGACATGAATCAGCTTCTTTTAGCTCCTTTCTCTAGGAGGAGGTGAAAAAAGCTCTGTTTAGTATTGGTGATCTCAAAACCCCAGGCTCTCATGGGTTACATGCAATTTTCTTTAAACATTTCTGGAACATGTTTGGAGAGAAGTTGACTGATGAGGTGCTACAAGCAATTAACAATTCAACTATTCTGGAGGGGTGGAATGATACTACTATTGTTATGATTCTGAAACATGAGATTCTAGACAAAGTTGCTCAGTTTAGACCAATCTTTCTATGTAATGTAGTCTACAAAGGTATTCTCGAAGATTCTATCAAATAGACTAAAAGTTATTTTTCCAGATATCATAAGCCATCATCAAAGTTCATTTGTTTTAGGGAGGTTTGATTACAAATAATATTTTATTGTCTTATGAATGTATACATACAATGAAGAAGAAGCAAGGAAATAGGGGATTGTGTGCTGTTAAGCTGGATATGCATAAAACATATGATAGAGTTTAGTGGGATTTCCTTGAGAAAATTATGTTGAAGTTTGGTTTTGACCAAAGATGGGTGAAAATCATTACGGCATGTGTTTAGTCGGTTATGTATATGGTCTGATTCAATTATATAGAAATGGACACTATCTCATCAACAAGGGGTCTACGGCACCCATTGTCAGCGTATATTTTTTTGATATTTGTAGAAGGAGTATCTGTTTCTGCTGAAGGGTGCTGAAGAAAGAGGGGAGTTGGAGGGTGTCCACGTTTGCAAGGATGCTCTTGTTATCTCACATCTATTTTTCACTGATGATTGGCTCATCTTAATGCACGCTGATAAGAAGAATGCAAGTTTGATTGATATCTTCAATAGATACTATGCAAACTCGAGGCAGAAAATTAGTGAAGCAAAGTCAAGTGTTTTCTTTTCCAAACATACTGAAGTAATTGTTAAGACGGAGGTGTATGAAGTCTTGAACATAATTACAGAATGCCTGAGTGATAAATATTTGAGCATACCAGCAATGGTGGGCTTACACCATAGTGACTATTTCCGTCATCTTATTGATCGAGTGAATTCCAGAATCAATGGGTGGAAAGAGAAGTTTTTGAGTTAGGTAGGTAAGGAGATCCTAATCAAATCCATTGCTCAAGTCATCCCAGTATATGTGATGATGGTATTTAGAATTCCTAAAAATATATGTAAAGGAATACCAAATGCTATTTTGTGATACTAGTGGGGTGATGACAATGATCATAAAAGGATTCTTTGCCAAGAACAGTGGAAATTGTGAATGCCTAAAGGATCAGGATGTATGGTGTTTAGAGACCTACAATAGTTTAATTTGGCAATGCTAGCTAAGCAAGAGTGGAGCTTTTTAAGAGAACTTGATTGATTATGTGCCAGAGTTTTAAGAGCTCGCTACTATCCTGATGTTAAGTTTTTTAATGCAAGAATGAAAGGTGTAAGTTCTTATACTTGGCAAAGTATTTTAGCTGCGCTTGATTGTTTCAAACTTGGGCATATATGGTGAGTTGGTGATGGCACATAGATTAAGATCTAGGAGGATGACTAGATCCCAGGCAACTACAACATGAAAGTGCAAACACAAAGATGGAATAATTTAGTAAACACAATGGTTGAGCTTATCAACCCCATGGATGAATAATGGGATGAGGACCTGGTGCGATCTATTTTTGAGCTTGATGCTAATCAAATTTTATAGATACCTATTACCACAGGGAGGGAAGATTGTGTTGCCTGGCATCATAATAGATACAATCTTTTTTCGGTGACATACCATTGCCAATGAATAAGAAATGTGGTGCTAGAATTGCTACTATATAGGGAAGTGAAACTAGCAATCCATCGGGATGGAGGAATTTATGGAAACTCCATGTACTGGAAAAATAAAAAAATTGACTGGAGAGCTCTCCATGGTTTGATGTCGTGCAATATTATACTGGCAAATATGCATTAGATACCTGATGGAGGGTGCCTGATATGTCACAATGGAGCAGAAGATATTAAACACTTGTTGTCCATGTGTGATCGAGCTAGTGAAATATGGAGATCAATAGGGGTTTGGGAGAAAATCGGAGATCAATTGGAAGCTGATCGATTGGGTCCATTGTTTTGGAAGAAATAGTGTACAAAAGTCATCGGGTTTACGGCCTGAGGGTGGGTTTTGCCAAGCCTATTATTTCTGGAGGGTGGTACTTGTGGTGGTAAAGGAGGCAACTAGCACATGGAGGAAACTGTACAGCCACCTCCAAAGATCTGTCCTAGAATTTATCTCTTTAAGAAGGGATTACCAGATGGCAGGAAGAAAGGGATGAAACTAAAACAAGGATGGAAAAAGGCCAGTGAAGATTACCTGATCCTGAATATTGATGTATCTTACGATGAGGACATGGGCTACGACAGCAAAAGTGCAATTATCAGAGACAATTAGGGGGGGTGATGAGTGCAGCATCAGATACTTTCATATCTTATCTAGTTGCTGCGACAATGGCATAATCTTTTGCTCTTAAGGAATGATTAATGCTAGCTCATCATATTGGTGGTAATCGACTGATTGTATAATCTGATTGTATGAAGGTTGTTGAAATTATGAATGCAGGATTCACTAAAAATTCAACTGCCGAAATATATGATGATTGCTATATATCGTGGATGGGTTCCAAGAGATTTCCATTGAGCACTTAAACAGTGAAGCAAATTAAGTGGCGCATGAGTTAGCTAGGCAAGCCATGATTACTAAAGAAAACTAAATATGGGATGATGATCCCCCTAGTTTCATTATCCAACTTTTATCTAATGATGTAATTATCTTTGATCAATAAAGCTTGCCTAAAGGGTTTTATCAAAAAGATGAATTCCTAGCTAGAGGCCTCTATTGTGGTGTGTGAGATTCAAACCCAGGACCCTCGCCTTGCATATAGATTCCTTACCAACTCAATTACATACCACGTGTGGCAAAATCTTGTGCACTCCCTAACCCATAGGGGTTATTTAGTCCCGTGTGGGAGACCTTTAGTCGGAGTTGGTGACACCAACCGGGACTAAAAGGTCACCCCTTAGTCCCATATGGTATTACCAACCGGGACTAAAATTTGGAGGACCTTTGGTCCAGGTTGGTAACATCAATCGGGACTAAATGATGACTTTTAGTCTCAGTTGGTGTTATGATCCAGAACTAAAAGTGGCCTGCTGCAAAAGCCTACGGTTGCCATTGGGTAGGAGATTTTAGTCCTGGTTGATAAAAGTCTTTTCTGTACTAGTGGTGTGAATCTCAGAGTTGCCCTTGGTATGCTTATCGGTTTTCTAAGAAAAACACATACTCCAGGTCATGTACGGTTGACAATGTACTTGTCACTAGGCACGTAAGGATTTTAGTAGGCAAAAAACAAAAACAAAATCATTTTCTAATATGAGATATTGATGCTAAAAGTGATGTAACGTGACTAGTGACATGTAGATCACGTATGCAATTCACTACTGATGGTTTCATGGCTGATTTTGGCTGTTGTAGACCGCCTACTAAACCTGCTGTAATGAGCAGACTAACAGAGCGATCAGATTAAACGAGGCAAATATATTACAGATATGCAGTCACAAGCGCGCGTCTTTATTAAATATTTTTCGGATCAGGCATTGTAGGTGCTGTTAATAGACTATCAATATAGGCGGACTTCTTAATATGGTCAAGAGGTGCCCGTCTCGAAAATTTACTATTAATACAAGAGGTGCGCATTCTAAGCGTCTGCCTCTAGGAATCCATTAACAAAGATGGTCACTCTAAGAGCCTGTGTTTGAAAATATAGGTGCTACAAAAAAGTTCATATTTTTTCATATGACCTCATATATAGAAAAACTTCATACCAAAAAAGCATGGTTAAAAACCTTTTGAGTCCCAACAGATCGTTTTGTTCTTGGATTGTGTAATTTAAAATTTGCAAACAACCTCACATTTTTTACATGGTGTACACAAAATTGTACCGCTCAATATGATCTAAAACGTTGCAGTTAATAAGTTTTTAATTCAATGTCATTTACACTCCTAAATATTCATTTTATTTTCTCATATTTTGAGATTTAAAATTTTGGATTTCAAATAATTTTGGATGTCGACATGATCTATAACAAAGTTGTAGTTATTGACTCATCTTTAAATTTATGGTTGAGAAGTTTCTTTATTTGAAAACATTTAGAGTCTCAAATATTTATTTTAAAATTCTATGATTTTGAAATTCAATTTTCTAAAAATGTTAAAATATCTCGAATGGGAACACAACCTTTATATAGCTTGATAAAAATGTTAAATTCAATTTTCTAAAAATGTTAAAATATCTCGAATGGGAACACAATCTTTTAGACAATAAAATATCTAATACAAGATTATGAAATATTGGTATGAAAATGCATCGTCCTATATATGTTCACAAGTGAGTGTAATACAGTGTTTCGTTAGTGATAGTGCCGCGTTATGTGTGTTGGACAGAGTTTGAATCCTCAAAGGTGACTTTTTTATATCCTTTTTATGAAAATCACTAATAGAGACCGGCATTTTAAGGTGCGACATTTATAGCGTTAGGCATCTCATCCCCTTCTGTATTGGCAAAGATGGTCAAAATTGTACTGACGGACCCCTACTGGTATGAGATACTCAAAGGAGACTATATAAATAAGGGGTAGTGGCCATAGGCATCAGCCAAGCCAATAAAGGGGTCTCATCGAAGGCTTGTAAGGAGCAATCATGAGTGTCGAAGAGGATTAGGCTAGATACTTCTACTGCACAAGATTCTTGTACAGAGAAAGAATTAGTAGGTTCTAAAGGATCAAGCAGGATTATGGGAGAGCACCAATCACTTGTATTCATTTAGAGTTATGCTAACCAAATTTACGGCTGGCTTCCCCAAAATCCTAATCTATTGTCATGGTTGCTTCAACATCATCATCTAGTGTTTTCTACACGATTGGGTTACAACATTCTTGATAGCACCTACTGTCACAATAACAACAACCTCTCAAAAATCTAATAGGCTGCTACCCATAACCAGTGTTCTTAAATTCTAACAAGAATGACAGCCTTTGTTAATGGAAAGCTATAGCCTCCAAAAATACTTCTTTTATAGTGATTAAGATGTAGTTGGTGTTAAAAATGATATAGAAATGTCAAAACAAATACAATGAGATCACATTAGTCTCTCGGTAATAGAAAAAATGTTAAAAGTATATCACGTTTGATTTCTTTCAACTCAAGAAGACAACTTGTTTGAAGAAATACACTTTAGATTTCATCCACATGTGGTCACACCCGTGAAGAAAGTTAGATCATGTATGTGTATTTTCATACAAAGTTATTTCTCTTATTTATCCTACATTTCTTCTATTACCCTTCTACAATGTAACTAGTTCATCAACACATGCTCTTAAATGAGCTAGAGTCTTAGGAGACACTAATTAGTCAAAATTTACTTATATAGTCTCAATTGATCAATTTTTTTGAGCAAAACTCTATTGATCAATTGTGAGTATTTTCACCTATACCTGTAGTTTTTTCTTTGCGTAGGAACTCTGCATATCTCCAATATACACTTACTTGATACGATTACTTAAACTATGATGTTTTAGCTGAACTCTATATCTTTTGGCATCAAACCAAAACTTTGACTACCTTTTTACTATCTTGGAACATTAGCACATCCCACTAGCAAATGTGACTATCTTGTCACACAAAATGTTCACATTAGCATCCACTAACATATCCCACTGGCACATGCAGTTATGTATTGATTCACAGTATTCACATCAACAAACTACATCATTTACCAATATATATTTGATTCTCCATATCAAAATGCTAAAGGTCCACTAAAATGTATTATGATATTTGTACATTCATACAAGTATCCCGCAGCAATGCATGGGGCATTTTTCTAGTTTTCCTTACAAAACAGACCATGGACCAATGGCCTCGCTTTATAGAGAGAATAGAGATTTATTTATTTTTATCTTATTAGTTGCTATAGATCCAATGTCTAATATGATTAATAATGATTATAGTATACCAATTTGATGGCAAATTGTTTTTTTGTTTTTGTAAGAATTTTATGACTTAATCTTTTCAATCAAGTCTTGTGAGTAACAAAATTGAGGCTTGAGGACATCTAGTTGTAATCCTATGATTCATATTTTTTATTAGTGTAATATATACATTGTTGAATCCTAAAGTCAAGTTATACCAGTATTGTACCCATTTTTTTCATATCATGAACCTATAGTTTATATTTCTAGCTTTTGATCTAGTTGGTGCAGTTATTTTGTACCTGTTCACTTCAAATTGTTTGTTATGTTTTTTTCTAAGGGTAATATGTATTTCGTTGAATCCTAAAGTTAAGTTTGATAAGCTCCTACTGTATCCTTTTCTTTCGTATCATGAATCTATAGTATATCTTTTAGCCTTTGACCTAGTTCATGCAGTTATTTTATTCACATGTTCACTTCAAAAAAAATTTGATTGTATATTTACTCAAAATTTTCATTCTCATTTATTATAATAATATTCTAAGGCATGTGATACCCTCTTAGTTATTATTGTGGTATAAATAATTTTTTTCATTATGCACCATGGCACTCAAGATGTTAAATTGTTTATACCATAGACTTATATGGGTATTAGAATTATTATACATATCATGCTTAAAATTAATTCAATAATTGAACTTTTCTATGATAAAAACTTTTAGTTAGAAATGTTTGAACTTTTCTTAGATAACAACTTTCAAAGTTATCATGGAGTACTAATATCACTACAAGAAATGTGGCTTTACATGACGGATTAGACAGGCAATCAAAAACACGTCACAGCTAAATTGCCATGACGATCAAGAAAACCATCATATATCTCAGTGTCATACACATTTGTTGGACCGAATTGAGCCATTATGGATTTGCATTTGTATTCATCATGGATTTATTATCTTTCTCTTGTAACGACCTGTATACCTAGATTCAAACCATAGTGACAAAAAAGGACATCACAAATTGATGCCAATCATCACAACATTAACAATAAAATCAACATTAACCTTATCACACATTAAGACACTCATGAAATCGTCTTCTAAAGCCTTATTTCATGTAATGTATAACTTAAAGTGAATTATCAATATCATTTGCTAAGAAATATTTTTCCATGCTTGATAAGTGTAACAAGTACACTGCATGGCCCACAAATTGTCAAGAAATAGGGCTAACTGGAGGGCCCAAAAAGGGAGCAACGTCGCTGTCTCCACAACAAGACGTGTCTAGCGGGCCGGAGGGCCGCATGCGCGAGCGTGAGGAGGGTTGAGCGCAGCCCCGCCACCGTCGCCATCGTCTACGGAGATCGCTATGTCATCTAAACAAATTAGAAAAATAGAAATAAATAAAATAGGAAGCGGAGGATCCACAGGATCTCCGATTTCTTAGGGGCGAAGTCTACAAGGACTATAAATATAAGCCCCCATGTACTCATTTCAATCAAGAAAGCAATAGGGGAAACCCTTTACCTTATCTCTCTGGCTCTTGGCTGTCTCTCCCTAAACCCTAGCCGCCGCACCTACACTACACGCCGCCGCCGCAAGAGCTGCCATAGCCACGCGCCGCCTGCGGGCTCGCTGCCCAGCGCCACCACCACCGCCCTCTGTTCCCGGATCGCCTTCCACGTGTCAACGGTGTGCCAAACCTCTTATAGCTGGTATCGGATGACCAGATCGATCAATGGCCGCCGCCACCACCATGGACGTTGAGATCAAAGAAATCTGCAAGGACCTTAAAGCTACACTTGTAAGTTTTGCACATCCAATCCAGTTTGGATCTGAATGCCGTCAATGACATCAACATCAATGCCAATAACAAGATCACCATCGTTGCAAGCAACAAGGAGATCAGCCCCCACGGTGCTACCATCATCAATAGGGAGGACGTCACCAACGATGCCCACCAGTCATTCGATGCCGCGCCTACACAGGCAAAGCATCGCCTAGCAGCTACGACCTCACCATCGACAACAACATTCACAACCATGACTACACCAAGTGCAACGCCGTAGCATGCGGCCAGCTACTGGATGCCCTTGACCTCATCAACGTCGTCTCTGACATCATGCCAGCACTGACACGTGACAACAACTACATCAACACTACCTATGTCCACCAGGTGTTTGACAAGAGGCTCACCCAACTGGGCCAGCATCTCATGGCCAAGGAGGCAAAGTGGACACACCTCGGCATTAACAACAACATCATCGCTGAGTCCACGATGAATAGGCACATCTACCCCATCCCCTATGGCGCCACCGTCATCCTCTCCATAGCACAGGAACTGGCCGCCGACAACATCGATGACAACATGCCATCGTGTGACGTCCACGAGAACAATGTGGCCTCGAACAACACATTTACCTTGTGCTCGACCACATCAACATCACCAACAGCAAGCACCATGACAGCCTTGACATTTGACACTCTAACAACCACGACATGGGTAACATCGACACCATCATCGATACGTCAACTTGGCCATTCTTCAGCAACACCCTAGAAGCTGCTCTAGCAGGTAGCACAGCATTGCTAGAGATTGGACCTTGCCACGTGGGACAACTGGCATCCCACCCACGTCGGCC
The DNA here is from genome assembly GCA_023333625.1 of Bothriochloa decipiens. NCBI lineage: Eukaryota > Viridiplantae > Streptophyta > Magnoliopsida > Poales > Poaceae > Bothriochloa > Bothriochloa decipiens. The sequence continues at coordinate 47,741,723 of CM041633.1, read as the reverse complement.
TGCAACTGTGGTATACGACAATGATGCACCAATGAGCACCCTCCAAGGGCGCAACACAGTGTATGCCATTGCAGTGATCGTCACCAACAACTCGGGCAACAAGCTCATCTACGTCAACAACACCTTCACCACGACCATCGATAACAACTCGCACTTGGATGACTACCCCGTCTACGACTACATCGACAAAGTGCTCTGTGATAGGGATCCTGCACCGCCTCACATGAGCAACAACCACGTCAACAACTACAACAGCTACCTCCGCTTTGTCTTGGAGTTTGTAGAAACTCACAAGCCATGCAGCATGATCATCACCAACCTTGCCAACATCCCCCCGAGCGCCTCTACACATTAAATTGGTGTCATCACCGGCGACATCGAAAAGGAAGGCCCAGTCTCCACCATCATGCTCATCATCAATGATATCAACTACCACCCCCACAACTACCTTTACTTAGCGCCATGCTACATCAACAACTGCGATGCCAGGCAGCTCCACCTCGACCTCAACACCTCCATCAACAGTCGCATGACTTACCTGGAGGCCATCTCAGGAGCTCTCCCACTCACCAGCATCACCGACTGCCTCCAATTTCGCCATGAGGGCATGCCGATTGGAGAAGGGGGAGTGCTGTAATAAGTTCAATGCACGGCCCATAAATTATCAAGAAATTGGGCCAACTGGAGGTCCCAACAAGGGAGCAACATCGCTGTCACCACAACAAGATGCGTCTCGCGGGCCGGAGGGCCGAACGCGCGTGCACGAGGAGGGTTGGGCGCAGCCCCACTGCTACCGCCGTTGTCTACGGGGATCGCTACGTCATCTAGATAAATTAGAAAAATAAAAATAAATAAATAAAAAGCGGAGGATCCGCGGGATCTCCGGTTGCTTAGGGGACTGCAAGACTATAAATATAAGCCCCATGTACTTGTATCAATCAAGAAAGGAATAGGAAAAACCCTTTACCTTAGCTCTCTGGCTCTTGGCTCTCTCTCCCTAAACCCTAGCCGCTGCCCCTACACTACACGCTGCCGCCGCACAAGCTGCCGCAGCCGCGCGCCGCCACAGCCACCCCTCCGTTCCCAGATCGCCCTCCACGTGTTACCGGTGTGCTGGATTTCTTATATTAAGCTATTAAAATAAATATTTATCCTAATTTACACGTGATTACTTGTCTACCATAGTGGATGTGAATATTTTAACTTAAGTGTATGATTAACACACGCGCGCACACACGCACACACGCGCACATGCACACGCACACACACGCACACACACGTACGTGTGCACGCGCACGCACACACACCTCAGGATATTGAATTATTTTTAGTAAGCTTTTGTAAGAATTCCCCTATGGATTTGAGAGGTTTTTGTCTATTGTTTTATGAAGGTTGGGGTGGATAATTTAGATATGAATGAATAGGTATTACTTGAAATATTTTTCCATACTAATATGTGTGGACAATTTGAATGCAAAGGGGTTTGTAACACTGCGTTTGCATTATATCAGCATAAGCACAATGGATTCATTCAAAAGCATCATACCATGTTCTATGTTATCATTTCATATACTTTGTATGTAAATTGCTTGTGTTTATGCTTGTATATGCTTATGATCATGTGTGGGTAATGCAAATGTGCTCATATAGTCTCTAAAATGCCTTAACTATACTTAGGACATGTACTGGAACAATGTTCGGTCTTCAGGTATAATTTTGACTTTGGTTGACCTGTAGACCTCTTTTTCTTAGATGTTTAAAACATGCTTTTCTAAATTGCTTATCTGCCTGTGCACCCTTAATAAAGTTTGTACTACATGTTATATGGAACAAAAGTTGTTTATGGTCGCCTCTTCGAAGTGAATTGAAAACTCTAAAAAGTGGCCCACAATTCAAATTTCATTGCTCTTCTACATTCCTGATCTTTTGGTGGTAATGTTCAGTGCATTTTAAAGTACCCTCCTTTGAAGCTTTGTAATTTCTATAAACCAATCAGAACTAGCTCGATAGTAAACTGATACTAATTATCTTCTCATATAGCTCTCCATCTTTGTTAATTACACCTTGATCTAATTTGGGAAGCGTTAAGAGATGTAGGTAATCAAAGTTGGTGGTTCAGGCTATCAAAAAACTGAATCAGCTTTCCTGATTCAAAATTTCAGATGGTCGTGGACGACCGGTTTAGGCCAGAGTCACCATCTAGCATCCGTACGGAGGCCTTGGGACCACAGCCGCGGCCAGGAGGGCACGAAGGCGCCCAGCGGCCTCGCTGTCTCTGCAATCATTACCCTCGCTTGCCTTTGCCTCTTTCTAGAGCCCGTCGCCGCTACACCAAGCAGCAGCAGCAGCGCCGCCGTGCTCGCCCACCAAATCCTCCGTCACCACCGCACCTTCGCCTTGCTGCTCGCGCGCGAAGCTCCTCCATGGCTTGCGTCATCACCTGAGCTCGCTAGTTTTGCCGCTCGATAACCGCAGGAGAGGGCCCTGTGATCTTTGCATTAGGGCAAAGAAGCTTCTCCTGTTCTCCATATGCGCCATCGCGACCCGCAGCGGCGAGCACGACACCGTCCTAACGTCGTACGTACGTATAGCACCGCCGCCAGAGCCGCCCCTTCCTCCGCCGCTGGCCAAATGTTCAAACTTTTGATGGAGACCTATCCCGATTGATGCTCCTTGAGAAGAAGATGTTGGGCTAATCGACAATGTGTCAGTGTGTCAGGGGTGACGTGGAGGTGTGCTGAAAGCAACTGAAGCAAAGTCACGGTTCTGGGCGGGAAGCCAGAGTTTGAATTGGAGGAGGACGAGCCAGGTGAGTAGCCAGTGCGTGGTGAGCGCGCCCACGATCGAGTTCGACCTCAACAGTTGTTTTTTAGTCAATTTGTATCGATGTGCATTTGTATCTTTTCATATATAAGCATTAGGCTAACTTGTGTTCAGTTTAGCGCGTGTGTTGAGGTTGTTAGAGATATATTTAGAAATAGACTAAAGATATATTTGTACACGAGACAAACATAGGTTGGTTCGGTTGTGACTCTCATAGCTAGGATAATTAAATATAGAGTCCGTGTAATCTCCAAAACGAGAGTCCAGCTTGCACCGCCTATATCTGTAACATTGTTCCTATATATAAACATGCAACCTATGGTATGCCAAGCTAGGCAACCATAGTTACCCTATTATCTTTCATGGTAATCAGAGCCACCTCTTCCTAATACATCCACCAAACATATCTACGACAAAGCTCGTCGTGAGGGAAAGGCCGCGACGAAGGAAATCTTCGCAACGCACAGATGGCGTCCTCCTCCTCGTCGCATCCCTCCTCGCCCTTTGGACACCCGGTGTCGGACAAGCTTACGCGGGACAACTTCGTCTTGTGGAAAGCACAGTTCCTGCCGGCTGTTCGTGGTGCCAAGGTGCTTGGCATCTTGGATGGAACTACTCCTGAACCGCGATCAGTACTAGAAGCTGATGTCGACGGCAAGAAGAAGCAAATTCCCAACCCAGAGCATGACTCATGGGTGGAAAAAGATCAACAACTACTCAGTTACCTGGTGAACTCGGTCTCCAAGGAGGTCCTCGCCGGGATTGCGACTGCAACGACCTCCGCTGAAGCATGGAAGGCGCTAGGGGTCATGTTTGCAGCTCAATCAAGAGCGCGGGTTACAAACTTGCGCATGCAATTGGCTACTGTCAAGAAGGGAAGCCTGACGACAGCGGCCTATTTCAACAAGATGCAGAACATCAAGGACGAACTTGCTTCAGCCGGCGTCACTGTCAATGATGATGAGGTTATTGCTCATATACTAAATGGGTTAGTTTTTGACTATCACCCGTTTGTTTCCTCTATGATGGGTCGATCAGGGGATCTTTCTCTTTCTGAGCTCTACTCGCTTCTCATGGAATATGATCTCCGACTCGAGATGTATCAAGGAACCGAGCAGCATCAATCCTCGGTCAATGTGGCATCTCGAGGTCGTGGAAACCGTGGACGATCTGGGGGTCGCCGTGGTGGCGGCAGATCTAACCAAAGGCGTCCAAACAACAACAATCAGAACTTCTTCAACAACCAAGGCAGCAACCAGCAAAATAACAAGAAGATGCCATGTCAAATCTGCAAGAAGACAAACCATGAAGCCAACCAGTGCTATTTTCGCTATGATGAAGATGATCAATACCGTGGGCGAGCCACTAGAGCCTATGGTGTTGACACAAATTGGTATGCTGACAGTGGAGCCACAAATCATGTGACTGGTGAATTGGAGAAGCTCACAGTTCGAGATCGTTACAGTGGGCATGATCAAGTCAACACTGCAAGCGGCACAGGTATGTGAATTAGCAATGTTGGTCATACAATTGTTCATACCCCTACCAGCAATCTTTTTCTTAATAATATCCTTCACGTTCCTGCTGCAACCAAAAGCCTTGCTTCCGTTCATAAATTAGCTAAAGACAATAATGCCTACCTTGAATTTCACTCGGATTTTTTTGTCATCAAGGACAAGGACACGAAGAAGATTCTGTACCGCGGTAGGTGTCAAAGCGGTCTCTATCCTCTTTCATCTGCCGCATCTTCTGGAGGACAGAGGCCGAGTCCAGAGGCTCTTGCTGCTCACATGCCATCTACATCTCTATGGCATAGCCGTCTTGGTCATCCTGCTATCCCTATAGTTCAGAAGGTCATTAGCTCGAATAGTTTACCTTGTGCTAGTAATAAAAGTGTGGAGTCAGTTTGTGATTCATGTCAGCGGGCCAAGAGCCGTCAGCTTCCGTATCCAGTGTCTAATAAAATCTCTAGTGCTCCCCTTGAGTTAATTTATTCTGATGTGTGGGGTCCTGCGCCTACCTCAGTTGGGCGCCACAATTACTATGTTAGCTTCATCGATGACTACTCCAAATACACTTGGATCTATCTTCTTCGACACAAATCTGATGTGTTTAGAATCTTTCAAGACTTCCAAAATTTAGTAGAGCGAAAACTTTCTCGGAAAATTCTATGTGTTCAATCTGATTGGGGCGGAGAATATGAGAAGTTAAATTCTTTCTTTCAGAAAATTGGTATTAGTCACCGCGTTTCTTGCCCTCATGCTCACCAGCAAAACGGAGCGGCGGAACGCAAGCATCGTCATATCGTAGAGGTTGGGCTTGCTCTTCTTGCAAACGCCTCCATGCCTTTAAAATTTTGGGATCAGGCCTTCCTCACCGCTACACATCTCATTAACCTTCTTCCCAGCAAAGTAATTCAGTTTGAGGTTCCTGCCACTCGGCTCCTTGGTGAGATGCCTGACTACAAGAATCTACGAGTGTTTGGTTGTGCTTGCTGGCCCAATCTCCGGCCTTACAATTCACGCAAATTATCTTTTCGCTCTACGCAGTGCGCATTCCTTGGCTATAGCTCTATGCATAAAGGCTTTAAGTGTCTAGACATCTCCTCTGGTCGTATCTACATATCACGCGACGTGGTTTTTGATGAAGCCGTTTTCCCGTTTGCCTCCCTTCATCCCAATGCCGGCGCCCTTCTTCGGAGGGAAATTGTCCTCCTTCCTTCCTCCCTTCGTAATCCAGGGGATGACAATTGCTATGATACTAACATTACTAATTCTACTCATGTGCCTGGTGATACTCGAGTGTTACAGGAAGAAAACAGCGCTCCAAGTGGTGGTGGTGTTCCTGGCGTCCACATATTTCCAGGTGCATCGCTGGTTCCGGCCACACAAGATCTGGGCGACCGATCTCAGGCAAATCCGATCGGTAGTCCGGACGCTCCTTTAGAGGCTGATCCGGATGCAGCGCCACGGACGGGTTCGACGCACTCAGCACCCACACATGGAGGCGATTCCTCGTCGGACTCTGTCCCGACTGTACCTGACACGGGCAACGAAAACGTGTTGGGTTCGCCCTCTCCCTCTACGACAGCTGACCAGACAGATTTGCCGGGATCCTCATCGCCTCCAGTTTCAACCGAGGCTCCTACTGTTGCACCCCCTGTCTCTCCTTTTGCAGATTCAGCACCACAACGTCTCCACCAGACTCGACTTCAGAGCGGGATTGTGAAACCCAAGCGCATGTATGATGGTATGATCCGATATAGTTTCTTCAGTGCAACAGGGGAACCCAATTCAGTCCAAGAAGCATTAGCAAATTCCAAGTGGAGGCGAGCTATGGAAGCTGAATTTGATGCACTTCAGCAAAATCAAACATGGCGCCTAGTGCCAAACAAATCCGGGCAGAATATAATTGATTGCAAATGGGTATACAAGATCAAAAGGAAAGCTGATGGAAGCATTGATAGATATAAAGCTCGTTTGGTGGCGAAAGGCTTCAAGCAACGTTATGGCATTGACTATGAAGACACTTTCAGTCCGGTTGTCAAAATTGCTACTGTACGATTGGTGCTTTCGGTTGCAGTCTCCAGGGGTTGGTGCCTAAAACAGCTGGATGTACAGAATGCGTTTCTTCATGGCGTTCTGGAAGAGGAAGTATACATGAAACAGCCACCAGGATTTGAAAATACTGAGACTCCTCATTATGTATGCAAGTTGGATAAAGCTATCTATGGGCTTAAACAGGCACCCAGAGCTTGGTACTCCAGGTTAAGTAACAAATTGATTTCACTGGGTTTTGTGTTTTCTAAGTCAGATACATCCCTGTTTATTTATAATAAAGGTGGCATAATAATCTACATGCTTATTTATGTTGATGACATTATTGTCACAAGTAATGCACCTGAAGCTGTGACAGCCTTACTTGCTGATCTTCGTGAAGATTTTGCTTTGAAAGATCTTGGAAAGCTACATTATTTTCTAGGCATTGAAGTCAAGGAAGAAAGTGCGGGTATAACTCTTTCTCAAGGAAAATATGCACAAGATTTATTGGCACGGGTTGGCATGGTCGGTTGCAAGCCATGCACTACTCCATTGTCGGCTTCAGAAAAATTATCAAGTCATGAAGGTACACCCTTGAGCTCCGAAGATAGTACTCGCTACAGAAGTATTGTGGGTGCACTCCAATATCTTACGCTCACTCGACCTGACTTGTCATATGCTGTAAATCGTGTTTGTCAATTCCTACATGCACCAACTTCCACGCACTGGGCTGCGGTAAAGAGGATACTAAGATACATAAAGCATACGGTCAGCTTGGGTTTGCATATTCAGAAAACAATACGTCCTTCCCTCAGTGCGTTTTCAGATGCCGACTGGGCAGGTGATGTGGATGACAGACGCTCTACAGGCGGGTTTGCTATATTCTTTGGTGCTAATTTGATCTCCTGGAGTGCTAGAAAGCAGCCTACGGTCTCTCGATCTAGTACTGAAGCCGAGTATAAAGCTATGGCCAATGCAACAGCAGAACTTATTTGGCTCGAGAAATTGCTAGCTGAGCTTGGTGTCAAGTTGAGTCGCACATCAATTCTATGGTGTGATAATTTGGGTGCGACTTATTTGTCTGCCAATCCGGTGTTTCACGCTAGAGCAAAACACATAGAGATTGATTTTCACTTTGTCAGAGAAAGAGTACTCAGGAAACAATTGCAGGTTCGATTCATCTCCACGAAAGATCAGGTAGCTGATGGTTTTACTAAGGCATTGCCGGTTGCTAAACTCAATGAGTTTATATGCAATCTCAATCTTTCAAATGGCTGAAAGCTTCGATTGAGAAGGGGTGTTAGAGATATATTTAGAAATAGACTAAAGATATATTTGTACACGAGACAAACATAGGTTGGTTCGGTTGTGACTCTCATAGCTAGGATAATTAAATATAGAGTCCGTGTAATCTCCAAGACGAGAGTCCAGCTTGCACCGCCTATATCTGTAACATTGTTCCTATATATAAACATGCAACCTATGGTATGCCAAGCTAGGCAACCATAGTTACCCTATTATCTTTCAGAGGTGTGGTTAACACCCGAGAACTCCTTGAGTTTGTTTACTGTCAAGAACTATTAGTGGAAAATAGCACTGCCATGGTCGCGTTGGCGTGGTAGTTGCTGAGCTATGTGTGTGCACTGCATTCTTTTTTTTTGAGCGAAGTCAGCAAGGTAAACTCCAGCCTATTTTTTTAATAATGCAGACCTGTTTATATACGCTCTTATGGGAGTCGAACCCAGGTCTGCTGTGCGCTACTCATGTGCACCATGTTCTTGATCTTTGCGCATTGTTTTTCTTTGTTAGCGACCATGAAATTGGAGTGTGATTCGATCTCTTAGACCAACATGTGTCTACTGTTGCTAGTCTTGTAGCCGGAAAGTTTGCCGAGCTACGTCCGGTCAAAGTGTTGCACCTGCTGCTGTCCCTATGCTATATGGTGCCGTTGGCCGCACAGGTCCCATGCATCAGTGGCTCATTAGGGTTTAGGGTCTGGTTTGAAAATTCCAGATTTGAGCTGAAGTTTGGAAATTCATATCTCGAGTTTTACTACTCCAAATCTTGTGAACCCAGTTTTTTTGTGCTCCTGGTGATGTCTAGTTTGCATTAGTACTGATTTAATGATTACCAATGTTTATAGGGCTGCTTACATGACTGTAGTTTACTGTTATATATCAATGTTTATAGGGCTGCTTACATGACTGTAGCTTACACGCAAATATGATACATCGAGCTGTCTATCAGCAATTGGGCATGACGAAAGATATCAGGTCACCATTAACTTTTTCTAAATCCTTGTGGAGTACTTGCAAGTTTACAAAATGGATTGGGATGGCACAGTTGGGCCGCTTGGACACAATTGGATATTTTGTTCTTATCGGGGACGAATATATTAATAAATGATCATATAATAGTGCAATAAGACTATCTTTCACTTGATCTTGATTAAGTAGGTCTGTTTCCTGCAAAAAATATCGGTGCTTAACATTGTTGTGGACCCTTTTGTGCCTGTATTGTCTAAATAGATAGCTGATTTTGTGACTCTTGCCTGTCAAATTTTATTTCCTTTTTTCTTAAAAAAATCTAGAAGTGGCTATATGGTTGCATGAGTGTCACACAGCCCAACACGTGCCATACTCTCCGGCAAAGAAAATGGATGGGGCCACCGCCCTCCCCGTTGCCACAGCCACACCCACAGGCCTAGGGGACACCCTAAGCCACGCGTGGGCACAAGGAGGGAGTGCCGCCGGTGGTCCCGATGCATCGTCATCTGTTTCCATATCAAGTCTTATTAGGTTTCGAAAAAAATTGATTAAGCTAGGGAGTCGAGTTTGTTAAGAATTGAAAAGGAGAATCTGTATCCTATTAAGGATCTCCTAGTTTACTTAGGAGTCAAAGTCCCAAAAAAAACTATAAATACTAGGGAGATGTAACCAATCCAATCAAGTAATAGATGAGCGGAAGTTCTTTCCCTATCCCTCTCTCTGCCACTGCCACCCCACCTCTCCCTGTGTCGCGGTCCACGCTGCCCCACATGCCGCCACCCAAACCCTAGCTGCCGCCTCCTACCTGCCGCCGGGCAACCCCCCGGCCTATCCCTTGACAGCTGGTATGTGGAGACCTCAATCCCCATGTCGCTACCATGGGTGATAACTCGGAGCTTCATACGCTCTTCGGCAAGTTCACCTCTGACGTCCTCGCCAAGATCAACAATGCCGCAATCTAGATGACTGACGTCAACAACTATCTCTCAATCATTGAGACTGGAGGCCGCACAGAGATAGAGCAACATGAATGTCAGAAGGAGATCCTCGCTGTCAACATCGAGATCGCCACCGAGCAAGCCATGAAGAAAGTGGATCGTGGCTTCCTCAAGCAGCAAGCTAACTCCTCCATGACACTGTTCTTGATGGAGATCTCCACTGAGATCGACGCAAAGCTTTTCTGCAAACAAAAGCCTAAGGCGGAGATCAAGCCCCACAATGTAGTACCAAGCTCCCTTGCTGGCTTGGAAATTCATTAGCATGTCAACATCTACACTTCCGAACCCCCAAAGAAAGGACAAGCTGCCAACTCCCGCTAGGTGCATAGGGGCACTCGATTATCACCAACAACAATGACCAAGTTATGGCATTGGAGCCAGGGAGAGCGACATCATCGCCGACGTCACCACTGACAGTGGTGGGCACTGCAATGACTATGCCATATCCTCGCCCCTTCAAGGACTTAATAGCGAAGGAGATAATGGCATGCAGACATGCCAGCCTCTGCTTTTACTGTGACCATCCATTTGACCATGATGCTCAGTGCCAATGACTCTTCGAGACCACCAAAGATGATGATCGCGATGAGAAGGACATCAACAACAGCCTCAAGATGATAATCGGCAGGTCCCACTTAGGAGTCCAAGGAGTCTTCCCCTTGTATCTCGATGACATGATGATTGAAACTAGAGTCAATATGCTAGTCTACTTGGGGTCCACGCACAACACCATCGACATCAACATTGCTCGCACCAATGTCCTCCAGGAGCAACGCATCAACACCACCATCCTTGTTGGCAGTGGGGACGAATTTCCTTGTCATGTTGCTTCCTTTGACATACCTCTATGGATCTATGCAACACCTTCGACATCGACACTTACCGCCTCAACATCGATCATGATGTTGACGTGGTGCTCAGCACACCTTGGCCGGAAAGCCCTGGATGTGTCACTTATTAGGACTTTACCGATGGAAAGCTGCAGTACGTCCACAACGGGTGCACATACACCCTCCACGTCTCCTTCATCACCCGGTGCCCTCGGCCTCCCCAACGCCGCTACCACTAATACATGAACCATGACCTGCACCACCTCAACCTCAATGCTTAATGAATAGCATAGGGTTTGACTGCCAAATGACCTCACTACCTTGATGACACTAGTGACATCATCTTCTGACACATCCGCCAAGCTATTCGGGAGCAGCGGGAGCTCCAAGCTGTCGCCCTCACCATTATGAATGGCCAAGCAGCACGCTTTTGTTCTATGGACTAAGGCCTCGTCTTCTTCGATGGTCGCATCTACCTTCCTATAACTTTGCCACTACTACCTGATCTCCTGCTGGTTCAACGACGCGAGGATCGGCCAACATGGAACTGTTGGCTTTGGGAGCCCACTCACCACTGACGCCTTGGTATGTCAACGGGGCATCGACACACATCCTTGTGGGGCAGCCATGGCCTCTTGGACACCAAATAACAGTGGCAACAGTGATCTTCTTTGACACCCTCGGTCATCAGCTCATTCAGACCAACAATGTCAACATCGACTCACTACCCAACACCGAGTTCCGCTGCCATCTACCTAGCAAATTTGACATGGCGTCCTTCATGTTTGGTGACATGCTTAACCTCACAAACACAATAACAACATGCTCAACCTTGACGATCTGATGACATCTTTCAGTCTATCTCACCCCCGATGATGGCAACCCTATCCGTAACTTCAATAACCCACCACAGATGACGGCCCGCTTCAAGTTTGAGGCAACTATACCATGACACCTCCTTGTTGTAGCACAAGGGAACACATGTTTGGGGGAAAGCATGGGTGACTTCATTTACCACTACTTCAGCTACATCAGTAATCTCCAGTACTGCCTCGATTTTGCACTATTTCACACGCGTCGAACCATTCGGTGCGAGTACGTGCCGAGTGGAGAAAGAGGGAGTACTGTCACACACCCAACACGGGCCGTACTCTCCGGCGAAGAAAACAGACCAACTTGGGCCCAAGCGAGGGGCTCCACCTCCCTCGCCGCTGCAAGGGACACACCCCGAGGACCTAGGCGAGCCACAGCCTGACCCACCATCGCCGGTCTCGTCACATTGTTGTTTGTTTATATATCGAGTCTCATTAGGTTTTGGAAAGAGTTGATTATGTTAAGAATTGGAAATGACAATCCACTATATCTTATAAGGACTTTAAATACTAGCTAGCGAGATGTAACCAATCCAATCAAATAATAGACATGTGAAAGCTCTTTCCCTTTCTCTCTCCCGTCGCCATCCCCTCCTCTGCTGCCCCACATGCTGCCACCCAAAGCCTAGCCACTGCCTCCTACTGCGACCGGGCAGCCCCCTGGCCAAGCCCTGGGCACTTTTTTTTTTTTTGAGGAATTTGGGGACTGTAATCCATACAATAAATTTAGTGAAATGCAAAAAACAAAGAGTTATAGGGGTACACAAGGAGGAGAAGCATGAGCATCTTCTGTAGTTCATATTTGGAAATTTTCTAGGCATCATTTTTCATCAATTTTTTCAACCTGAACACGATTGCACACTGAAACTTTATAACTTAGTCTACCCGCTGGGATTATAGTCAATTTACAAGATGGAATATTAGATCATTTTGATGTCAGTCGTGGATGACATTCAGGTTTCTAGGCAATAAAGGGGCGGTAACCAAGAACCAAGCTCGAAAACCTCTCATACACAAATTTTTACCACAATGACTGAACTTTTTTCTTAAAAAATTGAAATATCAAAACGTCATTTTGACTTGTAAGTTGGCATGTCCTACGGACCTGTATGTTGGTCTGTCATACGGATATGCTGATATGCCATTTAGACGCAATAATGTGACATGTTATTTTGCTATTTTTAAGATATGTGTGATATTAATTTAACTTTACAAGGATTTTAGCTGAAATTCTAATGATTTTTCTCAAATTTGTCAACTTTGCACTGGTTCAATTGTCTAACCCATATCAAAAATTTGCCAAACCATTGATATGAAAAGAGGTATAAACATAATGAGCAAAATAAAAATGGAGCACAATCACATGGCAAGCTTGTCATTTTGTCTAACGTGAACACCATTAAGAGATTTGCATAAAACGGGCAAACACTCCCCTCGTTTTGATATCATAGGCGTTAGGTCACAAAGTAAAAAAAAAAAAAAAAAGGCAAAGTCACCATTGGACATCAAAGTGGGAGCATAAATGCTTAAGCCTAGTAATATTTCTCACTGAAATAAGTAACTAGGTTTCAACATCAGATCACAAAATTGCAAAATGTTGCATGTCCATTTCTAACTCTAGGGACTAGGGTTGAGGAGTTTTATTCTTCTATATTGATGCTTTAAGCTAAACTTGTGTTAACATAAGGAACACACATTTTCAAATTGTTCATAAAAGCAAAAAAAAAAATAGAGAATGGAAAACCAAAAGGACTGACCTCTCGTCTTTTAGTAGCTGTTTCATTTTTTTGCAAAGCTCTGGCAATATTGTTCCTTCAAGATCTGCTTCACCCAGTTGACGAAGTATGTCCAGTACCAAGTCATCGCAGTCACGGTAAGATGCGCTGCTCCAAACAATATACTTGAACTCCTCCTCGGCTTGGATTCTTTTGATAGCTTCGTTAGCAAGGATGCTCTTTCCTGAACCACCAGGGCCATAAATGGTGACGACTCTTCTCTCCGTGTCTGTACCTTCGCACAAAATCTGGACGAGCTCTGCTAGAGCTCCTTCAAATCTTGTGGTACCTTCCCACATAGTATAAATTGGACATTTCTTATTTTTTGTCTCAATTTCATCTTGTGCTTTGGTGATAACAATAATCCTGCTGCTCATGTTATCATCATCAGGGAAAGCACTTAGCACGGCGTCCCAGTACCTTGTGCTTGTGTTCTCAGCCCCATCAATTACGATAATGTACCTGAATAGAAAGGGAATCTAATCAAATGGAATCCACATGTCTTTGGAGGTTTTCTTTTATTTCTTTCATTCAAATATACTCTCTCTGACCCAAAAAAAACACTTGATGTTCTAGGATTTTGAAGGACAGATTAGTGTGCAACCAAAATTATCCATGTACCCCTATTTTACGGAAGGTGACGACGTCAGTTAAGGAATAAATTTCTTATTGAAAGGAATGCATGGCGGACGCAGAGTTGCAGAGCACAATCAAGTTAATATGGCCAAATACAGTCTCCGAGAGCGAAAACCTCAAGTCTTTCGGGACAATTTTTGAATCCCAAAACATACTAAGTTTTTTCTTTGGTCGGAGAGAGTAACAAAGCAGGTCCCTAGAGTTATGTTTCTGCCAACTACTCCTTCTATCCTGTAATGCGGTGTATTATAGAAATTTTAAGGCAAATTAAGAGAAAACGTGAAAGCCGCATGTACCTTATTTTATTTACTAATCATAAGCTATCACCAACATGATTAATGGTGATTGGTTGATAAATGAAAATCATCACGTACGTTCCGCTTGGCAACACTTGCCTAAAAAGAATACTTACTATCTAATTATGTTTTTACCATTATTGTTTCCATTATCTAGAAAAATCAAAGTTACAACCGTGACTAGAATCTGAAATATAAGTATGAGTGAATTTTTATGACAGATTTTACCAATAACTTCGACTTTTGTAAGAACTATTTTGTGCACCTAATAATACAAAGCAATAACAATAGCAAATTGCCCAGGCATATGTACATTCATATCTCAGCTGATGTACGTGTTTGCAATTGTATGTGCAGCTAGCCATGGACGATTATAAAACTCATAAATAAACATAATAATGCCAAGAAATTTCATCTTTACTAGTACGAAATTGGCACCAAAGATGCTGGCTTATTATCTCGTTTGAACTCTCAGTGCGAAGCCAGACCGGTCCCGTCATGAATCTTCGCGAATCGTGAAGCCGAGGTTCCCCCACCTTGTCATCGCCGGTTGTTGCTATCGTCGCCACAGCCTTCCGCCTCGGTGTCCACATTTTGTTTCCTGCTCCGACAACTGGCCCTTGGGATCGGAGAGACCGCGTCGTCCTCGCCACATCGGCTGGCGTACTCCACCCTTCGCTTTCTGTAGTCGTGCCCCGGGCTTTTCTCCACCTGCCACTTGGCCCACACCTTCCTGGCTTCCTCCGCCTACAATGCCCGGACGACGATGTCTGCGGACGCCGCTTCCACCTTGGAGACATCACCTTTCTTCCTCTTCTCCCGTCTTGTTGGACGCTGGTAGAGTCTGGTTATGGCTCCGCGCGATCTGGCGACGGGCGGCTCCCTTTCTTCATCTAGGCGTGGATGCTTGCCAGTGCAAGCCTCCAACAATTGCGGGTGAGTACGGGAGCGGCTCCGCATGGTGTGGCACTGGTCGACACCATCCTCTCTCTGTCTAGGCATGGACACCTGCTGGTGCACGCCTCCCACATATGCGGGTAAGTCTGATTACAGCTTCGCATGGTGTGTCGGCGGCCGACACCCTTCTTACTCCATTTAGGCGTGGACGTCTGTCGATGTGCACCTCCCACAGACGTGCGTGAGTCCGATTATGGCTCCGCATGGTGTGGCAGCGCCCGGCACCCTCCTCTTCGTCCAGGTGTAGAGGATTGCCGGTGTGCGCCTCCCACCGATGCTAGCGAGTCCGATTACGGTTCCGTGTGGTGTGGCAGCGAACGGCACCCGGCTCTCTCCGTCTAGGCGTGGACGCCAGTGCGCGCCTCCCACCGACGCGGGCAAGTCTGATTATGGCTCCACATGGTGTGGCAATGGCCGGCACCCTCCTCTCTCCGTCTAGGCGTGAAAGCCTGCCGGTGCGTGCCTCCCACCGACGCGGGCGAGTCCAATTACAGCTCTACATGGTGTGGCGGCGGTTGGCCCCCTTACTCTCTCCGTCGAAGAGTGGGCGCTTGCTGGTGTGCACCTCCCACCACCGGGGGCGAGTCCGGCAGCGGCTCTGCTAGGTGTGGTGGCGGCCAATGCCCTCCTCTCTCCATTTTAGGTGTGGATGCCTGCAGGTGCGCGCCTCCCACCGATGTGGGTGAGTCCGATTATGGCTCCGTATGGTGTGGTGGCGGCCGGCACCCACATCTTTGTCCAAGCATAGACGATTGTCGGCGTGCGCCTCCCACCAATGAGGGCGAGTCCATTTACGGCTCCGCCTGGTGTGGCGGCGGCCAGTACCCGCCCCTCTTCATCCAGGCAGGGACGCTTGCCGATGTGCGCCTCCCACCGATGCGAGCGAGTCCGATTATGGCTCCACGTGGTGTGGCGACGGCTGGCACCTGGCTGTCTCCGTCTAGGCATGGAGGCCTGCCGGTGCGCGCCTCCCACCAACGCGGGCAACTCCAATTATAGCTCCGCATGGTGTGGCGGTGGCCAACACCCTCCTTTCTCCGTCTAGGCATGGAAGCCTGCCAGTGCGTGCCTCCCACCGATGCGGGCGAGTCCAATTATGGCTCCGTGTGGTGTGGCAGTGGTTGGCCCTCTTACTCTCTCCACCCAATCGTGGGTGCTTGCTGGTGCACGCCTCCCACCACCGCGGGCAAGTCCGGTAGCGGCTCCGCATGGTGTGGCAGTGGCCAACACCCCCCTCTCTCCTTTAGGCGTGGACGCTTGCCGATGCATGGCTCCCACAGACGTGCGGGAGTCCGATTATGGCTCCTCCTAGTGTGGCAGCAGCCGGCACCCTCCTCTTCATCCAGGCGTAGATGATTGCCGGCGTGCGCCTCCCACCGACGCGGGCGAGTCTATTTACGGCTCCGCGTGGTGTGGTGGTGGCCAGCACCCTCCTCTCTTTGTCCAGGCGTAGACACTTGCCAGTGCGCGCCAACCAATGATGCGGGCGAGTCCGATTATGGCTCCGCGTGGTGTGGCGGCGATCGGTATCCCTCCCCCACCGTGATGCAATAACCTCAGGCACAAGACTCGGGTGAAGACCTTGCCAAGATATTGCTTGACTAACCATGATTACGTTTTCGCGTAATTCTCCTCGCTCATGGCATCGTCAAAGAGCTCTTGTTGCTTAGGTACCAGGGAGTCCGGTGTTGTTGTTTTTGCCCTGAAACCTTTTGTAAATTAGTCATTTTGGGCCTTTTTTAAGTATATTCAGGTGAGGAGTAATCCCCCGGTGAGAATTAAAAAAAATACCCACTCAAAATTGTGCCTCTCATCGTTGGATCTCTTCACCCTTTGTCAAGATATTTGGATTTCTGGAAGTTCAATTTTCCCTACACAGTATTGGCCCAACTGCAAGGTTTTATTATTTATAGAGTTTAATGGAGACATCTGCAGTTCTGAAACCTTTATAGTATACGACAAATATGTTGACAAGACAGAAAAGGGCCATATAGACTATAAGTGAAGTAATTTCAGATTAAAAACAACATTGCTAATTTCCAAGAAATTGATTCCTAAGCAAATATAGTGCAGATAAATTTTTTTGAAGAAAATATAGTGCAGATAATTGCTGATATTTCTAAAGAAAGGATATGCAGAGAGTTACCCATTTCTTGAGTCTAAATACTATGATAAGTGATTGAACATGTAGAATTCCCGTATAACACAATTTCATATAAACGCTGGTCATCTCAGGATTGCGCGGCGTTGCCACGCCCCATGTTTTCCACTACAAATAGAAACTCGCGAACATAAAAGGGGCTGGACTAATATCATTGGCATCTCCAATTACGGATTTCATTTTTGAACTAGTGGGATATATAACAACCAGACTAACATTGGTGGCAGCCCAAGGGCAAGCTAAACACCGTTCCAAGTATTTCCACATGCATATTCTTCACAAATTAATAGGACCACGCTGTCATGGACGTCGGGTCAATGGGATAACTACACCTAGGCTATGTTTTTCATGGCCGATATCTGTCTTCTAGGGCAAGGTTTTACCCCTCTGCTACTTAGGTTTGAGAGTACTGGAGAAGGAGATAGATTAGATTGATAATATGTTTCTTGCTTGTCTTGTATTGTGCCTCATGGGCTGAATCTAAAGGGTACGTAGGACTAACACCTCTTGTGGCTAGACAATATAGTATTATTAATATTTTCTCTAACATAGATAAATAACTAAGATAATTAAGCAATTAGACTACTAATGGACCTAATGCCTACTGAGCCCAACATAACGCAGGGGGGCGTCCCCTTGCACATGACATCTCTCCCTCCCTTCAGAGCAGCTCGCCCACGAGCTGTCGTAGACACACGATCTAAGGTTAAGCCTTTTACATCTTGGCTTATCTCTATTATTTAATATAAAAATATGAAATAAATTTGGAACTAAAATATAAATTTGGACTGCACCTATGTCCTCTTGTCCTCCTGGATCCCAAGAAAATATGTGAACTGCGGACTTCATGTTGGATGAAAGGTGTAGGAGGTACCAGCCCATTCTTATGTTCGATCTGTCTAGCACCAAGGCAGGTGCTAGAATGAAGGAGATGACCATCTTTGGCTGTGCAGGGGAGCTGCATACCTAGATCTCGACTTTTGCAGGAGGTGCATAAATTATAGACGAGACCGGGTGGTTGAACACGCAGGCTGCGAGTTGGTGCAGCGACGAGCTGATCAACATGCGGATCTTCCGCACCATCCGGCGGGCAAGGAAACCTCGCCCAGCGGCTTGCAGGCGCACCGCTGCCTGCTCCTCCGGTGATAGGCTCATGATTGACGTGGAGATAATAGCTAGGCCTATCTCTCCATGGAGAGACTGCATCCGTCGGCGTGACAGGAGTCCCCATGCTGCTACCTGTAGACCTACTGCCACTAGGCGTTCATGGTCCTCCTTCTCCTTCGCCTAGAGAAGTGCCCTAAGGCGATCTAGCAGTGTAGACACATGGCCGAGCTGCTCAGACATTTTGTGATTCCCCTCAGAAGGGCATGCAAAGCGGCGGCAGAAGGGGTGGTCGGCGCGGCGGCATCTAGAGTGGTCGGCGCGATGGAAGGAGTGGTCGGCGCGGCGGAGGGCGTGGTCGGCGCGGCGGAAGGGGTGGTCGGCGGTGACGTTTAGTGGTGATGGTGACTGGGAGCGAGGTGGTGATGATCACCGGATCTCTGATACCAAGTCGTCATAGACGTCGGGTCCATAGGATAACTAGACCTAGGCTATGCTTTTCATGGCCGAGATCCGTCCTCTAGGGTGAGGTTTTACCCCTCTGCTACCTTCTAGGGCGATGTTTTACCCCTCTGCTACCTAGACTTGAGAGTACTGGAGAGGGAGATAGATTAGATTGATAATATGTTTCTTGCTTGTCTTGCATTGTGCCTCATAGGCTGAATATAAGGACTAACACCTCTTGTGGCTAGACAGTATGGTATTACTTATTTTCTCTAACATAGATAAATAACTAATATAATTAGGCAATTAGACTACTAATGGGCCTAATGCCTACTGAGCCCGACATAACGCAGGGGGGCGTCCCCCTGCACATGACACACGCAGTCACTCAGTTTGGTTCATAAATTACGGTGGAGCTACTGCAGTTTGAGTCTGGATGGACTGAACTGGAAGAGCCCTATATCCTTCATGTATGTAAAGGCTGAAAAGTAGAGTAGGACAAGGTCTAGCAAATAGCCATGCTTTCTTAGCATATCATTCCACATGTTGCATTCTAGGAATTAAATTCTTTCTGCAGCCCTGGGGGTGGCCATAACAGCCCCTGCTGACCATGCCCTACCTCTGCCAAATTATGCATATAATTCTTCTTAAAGAAAGCACGGGAAAAAAAAAGGGAAGTAAAGAGAGAACACCTTTTGTTCTTCAAGAAACATTTCAAAATGTCTTTAGTCTCCTGGCCACGTGGATCCAGATGCCATTGTTGGTCCAATTCATCAATTATGCCCTTTATGAGCCCATTTCCAACATCATCGTCATGTGATGCTGTGACCCATGCCTGACATAACCTTTGATTGGTTTTGATGACTTCGTTGTATGCTGCTCTTGCAAGTTCCCTTCCAGACGTAGGTTTTACTTGAAATGGCGACCACCCTTAGCAGCGTCGCATCCCTCAACATGTGGACAACATCCTTTACGGGTCTTCCCAAGCCTACTAGATCTTCCGGCTTATGATGGTAGAATTCCTTCTGCTTCCTTGTGGTCGTTTCTCCTTCTCTATCAGCTTGTCCCCGAGAGAAGTTTTCTGCTCTGTTCTTAGCTGCAGCCGTAAGAACCTTGATCTCCTCAAGATACACAATAAGTGCACTTCGTGGGTTGGACACCAACGCATTCTTGCCCTTCTGGATGAAACGTGCAGCTAGTCCTTCAAATTCCCCATCAAACTTCGACCTGTTGGCTCCATAGAACGCAACAGCATTCTCGATTCTATGCTTTATACAGTGGAGATCGTTCAACCAGCTTTGATCCACAGTTTCAGAACTCTTTTTGTCTGTTTATGGTTCCAAAGAATTTAGAGGAATTCAAATAAAATAATCAGTAATCTAATAATGAAAGGAGAAGCATTTTCTAGATATTATTTTTAATTCATGAGATCTAAACTGGCCCTTACAGACTTCCTTTATGTACGCCAGGTCACTTAGGATGGATTCAATGCCTTGGGCCGCATCATCTTTGGCCGCATCATTCAGCTTGACGGATCCCAGGATGTCTGGAGCAGACTGGCAGTAGAGCTTACAATATCCATACTAGGATAGCAGGCGATCTAATCTGGCGAGACGGAACTTCATGTGGTGTAGGTGTGGTGCCGGTTGAGCAAGAAGTGTGGAGTGGAGGTCCGCGAGAGAGAGCGGGCGCTGAGACGAGGGCGGAGCACAGCGCATTATAGATAGAGAATCAATGAAGCACGAGGTGTTGGTCAAGCACGCACCCTACTGGAAAAGGGTATCTTACGGATGTTATTGTTAACAACCAGAGGGGTTACGTGCATTTTTTAACACAAAAGGGACTCTCGAGTCAAGTTTTTGATAGTGCATTTTAATTATTCTGCAGGGACCTATGTCAAAAATGTACACCCACAACAGCCAGTACTAAGATCAGAGCAGATCGCGCGATTTCTCTCCCAACAGGGGGGTTACCATTCCTGTGTTTCCATTCATCCATTGTGCTCAACATAATGGATATTTCTGCGGCGGTCATGAGCCCTGTTGTGGCAAAGCTCGTTGACCTGCTGCGAGACGAACACAAGCTCAACAAGAGCTTAAAGAGAGAGATTGAGATCCTCAAAGAGGAGATGGTATCTATGCAAGATGCCATCTCCAAATTGAACACCTCAGAGGGGAGGAAGGATAGTCTGTTGGAAGATCTTTTGAGTAAAATCCGGGAGCTGTCCTACGATATGGAAGATAATCTGGACGATTTAATCTTCCGTGTCGAAGGCAAGCCGAGATTGAAGGAGAACGGAGTAGGCGGATTTATCGACAAGATCAAGAGTATAACAGCGGAGTTCAAGGCACGCCAAAATTTGAACAAGCAAGTCCGAGAGATCAAGCGCCAGTCCAAGAAATTCGAAGAGCGCTACTCCGCAGGGTATAAACCCATCATGCCCATTTGGCGTCGGAAGCGGATGCGTCGAGCCTTTTCGGGATGGACCGCCCACGGGATGAGCTCATCTCCATGCTGCAGCTGACGGGGAAGGAGAAGGATCCCGAGTCAGCCGCGACGCTCAAGGTGATCTCCGTATATGGAAGTCAAGGCCTGGGGAAGACGACCCTTGCTAAAGTGATGTACGACGAAATCAGCAGACGACCATCCATTGATTGCTCTGCTTGGG
This sequence comes from Bothriochloa decipiens, assembly GCA_023333625.1. Classification (NCBI taxonomy): domain Eukaryota; kingdom Viridiplantae; phylum Streptophyta; class Magnoliopsida; order Poales; family Poaceae; genus Bothriochloa; species Bothriochloa decipiens. Next base: position 47,720,353 of record CM041633.1, on the reverse strand, counting down.
TTTATGTGTCGCGGAACCCCGACATGGAGGATGTTCTCATGGGGATACTTCGCCAAGTTGAGGATACTAACAACAGCGAGACCGTCGACGGCAGCTGCCAAAGGGATCTCATCAGAAGGATCAAGAAATCTCTTCAAGGAAAAAGGTACTACATACTGCCCAGATGCTAAATACTCCGCCACTTCCCTCACTTCTTATTTTGTTTGGTCGTCAGATCCCATCCTTTCTGCCCCAAGTTCGTTGCTCGTCTCCTCTGATTTTATTGCTCTGATCCCATACCGATTATAAGATGCAGATCATCGATAGGACACGGTCTCTCAAACTACAATTTGACCATTTATTTATTTTAAATCATACTTTTTGTTCTTATTCTTAAAAATTTAAAATTATTGGATACTACATTTAGGTACCTAATTGTATCAAGTTTGTATTACAGTAGTTAAAATTTGTTGGCCAAATTATCCGACAAAAATTTAGAATTTTAAATGCTAATATGCGTGTGAGTCCAGTCAATGTCAACGAAGGTAGTAGAAGGATTGCAATACAACACTCACTAGGGGTATATCTTAATAAACAGTATATCACAAGACAGAACAAAGGAAACCTGATTTCAACGCAGAATATGATGGAAGCCAAATACCATTCTTACTTGTTGTCATAAAATTGCAATTTCCTAACGTGTGCACAATGAATTTGTGTAAACAGATACCTAATTGTCCTCGATGATTTGTGGAGTACAGAAACATGGGAAGTCATCAAATTAGCTCTGCCACTGGATAGTAAAAGCAGAGTAATTACAACTACACGCATCTATGCTGTTGCAAGATCATGTTCCTCAGATTGGAATGGTTGTATCTATCAAGTTATTCCTCTAAGTTCGAATGATGCTTGGATGTTGTTTCGAAGCAGAATCACTGGCTCCAAGGCCTGCTTACCTTCTGACTGGGAAAATATTGGTTACAAAATCTTGGAGAGATGTGAAGGTGTGCCACTAACCATAATATCTATAACTTTTTTATTGGCTAGAAACAGTGGCGTAGACAATGGGTGGTCCGGGTGGGCCACGGCCCACCCAAAAAAATCCGAAATTTTTTTTTACTAGGTCACAAATCAGCCTAAGTTGCAGCCCGTCACTCTGCCAGCCCAATTCAGGAAGGAGAACGGCCAGCCGGCCAGGTCTGGTCCGTCTGGATGCATTGCCGTGGACCGGTGGACGCAAAGACTCCATCACGCGTCGCGATCGATCTGGCTTCGTCGCTTCGACTTCAAGGGTATCGCTGCTATCGCACAGCACCACGGGCGACGGCACTGGCGACGGCGAGTCGGCGACTGGCCGCACGGCGCACCGCGCACGGCGCCGCACGCAGCACGCCCCGCCCCTGACGGTCGTCGGTCGACGCGGGCACGCAGGCACGCTGCCCGCCGGAGAAGACAGCGAGCCGAACGCAGGGAGAAGCCAGCGCGTGGTACGATTCATTTGTGGCGTACTAGGTTCTGATTTCTTCCTTAATTCTTCTTGTGTCTTTTTTAGTACTTTATAATTGTAATGGAAGATTCATTTGCAGTCTATTCATTAGTTCTTTTATTCATATAATTGGTGCAGAATTAATGAAATATGAAGAGAGATGGAGATATTGCTTCTCTATTTCGCAAACATACGGCTAAGAAGCATGCTGCTACACCTTCTCCTTCTCCAATTACGGTAGAAGGCCAAACTGAACAACAAGACGTCGTGGCCGTGGAAGAAGCCTTGGCACTACCATCCCCCCCGCTGTCGCCGCCGCCGCCACCGCCGCCACCACCACCAGTTTATGATATCGATCGCCTTCCACATGATCCGGGAGAAAGAAAGCCTATTGAAAGTTATCCGGCCAATGTTCAAGATGCAGTGCGGAGGGGATATGTTCTTAAAGATCCGTGTCAACCTTATGCACATGATTTTCAGAAAAGAAAAATTGGAACTAGATATCGATGCTTCAATATTCTATGGTTTCAGAGATATCATTGGCTTGAATATATCATCAAATATGAGTCAGCATTTTGCTTTGTATGCTACTTATTTAAAAAGGAAAAGGGCAAAGGCAGTAGGACTGATGCTTTTACTAAAGATGGTTGGAACAATTGGAACAGAGATGATACACTTGATAAACATGTAGGGGGTATAGGAAGTGTGCACAGAGCAGCCGAAGAAAGATACATTTTGTATTTAAATCCCACGGTAGCAATTGATGAACAACTTGACAAGATCACTAGTGAGGAGTACCGTCTTTACAGAACCAGGTTGACTTATTCACTTAGATGTTTGAAGTTTCTTTTGCATCAAGGATTGGCATTTCGTGGGCATCGTGAAAGTGAAGAGTCTACAAATAGAGGGAACTTCATTGAACTCTTGAAATGGCTTGCATCAAATAGTGAAGAGGTGAATAAGTTTGTTTTGAAGAATGCTCCAGGTAATTGCACTTTGACTTCCCCAGAGATACAACATCAAATTATTCAATGTTGTGCCATAGAAACTAGAAGAAAAATTATTGAAGAACTTGGTGATAACCATTATGCAATCCTAGCTGATGAGTCCAGTGATGTGTCTCATAAAGAACAATTAGCTCTTTGCTTGCGTTATATTGATAAGTTGGGAAGGCCAGTTGAGCATTTTCTTGGTGTTGTGCATGTGGATAATACCACTTTTTTATCACTTAAGGAAGCGATTCAATCTTTACTTGCTAGTCACCATTTGACTATAACTCAGATTCGTGGTCAAGGTTATGATGGGGCTAGCAATATGAAAGGAGAAATTAAAGGGTTGAAACCATTGATAATGAAAGAGTCTCCTTCTGCTTATTATGTGCACTGTTTTGCACATCAACTTCAACTAGTTCTTGTTGCTATTGCCAAGGGAAATAATGATTGTGTATGGTTTTTTGATCAAGTATCTCTCTTGTTGAATATTGTTGGGAATTCTTGTAAGCGCCATGACATGCTTCGAAATGCTACCCTTCAGAATATAATGAAAGCAATTGAGTGTGGGTCACTTGAAACCGGGAGGGGGCTAAATCAAGAGACGGTATTGCCTAGACCCGGTGAGACTCGGTGGGGCTCTCATTACAAAACTGTTGCAAATATAATTTGTATGTACGCAGCAATCCGTGATGTGCTCATAAGCCTCGGACAAGATGCTTCCCAAAAATCAGATTGGCCAAAAATACATACTATGGTTAGAGTGTTTGAGTCATTTGATTTTATTTTCAGTGCACACTTGATGCTTGTCATTCTTGGATACACAAATGATTTGTCCGAGTGTTTGCAAAGAAGGGATCAAGATATTCTTAATGCAATATCACTTATTAGTGTGGCAAAGAGAAGGGTGCAACAATTACAGTCAGATGGTTGGGTTTCATTTCTTGAAAAGGTGTCTTTGTTTTGCAATGAACATAGTGTTGAAATTCCTACAATGGAAGGTAACTATGTGCCTTATGGAAGATCAAGGAGGTTTGCTCCAACCCAAACAAATGATGATCATTTTAGAAGAGAAGTATATATTGGGATTATCAATCAAATTAGTTAAGAACTTGATAATCGTTTTGATGAGGTCAATTTGGAGTTGCTTTCTTGTATGGCAGCCTTGAACCCCGCTAAGTCATTCGCTTCTTTTGACGTACATAAGGTTCGTATACTCATTTATTTCTCTTCTAATGATATTATATATATATATTGTTTCTTGAAGCCCTTGTATTGAATTTTTTGTTTTCACAAAAGGTACGCCGACTTGCTGATTTCTACCCAGAAGATATTAAAGGTTCTGAATTATTTAGACTTCAAATGCAACTTGAAAACTATATTGATGATGTGGGCAAAGAAGATACCTTCAAAGGTCTAAACAATCTTGTTGACCTTTCGGTTAAGCTCGTTGAGACCAAGAGAGATAAAGTTTATGATTTGGTGTACTTACCTCTTAAGTTGGTATTGATTCTACCGGTGGCAACGGCAAGTGTTGAAAGAGCATTTTCTACTATGAATTTTGTCAAGAATAAATTGAGAAATAGAATGGGGGATAACCTTTTGGATGATTATCTAGTCACTTTTACTGAGAAAGATGTTTTCTTCGAAGTGGATGAAAAAGAGATTATGGACACCTTTATGCTACTTAGGAAGCGTAGGCCTAACAGGAAGTGATATTGTACTCTCCCTCTCCAAACTATTTTAGTCAAGTAAGTATATTTTAAATCAATTTTATCTTTACTTTTGATTTTGCATTATTTGCTTGACTCATCGTTGATATATTTACCGTACCAAATTTTTTTAATGTTAAGTGGGCCCACCCAAACCCCCAAACCTAGCTACGCCACTGGCTAGAAACCTCAATTGGTATGATGTATATGAAAATATGTGTGCTCCTGAAGATACAGAAGGAATGGCAAACTTATTACTCCATAGTTACAATGATCTTCCTCAGCCTCTCAAGTTGTGTTTCTTGTACCTAAGTCTATTTCCAGAGGACTACACAATACCTTGTGGTCACATAATAAGGTGTTGGATAGCACAAGGATTAATATCAGAAAATCATGAGGGAACTGCAGAGGAAGTAGGAGAGAGTTACCTGAAATCTCTGAAAGCTAGAAGTATGATTGAGCCTGTTTGTTGCAGCAATGATGGTAAACTAGAGTCCTTTCGTATTCCAAGTATCATTCTAGCTCTCATCAAGTACATATCTGTCAATCATAATTTTGTCACTATGCTAAACAATGACGAGCCTCCGTCTGTATTACATAGTAAAATTCGCCGGCTATCCATCATCAATATCAATCAAGAATCTGACATCCCAGCATCAATGGACATATCTCATGTTCGCTCACTACATATCTTTGGCGGTGTCGGGATGAAACTTGCACTTAAGCATTTGAGCTTTCTGCGGCTTTTGGAGCTGAATGGTTGTAAAGATTTGAAGAACAGCATTATCGAGGAGATTCCTGGTCTTACCTCTTTAAGGTACTTGAGCATACGTGAGATGCCAACCAGTGAACTTCCAGGTCAAACTGGACAGCAGCAGAAGACGAATCAAATGAGTGGCAGCTGCTATCTCAACATGATCCCAGAATGGTTCAGATCACTTACACTACTTCAATATGTATGCATTGAGATCACTTACACTACTTCAATATGTATGCATTGATATCTTGAAGGTAGATAATAAGGACCTACAGTTGCTCTCGGAGTTACCTTTGCTTAGGCATCTATCTCTGGCATACAAAACCGTGCCCAAAGAAAAGCTTAAGATCGGTAGTACTGGATTTTCAGTTCTTAAGGAACTTCACTTGCATTCTCTAAGGGAAGAAGACCTATCATTTGACCCGGAGGCTGTGCCCAAATTTGAAATAACATTGTCAAGTTCAGGTGCCTCAAGAAAAGTGATATCAGAAACAATCAATGATGGTGCGGCTTAGGCCATGTAAGTGTGATCCGTCCTGTCACCACAAATTTTTTTGGAGATATATATATATATATACACCTTTGCTTAGGCAACTATCTATCTCTGTCACCACAAAAGAAATTTGGTATTTGTTCGATTATAATGCGAAAGATGTAAATATGTGTTCTTCCAAATATGGTATAGTATATATTTTCATTGCGAAGGGCGGCCCTGGTGCAAGCGGTAGAGCTTTATCGTCTGTGACCAAGAGGTCCAGGGTTCAAGCCCCAGCCTCTACACATTTATGCAGGGATGGCTGTTGGCTATTTTCCCTTCCCCAGACCCCGCAGTACGGGAGCCTATGGCACTGGGTACCCCTTTATATATTTTCATTGCCCGAATTACACATTATTTTCATCTCGAAACTATAAAACCAGATAGCAGACACCATCTAACTGTCAAAACCTAGACTAATCTAGTCCTCTAGACAGTTTCAAATGTGGTTTCCATTTTTCTGAAAATAATAAAGTTGGTTTGATATATAAAAATGCTTAATATTTATTTTAAATAATAGAAGTATGAAACTAGAATCATTTTTTTCTAAATATATTTTCCTATACGTTGGAGCTTTTTAAACTTATTTGCATTTTATTTGTTTAAATAAATATTGAGAACGACAATGAGAAATACTGAATATAAATAAACAAAAGTCAAAATATTGTATATAGATCATACACATATAGATAATATGTTAAAAAATAGTACTAGTTTCATATATTTACTGGTTTTTAAAAAAAAAAAGAAACCCACCTTTGAAACCAGCAAGAGGGCTAGAATTGTTTAGTTTTCATTGTTGGTAAACTTTGTTTACTTCTACTTAAATCGCTGAAGCTGTGGTAGAGCCTTATATTCTGAATTATTTGTTGATTTCTTTTATATAAACTGGCGTACAATGACCATACTATACAACTCAATGGGTGTTAATAACCTAAATTGAATGTTAACTCGCTGCTGGAATGCTGTTCTAGGTATTGTGGGTGACGAAACCTCTGAGATGGTACCATCTGCTCTAGGTGGAAGGGTGAAGATCATAGGCGATGGTTCGTCTACTGCGAAGGCCCTTGTTTACTGCACTAGAATAAATATATTTTTCAGTACACATAATATTTATATTCTCAGTGAAAGAAACTCTATATTTCCTAAAATGCAAGGAGGTACTTATTGTGTGTTGTCAGCAGCCTCCTGTTTGTGTGTTATGAAGTATGATGTATTGGATAAATGAACTAAAAATTTTAGGGACCTCTTTATTTCTATAATACAACTGAGATTGGGCAAGACAAAATGGTGTTTTCTCTATTCAATTTTACTAATATATACTTTTTTATTGCGAACATACTTATCTATGTATGCCACGTATAGAAGGAACCCACTATAGGTCACTAATTGCTAATTATCAACTACCGAGTTAGGACCCAGTTTGATACCATCTGATTACAATATGCAGCTTATATAATCAAATTATGATCTAAACAGGATTTATTATATGATGACTATTATAAGGAAAACACTTGATTTAAATCTCATAATCCAGATGAGACCGGCTTTCGTAGGATTATGGGTACTAAAAATCTCATAATCCAGATGAGACCGTCAACTTGATAGACTAGTATTCAGCTACACACCTTCTGCAATCGATGTCAAATTTGGCATGTTCGTTCATAACTTGAAGACGTTGTTGACTGAGAAAGGCGAATGGTGCAAGAAATGTGATGTGCACTAGCCCATTGCTAGTCCGGAGAGGGCCGGAGATCCTTGGGAGGGTCGATGGTGGCTGCTGGCCCCCTGCACACCGCCACCGTCAGCCCCCTCCTCCACTTCCCTCCCTCTCCGGTGCTGTAGTCCCAGCAACGACTGGGCTGGGGTCCTTCCCTCCTCGCGCCGCACCTGTGATGGTGAGCATTTTGTGGTGGATGGGTCGGCCCCTAGTTCCAGTCGGCCCTGTGTCCCAGGGTGAGGGGTTGGAGGATGAGGTCATCATTGGGGATGTTTTGGATGATGATGAAGATGATGAGGAAGATGCAGTTCCTGCCCCGGCGTCCTCCATTGACAACGGTGTGCGCACGCCACGGGTGCCGCTGCCGTCGCCATCATTATTGTTGTTGGTTTGTGGCCCATCTCCGCGACTATCTAAATCTCTCTCCCCCATGCTGCCACCTTCCATCCTAGAAGCAGCTCGATCGGCGCTCGAAGGCTAGGTGCTAGGCGGACACTGACCCCTGGGCAGGCAGCTTCGACGACGAGGCCGCTCTTGCTACCACGCGCCCATCATACCTGGATGAGGCTTGCAAGTCTCTTTGGGTCACACCTCCGCCCTTGGTCGGGGATGTGAATGCGACGTGGAGTGTTTCTGCAGTAGAGGGTGCCCCCGGATGCCTTCATGGGAGAAGAGGCGGCAGTGGTGGCATCGGCGGTGTAGGTCCTGTGCCCTACCACCATCGCAGCCCACGCAGGTGCCAACGCACCGTCACCTCGGCTCGCAGCAGGCTATGATGGTTCCGGTGCTCTAGCGGCTTCTCCCGCTGCGCCTGGCGTCGAGCTCAGCGGCCTTGTTGTAGGCCCATCGTCAACACCGATGCTTTTCAGACTCAAGTGCCGCCATCTTGTCCCGCCGAAGCTTGTGGGCATTGCTTCAACTGCCTCACGCACAACCATGTCGCTGCTCAATGTCGCTCGTCGTTGCGCTACCTCCATTGCAAGGATAACAGCCATCGAGCAATGGCGTGCAAGCATGGTCATTCATCGTTGTACAAGCATGGCCTGTCGCCTTCTTGTCCTGTGGAGTGGCTGACCAGGTTGTCTTCATTTCCACAACAGCACCGCAGCCTACCAGTATTTCCACCTACGGGTAATGTTTGATGACCGTCTGAGACTAGAGGCCTTCGTCGTCCAATGGAATATGGACCCCGCCACTTCTGGTGAGGACTTCTCCCTTGCTCTTGCGCACTCGCTAGCAGACACCAGCAAGCTGCCACACCAAAGGATTTCTTGGAGCACTGTTTTTTGAAGTTTAATGTATCTATGGGTGCGGGCGGGGGTTGTGGGGTCAGCAGGGAGACCTTTATTGCATAGTTTTGCAGGAAGGCAAAATGAAAACACAAGCGGGGCTCTAGGTGCCTGAGCCCACAGTGGACATTTTTCCATGCTGGGATTTCGATCCCATAGCTGTTGAGGTAGAGGCACACCAGGCTTTGTTGGAGGTGGCTCCAGCAGTGGACCTCTCTCTCTCTCTCTCAAGCCCTGATGATGGTGGCTCAGGCCATGTTCCAGGACTCCGAGAGCTGGAGCAAGTTGGGCCACCCATGGTCCAGGGCGACACCATGCTCTCTGTCACCAGAGAACAAAGCCTATCCCACGACAAGGGCTGATGGCACTCCAATTCGTGGCACATAGCGATCACGTCGTCAGAGCTATCGGCTTCGATGACCTTCTAGAGCCATGCAGTCTAACATCTTCGGACGATGATCTGCCAGCGGAATCTTCAATGCCATTCTTTGTGCATGAAGAGATTGAGGCGGAGGTCTATCTCCCGATGTCTACGCCGCTCATCCATGCCAGTCCGAGCTAAGGCGCTCGCGGACACTAGTGTCTGTCCACTCCCTCAGGCAAAGAGGCCGCATCGCGGACAGGCCGCGTGCAGCAAATGCAACTGTGCAGGCGCAGGGGTCCTTCTCAAGAAGCTGGGGTTCGAAGTTCAGAGGACGAACCCGATCAAGACATTGAATAGAAGTTCAAGGTTGCATTTTGAGGCGGCATTATGTCAGCAAACAAGCAGCCATGCTTGCAGATCCTCCTCATCGGTGGCTGGGGCTTCGACATCATTGCCATGGACCTGAACCTGGCCGGCCTGGAGGATGAGGTGGCCTGAGCGGACAGGCCTGGTATCAACTACAAGCACCTTGGTGGATTTGAGATTTGGACTCCAACATGGTAGCAAAATAGTTCCAATTTATGTAATTGTTCACGTGTTTTTTGGATGTGTAGATCTTGGTAACCAGGGTGTTACTAGGCCTACAGTGGTGCAACAGAAACTTATTCTGGTTAATGAAAAGTGTGGTCTCAAGAAATAATCGAATAAAGGTAAATCATCGGGTTGTATATAGTTGAGCAGGTCTCGAAGTATTTTTCCCTTTTTCGGATTGGAATCCTTGAAAGGTACCGAGGGGTTCTACCTCTATCTGTTCCCATGAGTGAATGTTGAGTTTAGGGATGAGTGCCAGTCAGAAGCTGTCTCCTTGACTTCCATGACGAAATATTTGACCAAACTTCTTGTGTCGTGTCCAGCCAAAACTATGGTGGTTTTTCGAACTGTAGTGCTATAGAAAGTCATCTCCCGCAAAGCTAGCGATTGCTTTGGTCTTTTGGGGTGTTGCTGTCTTTGTTTTTTGCTTCACCAAATATGTTGTATCTTGTTCTATTTTGAGGTTTGACCTATGAACACACGTAAACCCTATCACAAGAGCATCTTCGAAGAATGGCCAGCAAATCCTCAAGATTGAGAAAGTCACCATATACACCTCACCGAGTCACCGTTGATGTGAACGTCATCTACAGCTGAAAGCACAAATATTATTAAATCGTGAAATATTTGATTCACCGGAAGTGCTACTAAAACCTTTGTAATCAGTAGCCTTTCGCACCAGGAATAATATCGATAAACCTGCTAATATTTGTCTGCTTTAGTCTCCAACTGCCAATCGATATCTTCCGTGAATAATGCCGCATACGAACCAGCGGGCGACCACTAGCGATTTCAGGTATGGCGACCCTGGCCCAGAATCTGGGGCTCATCCTCTTTATACTAATTCTAATAATTTATTAGCAAACCATGCAATTAACTCTACATGATGCGGAGTACATTTTTAAAAAGGAAATGATGCAACAACGTACACATACGTATATTGTTACAATAATAACTAGTGTCGATCGTCGTGTTATACAGCTTTTGTATGGGTCTTTCTTCTAATATATCATGCATGTGCATCTCTCTCACTGAGCGATTCTGGTGCAACAACCGGCATGAACTTTGAGTCTTTTCACGTGTGAACTCCGTACGGATCCGTCGAGAGAAATTGTTTATGGATGCAAAGCTTCGCGTGCACGCCATTCTGTCAGAGATGCATCTCCCGTAACGCGGTAATGATGCCTTGCACTTGGTCCACCCACCCCAACCCCCAACTTGATCTTTACTCGATTTCAGCCAAACAATGACGCTCTTAATTAGCTAGTGCGCACGAGCAGCATGGCTGCTGGTCACTCGGCTGCTTCGTATAGGGTACGAAACCAAAAGGCAACGGCGTGGGAAGAAACACAAATAAAGTATCCCTAAAGCCTGTTTAGCGCGGAGTGTCTTGCACTAATGCTCCGGCCCGGACTTATTTGGCGAGAGCTGAAACTAGAGCAACAATGGCAGAAACTGATGTGATTGATCAAATTTTGAAACAAAATGAAGAGTGGTGACTTGTAATGTTTATCACACTCGGGTTCCTTCGTGCTGAAGGGAACAGTTTGCGAAGAAGGCCGCAAGCGCTCAGCCGATACCGTTGTGAGAGCTATCCAAATATATGTTGGTGACTGGGGAGAAACAAATTCTTCTAAGCAATCGGTTTGCTTTTTTTTTCGCGACCGGGTCTTCACCCGTTTTTCATTAAGAGGAAGCGAAACAAATTACAAACTTGCTAAGCCAAGCTGGCAAGCAGCCGTACCACCATTGTGCGACAAACTCCCTAACTACTGGGTTCTAAAAATAGATTATTACAATATTACACCATTGTGCGACAAGGACAAAGAAATTGCCGCCACCGGACTAAAGCTGCCTAGAACCCAAAGTTCCGCTTCCTTCACTACCTCCTGACAGATGACCTGGACCGGGGATGTGACATGCCGGAAAACTCTGTTGTTTCGCTCCTTCCATAGTCTCCACGCGACTAGCAGGACGACGGCATCGAACACTTTGCGAGAGTTGCGGTCTAGCCGACGCCGATTGTCAATCCACCAAGCACCAACGCTGTCTTGTTCCCTTGGCACAAGATTACCTAGATGCAAAGGACTGAGGATGCGATGCCATACCTCTCTCGCAAAGCTACAGCCAAGCAATAAGTGGTCACAGGTTTCCGGAGCTTGATCGCAAAGAGCGCATGCATCACAGGACTGCAAGCCATGCCGCACTCTCCGCTCCGACGTCCACAGCCGTTTATGCAGCACATACCAAAAGAACATCTTAACCTTAGCTGGTGCCTTCACTTGCCAAAGCTCATGGGCACCAAGCAGGCTGGACGACCCATGGAAGAAGGCTCTGTATGTGGCTGCTGAGGAGTATGCGCCGTCCGTCGACCACTTCCAAAAGAATTTGTCCGGCTGACCCGGCTGCAACACAACCGTCGACGCGAGCGACCACACCCGAAAGAAATCCCGGAGCACCTGCACCGTCGTGGCACCATTGACGTCCCTTGCCCACTGATAGTCGAGCAACGCGTCCCTCAAGCACACGTTTTCGGCCGGTCCTTGTTGTTGCACGGAAGAGCGACGGTGCGTAAGCCTTTAGTGGACCTACAGGAGCCCAGTTGTCCGTCCAGAACATGACTGAGCTGCCGTCCCCCACCGATATGGATATGCTTGCTGAACACATGGCCGCGACGTCTTTCTCTACGCGCGATGGGAGCCTCGCCCAAGGACTACCGCTGTCCGTGCGCGCCAACCATGCCCAGCGCAGGCGCAGCGCGTAGCCGAAGAAACGCAAGTCGACGATGCCCAGCCCGCCAAGTTCTTTAGGCAGGCGAGCAGATGTCCAAGCCACCTTGCATTTTCCGCCGTTGCACGATTCCTTGCCGGACCAAAGAAAAGCGCACCTCCTCTTGTCAATTTGTTTGATTGCCCACGCGGAAAGACAACAAGCGATGCTCACATGAACCGGTATAGCAGAGAGGGTGGCCTTGGTGAGCACCAATCTGCCGGCGTTGTTGAGCAGACCAGACTTCCAAGTTGGGATTCTGGCCGCTACGGCATCGATCAAAGGCTGCTCGTCAGCATGCCGAAGTCTACCCAAAGAGAGAGGAATTCCCAGGTATTTGCAGGGTAGAGGTGCGACTGCTCACGGGAACACCTCCCGGATAGCCAGCACAGACTGCTCATCGCACCGAATGGGTGTCGCCTGGCACTTTTCGACGTTGGTGATCAAGCCAGAAGCCCCCGCGAACAGGGATAGGATTTGTGACAGACATGTAAAATCCTAGATGCGTGGCGCCAGCAACACGACCATATCGTCCGCATACAATGACGCTCTGTGTTCGATGCAGTTGCCAGGCAAGGGAGATAGTAGCGATCGCCGATCCGCTTCTCTAATGAGAGCATTGAGCACCTCCATGGTGATCACGAATAGCATCGGTGAGATGGGGTCTCCCTGCCGGAGGCCGCGCGCATGCGCGATCCTATGACCCGGCCTGCCATTAACAAGGACTCTGGTGCTCGCCGTCAAGAGCAGCACGGAGATCCAATTTGTCCATCGCTGCGAGAAACCGATGTGCTGTAACAGCTCAAGAAGGAAGGGCCACGCTACTGAGTCAAATGCTTTTGCGATGTCTACCTTGAGCAGGACCGTGGGGAATCGCCTGGCGTGCAGCCACCGACACGCTAACTGGACTGCTCGGAAGTTATCATGGATGACGCGGCCCTTAATGAAAGCACTCTGGTTGGCTGCGACAATAAGCTTGAGCTTGGGCGCTAGTCTTCTTGCCAGGCATTTGGCAAATATTTTGCTGAAGCTATGCATCAACGAGATCGGCAGGTAGTCCTTGAGGTTAGTCGGAGCCTGAGTCTTCCTCAGTAAAATCATGAATGCATCATTGAGGAGGTGGAAACTCCTTGCATCAAGCGACCACAGGGCGTTTAGTGCTTCCAGCACATCGACTTTGATTGTTTGCCAAGCAATTTTGTAGAAGAGGCCTGTAAACCCATCCGGTCCAGGTGCTCGGTCAGCAGGCATCTCTTTTATGGTATCCCACACCTCTTGCTCAGAAAAGCAGACGTCTAGGCCTGCCAGATCAAGCTGTGGAATGAGGTGGTCGAGGTTGATTCTGTGCTGGCGCTGGAACGGCTTTCCCAATATTTCGTTGTAGTAGTTATAAATAACCTCCGACTTTGCCTCATTGGACGAGAACCACGTACGTACCGTTCTGACAGATCGCTGGGATGAGGTTCTTTCTGTTGCGGTGACAAGCTTGTAAATGAAATAATTTCGTGTTCGCATCCCCCTCCTCAAGGAATCGGATTCTAGAACGCTGACGCGCGATAGTCCTTGCCATGGAAGCCAACCCGAGGCTACGCTTCTTGAATTCGCTGCGTATCTCCTGCTCCCCGGCCGAAAGTGTTCTATGCTCCTGAGCCGCGTCGAGCTGAGCTACGATTTCTCTGTCCCGGAACAGGTCGACACGAACACTGCCGACCTTCTGCATGCTCCAACACTTGAACGCTTTCGCCGTGTTTCGGAGCTTCTGATCAAGGCGCCTACAAGCATCAACCCTCGGGGGGACATCAGCGTTCCAGGCCTGGTGCACGACCTCCGCGAATCCATCTAGCTTCACCCAAAACGACTCGAATCTAAAACGCGGCTTGGCCCATGGAACCGTGCATAGCTGTAGGAGGAGAGGTGCATGGTCCGAACAGTCAGACGACAGGCAGCGCAAGTGATGGTATGGAAAGGCCTCGAGCCATTCGACTGACCCAAATGCGTGATCTATGCGTTCCATCGTCGGACTCCGCCGTCCATTACTCCAAGTGTACAACCTCCCATGCAGGAACAACTCTTCAAGGCGGCAGTCATCGATTAGACGCCAAAAACGGCGCATGGCCCTGTAGTCTAACCTGTCATTGTTTTTATCTGCGGCCATATAAATTTGGTTGAAGTCACCACAGACGAGGACTGGACCGACCGCTGCCGAGCACACCTGTCGCAACTCGTCGAGGAACGCAGCCTTGAGAGCATCCAATACTGGCCCATACACCGCACAGAACGTCCACGGGGACTCCGAAGACTCCGCAGACGCGATGACAAACGAAATGGAGTTCGAACGAACTGTACGGCTAGAGACCAACCAAATATTTCGACGCCAAGCGACAATGATTCCCCCGGAAGCGCCCAGGGAGGGGAGACAAACGTAGTCGAAATCAGTTCCCATTAATTCACTGGCCATGGTCATAGAAAGCACATCAATCTTAGTCTCGACCAGACAAAGCACGGAGACGCGTTCTTGCAACAAGAATTCGCGTACGACATCTCTACGTGCTCGCATGTTCAACCCACGCACATTCCAGATCATGATGTTGTTACCTAACATTTTAAAACACTCATTGTGCGACGTCAAGCCCCAAGGCTTTCAAGCGGCCCCGACCGCACGGCGGGCACTCTTCTGCTTACCATGCAGCAGTATCTGCATGGCTTTCTCAGCCTCACCAGCGAGTGCAACCTGAAACGCTGCATCATGTAGCTCCGGAAACGATGCTTCGTCTGGGCGCGCGGTCTGGACATCGCAGCCTAGCTTCTTCATGGGCGCGCTGCTTGGCGGTGAGGCGGGCACTGTGTTTGGGCAACCAGTCCAGCGTGCCCTCCCCCGCCGGCTCCTTGGTCTTGCGCAGGATGAGCGTGTTGAGCAGCGGCGGAGATAGCGGCAGCCTGAGAGAGCTGATGAAATCGTCAACAGTTTCGGAGAGGGCAGGCAAAGCAGCAGCACCTGGCCGCGCATCCTCTGTTATGGCGACAATGTCTTGATCATCCTGGGCCACAGCATTGTCGGGCCACACCGGGTCCTCCCCTGCATGAAGCAACATACCCGACCGAAGCGGAGAGGCCGACTCAGACGCAGCGCCCGACCTGAAGTTGCCGCACCTCTCGTGGGCCATCGGGCTGGTGCACTGGGCCAGAATGTCCTGCCGGCCCACCATCAATGCAAACTCTTCTTCTAGCATCCTCCCCACGACCCCTTGCTGGGCACAAGACACCACGCCAGCCAAGGGGTCACGGTCGATGGTCAGGATGGACAGTTGACCCACGACTCGCGCCACGCCCATGCTTGTCAGAACCTGAATTCTCGGCGTCCTGCAGGCCGCCTCAACCCACATGGGGTCGTCAGACGGAAGCTTGACAGGAGAGAGTGAACGGCCATCGCATGGCCCTAGTCCCATCGCGCGATCCGGGCTGGCGACGACATTCGACCGTCGCGACGCAGGAAAACTGGAGAGCAGCGTCAGGGCAGGATTCGCGGCAGGCGGCACAGGGGCAGGAATCGCGGCCGCCCTGGACACGACAGTGCAACGCACCCGGCCCACCGTGACGGCCGCCTGACGCTGCTGGAACGGGGCCGCGAAGCTGCGCTGCATCCTCGGGTCCTGCGCCCCTCCGAACCTCGTCGTCCGGGGGCGACTGCCACCGCCGCCGCTCGCCTGATAGCCGGGGTGGACGCCGTTGTGGTTGCTATCGTCGCTGTCCTCCTCATCTTCTCGGCGACCGGGTGGAACGCTACAAGCAGTGGCCACCAAAGGGTTATTTGAAATTAAATGTTTCCTTCATATCAGTGATAAGGATGGAGGGTGTGTAAAACATATGTTGAATGCCTTCCAGGCCGAAACGATAGCCTGTCTACAGGGTGTCTTATCGGCTAGCAGCATGGGAATAATTGGTCATTTAATTTGATCCTGGAAACAGTTGCACTAAAGTTCAAGCAAGCAGTGTCGTCGTCAGTGGCTGGAGGTCTTGTGAAACAACTAAAGTTCAACATTTCAACAAACTTTATAAGTTTTGAGTGTTTTTGATATCCCGATATCTTGTAACAAGGCAGCTAATACCATGTCATCAAGGAACTTTGAGATGAAGCCAAACGTTGATAGCAGGCTTTGGAATACATCATCGTATAAGGCCTTCCTCCTAGCTCCCCGTACTGCCCAACATATGACCAACAATTTCTGAAAATCCTCTGCAGATAGTGTTTCTTGCATGAAGAAATACCGTGATCATGGGACGCCGGACCCAGAAGTTTGTTGTGACTTGTGACCGGACCGGGCCGAACTAGTGAACAATCACTATCATAAAGCCGACGAAACATTTGGCAGCTTGACGTGAGTGCGGTTTGCGATCCGGTGGTATATTGGCCTGTTGGGCTTCTTGTATCTGTATCTGCTTCATGTATGTACACACCATATACTCGTAGCTAGGCTCTACACTACCGTGCATGTGTTCACAAAAAGCTAAAACGTGAGGACTTGTTATGGATTGCTCCACATACTGCACCGTGAAAAAACTTCACAAAAGCTAGATGTAACACCCTAAATTTTGCATTCTTTTAAAATAGTTGAATTTGATTTATTTATGTAATTTTGTGTTCATCCAAATTAATAAACTAATAATTTTGGGAAATTAAAATCAGTTATAAGATGAACACATGTTGATGCATTCATGCTGCTGCATTCTTATTTATGTACTCATTGGGTTTGCTTTAAACTGAAATGGATTTCAAAATCCTTTTAAAATAGTTTTGCAAAGCTGATTCAGAGTGAGAAAATGGTATTTCTTTTCTTCTCCCTCTCCTTCTTGGCTTTCAGCCTGCTGGCCCATTCCCCAGCAGCTCACCCGCATTCCCCTCCCTCTCTGCTCTCGTCGCAAGAGCCGAAGCTGGAACCGCCGTCGCGCCGCGCCGCGCCCATGATCGTGGGAGCGTCTTCGCGTCCCCGGCCTCAATAAATAGGGGAGCATATCCGTCTCCGTGTTCCCTTGATGTTCCCCGCTCCAGTTTCCACTCGCGAGCGCCCAGAAACCGCAGCGCGATCCGCGCCGGAGCCGCCGGTGCAGTGTCGCCGCTCTGCCACCTCGCTGCCACAATTCGACCTCCGTTGAGTTCCGTCGTGCAGTAAGGAACCTTCCGAAGCTCTTTATTCGTTGAATTTCACCTTCACTAGCTCACATTCCGTCTTCGTCCTTCTCAGAACTCCGACGTCCGCCGCTGGCCGTGGTCCGCCATCCTCGGGTCTTCTCCGCTTCGATTCCTCTCCGTGGTGAGCTTCGAGTTGTTTCCCTCTCCCTATCTTTTCGAATCATGGCCTTTTCGACCTTGCTCGCGTGCGCCGGCAACCTCGTCGCCGCCGGCCATGGCGCCCTCAGCGCCAGCCGCGTTGCCCGGCCGTGATTTGCTCCTCATTTGAGTCGCATCACCTTCCTCTATCGCTCGGTGCTTTAGGTTTTCCAGTTAGTGGCCCGTTGGCCTCGATTCCCAAGCGCCGGCGAGCTCCTGGCCGCCGTTCATGGCTGCTCCGTCGTGCTTTTTTTTTATATAAGAAAGAGAGTGCTCCGTCGTGCTGATTCTGAATCAGCCGACCAGCCTCTTCCCTCTCTGTCCCTCCCATTTAATTCCGTCCGTCTAACCTGCGATCTATGGCTCAGATTAGAACATACCCCTTCGTGGGTCAATTTTCTAAAGTGACCCTGCGCTCTTATGTATTTCTGCCCACCGTCCTTAGCTGATTCAAAATCTGAATTTCGTTTTCATTTATTTAAATTCGTTTATACTTTACGGTATTTACAGTTTTGCCATCAGTAGCTTATAATTAGCATACCTTTCACGTTTTCAATCCGAATTCGGTGATTTTGGCGTCTGTGTTCGTAACGATGCATGGAATAATTTTATAGACTTTTAACCATGCTTTATATCTGTTGGTGTAATGTTCTAATCATATACTTGTTTGCTATTCATGAATGCCTTTGGAATGTGTGTTGTTGCTTGTCGGATGAGTTCAGACGGTGAGGACTACGTTGGAGGCCAGGAGTACTTCGGTGACCAGCAGGATCAGCAAGACCCTTCTGAGCAAGGCAAGTTAGCATGGGACCCTCCTTGTTGACCTATACATCATTAATGGTTTAATCATTCTGCATGTGTCCACATTTGTACCCTTAAGGACATCCTAGCGATTTGATATCTTATTCCTTGCTACATATGGTTTACATGCATATGGGTAGATTTCTAGTGCTTAACATAATGATAAAAGAACTGAATGTTGACTAATGACTCCTTTCGAAATGATGTAAAACTTGCTATATAGCATAAGAACTTATCTGTCAGCAAAATCTGGGATTGACAGTGCAACTGTGAAAGTCATATGGCTCTGATTTTAGCTCATTATGAGGATCTTTACTAGCATGTTAGAGGTTACCTTTTTAGGCGCAAAAGGGGCTTGCCACGATGGGTGTAGTTCTGCCTCTGTTCCTATGTGTATAGCCGCGATGGAATTGTGCCATGGGAAAGGGGGGACTCCACATCTGCCTACCGAGGAAACCTATAGCAGCCCTAACTTGTTAGTAGAGGCCTTTAAAAGGCTTCATAGTGAACCCTGCCGGTCTTTCTTGGTAGAGGGCTAAGAGGTCGACGGACTCGGGCATAAGGGCAAATTACGGATCACAGTGAAAGTGCACAACCTCTGTAAAGTGTAAAACTGTTATAACAGCCGTGCTCACGGTCACGAGTGGTCCAGAAAACTCATAGAATAAATGGTTCTTATCTTGTAGCTTGCTTAATTACTCATGATGATATATGATGATTTAATGATGATGATATCATGGTTCAATTGTTCTATTTTTCATAAGTGGGATAATTGGGTTGCTCAAGCATAACTTATACATTTTAATACTAAAACTTTGACATAATAAAAGTGCTTAACTGCAGTAAGCCTGTGTCAAGCCTTTCGAGCTTCATGAACCCTATGATAACTTGCTAAGTATGAGGTGTACTTACACTTGCTTTACTTTTCTTTATTATGGGTAACAGATGTCAGTTCCTATGTGGACTACCCTGAGGATTACTAGGCTTGAGTTCACCAGTTGACCATCCCTGTGGAGGAGTATCTATGAGAGCTAGTTATTTTATATTTTTCGCTTGTGTTGTAAAGACTATATGTTAATGTTTATCGCTATGTAATATACACTATGATGATACTATTTGTAATTTGTCTATGCGACTGATCCTAAGGTGCACATCATGTTTATGCATTCAATTTTATCCTTAAAATTGGGTGTGACACTAGACTTTCTTAAGCACCTTTTCAGGTGTCGTTTTAGAAATCAGCAGCTTCTGCTTCCTATATTAAAAAAATATATATATCAGTTACGTGCCATCGGCTCAAGGCAGTAACGAATAATTATTCAATATAGGAATCAGTGGACAGTGATGATGAAGTTTAGAAGTGAGACAATAATCTAACATGGCAGTAATAAAAGCTTATAAACAAATTGTTTGTTTATAACTTATCGTGTGGGCTTAGTAATGGTTAGGCCACATCCTGTTTTGCATTTCAATTCTATTCAGTCAACTACAAATGGGCCTATACCATAGTTGCACATTCTAGTTGAAAAAAGTCCATTTTTCCTCTGCCATTTTTTGCGAAAGTCCAATTTTCCTCCCTAAACTGCAGAACCCGGTAAACCAGTTGCCTCAGTTTTTCAAACCATGTATTTTACCTCTCTAGAATGGTTTTGAAGACGGTTTTATCTTTTTATTTTTTATTTATTTTGGCTAAATCTTTAAAATATCATAGTAAATAATAAAAAATTATAAAATTAAAAAATTAATTTTGTTGGACCACATGAGTAGATCTACACACTAAATACATAATATGTTATATGCGGTGCTTGGACACGCAGCTAGCCAAGTCGGTGTTTGTAACATACTAGATGTTAATACGTAATTAAAATATTAATAATATGCATTATCAAGCATAATCATTGAGCATCATAACATAAATGCATTCATGTTTTTATAATATCTTTTATGTGATGCTTAGTTTTATACATGAAATAATGATGTTTAGGGTTTATTTAAAGTTTTTTTATCATTTTATGTGATTCTGCAAGTAGTTAAAACAACTAAAATTTATCTTTCTATCTTGTGCTTTGCAATCTTATGTATTAGGATAACCATGATATGTCTTAAACTAAAACAAGTTTACATTTGTAGGTTGGTTGTGCCTTTGAAGTGATGAGTTGGTTGATAATTCAAAAACTACTTTTAAAACTCTGTTTTACTCCTCTTTCTATATTTTAATATCTATATGGAATTTTGAGATACTCTCAAAATATGGTTTGTAGATCTTTTAAAGAGCTACAATTTTGATATTCAAAGTTTTCAAGTTTCTAAAATGAATTTTAAATGAATTTGAAAATACAGTTTTCCAGCACTTGTTCTCTTCTGATTTTAAATCCATATTTCAAAAATAATGCATATTTTGGAAAAACTTTGTATAAGAAAAATGTTTGGTTTGAAAAGTTAAGCATTCCGTACATTGGAAGATTTTTAAGTTATTTAACAAAATCAAAAGATATTTAAAATATTTGTTCCAGGGTTTTGTCCCCTTTTCAAAATTTATTCAAAATTCATATTTCCACTCAGAATCTGAGAACCTTCCTTTTGAGAAAAGTGTAGATCATCAAATTTTGATCATTCCATAGATTGAAAGTTTTCAATTTCTATTCAAAATCTTGGAGTAATTTGCAAAATTCATGTAGTGGCATTTATGTAAATACATCAAATCACGAGTGCCAGCTGCTGCTTCACCGCCGGTGATCTTCCACGAGCTTCTGGGAACGTCCGACGGTGCCAGCTCCACCTTGCTCGCCTTCACCTATAAGTACCAGGGTCGGACAACGTGCCCGGGTTTTCTTTCCCCTGCTTCCGCTCCACCGTCGTCGTGCTCAGCTCGGCCGGCAAAAATTCGTCGTGGTTACTCCACCTTCATCTTCTCCATCTTGTCATCAGCCTCGCCTCCTCGTTGCATGCCTACTGAGCTACTCCACGCCCTCTCTCGCCACCTTAGTCGTGCATGCCATCGTCGTCCATGAGCTCCGCAACAGCGTCGCCGCCGGCATCTCCTCCGTGGCCGGGCACCACCGGTGATCGGTTTTCTTTCTTTTCTGCACTGATGGTGTCGCCTCATCTTCCTGCTTCTCATGCGCTCTTCGTTTTCCTCAGACGGAGTCCAGACGCGCGGGAACGCCGCTGTGCTGCCCAGTTCGTGCCACCCCATAGCCGCCACCATCGACATCGTGCTCCGCTCCGCCTCTATCTTGACCGAGGTGAGCACCACCTTCGCCGCGTTCCACTAGTACTAACGGTATCTTCGGTTCCACCCAGTTCACGCCATAGCACCCCCCTGCTGTAGCGCCGTGCCACCATGGCCGCCCTCACCGTCGGCGACCATGCTCCGGCGCACTAACCACC
The DNA here is from genome assembly GCA_023333625.1 of Bothriochloa decipiens. Lineage (NCBI taxonomy): Eukaryota > Viridiplantae > Streptophyta > Magnoliopsida > Poales > Poaceae > Bothriochloa > Bothriochloa decipiens. The sequence goes on along the minus strand of CM041633.1, from coordinate 47,698,645 downwards.
TCCCCAAATCCATCAGTGGATGCGCGAGCTCGAGACGAATCTATAGGAACAAACTGTACCAAAAATGGTCTAACCGTTAGGGAGAAATCGCGAGTCAAAATCTTTCCCCCCGCACGGTCAACGGCCAGAGGAGGAAGACGACACTGTTCACTCATTTTATTTATTTTAGAAAATGCGAAAAATGCTTTATTCTTTGGAAATTCATATTAATTTGTGTATTACTCCAAAAATTATAAAAAAATATATGTATGTACTTTTTGATGAGCTTAATTTATTAAAAATATTTGATGTTAATTTTGAGAAAGTTTTATTGGTTAATTAATTAGCCTAATTAATTAATAAATGAATCTTCTATGATTTTTAATAAATCATAGAATTATCCAAAAATTCTAAAATTTGTTTTGCAGCTTATTTAGACCATGCTTAACCTAAGATAAAATTTTGAGATCAATTAGACAAATTTAATTTTATGCCTTTATTTTATGCTTTTAATTAATTAATTAATCCCTTTAATTAAGTTTAATCATTATAGGATTTGTTTGATTTTGAGATTGATTGATGACCTTAAGTTATTAACCCTAATGACCTTTGGCTTTTTAATTAATTGTTTGCGCTCATCTTAGTCATACCATTAGGGCTTAATCAACGTTATTTCATGTGTTTAATGAACTTCTCTAATGAAGTAGTTAACCTTAATGAATTTAGTAAGTTTTGTTGGCTTGCAACTTTATTGTGAAAGTAAAGTGTTTTTAAGTTATTTAAGTTGTTATGCTTTCATTTATGTATCAGCATGCATCATATCATACATTCCATCATGCTAACGCATGCGTCTTTTATATACATGTAGTGTATATGAGAGTGAGAAGGTTCGTGTTGAACAAGTATTGGAAATGGTCATCCATCCATGGTGCGGATATCATCGATCCATGGTGTCAATGCCAAGTATGACATTTGGAAACTAATTTCTCTGCAACACAGGCAAGCCCCGGATGCATTTAAACCCTTCCTTGATTTTTATAAAAGTTTTATCGCTTCAGTTATGTTATGTTGCATTAAGTACTAGGAGTTGAGTGATAACCTACCAATTGTCTTACCTGTCTTATTTCCATATTCCTTGTTACCTGTTTTTGGAAAATGCATAGGTACACTTATCCCTGCTTAATTAGTAGGTTTTAAAAAGAAAAAGAATGGCAAAGCTGAGTTTGGCTTTACTTGTTGGAATCATGATAATAGTTAATAAATTGAGTCTGGACGGGTAACTTGCATTGGAAAATGAGTCCCTCTGTAGTGTCTCCATCTGTTGATGCCCTAGGTCCCGTCCGATGTTGAACTGGTGATATCGAGAAACTATAAAATCCACATACAATGGTGTGGTATACTGTGGGTTTGAGTCCCACGTATATCGATACACTGTGGGCCGAAAGTCCCATGTGTATCGTGTGGTCGGTATACGTGTTGGTTGGAGCCTCACGTATATCGTATGGTCTGGTATGCATTTTGGTTGGAGCCTCATGTATATCGAGATCTAGGTCCCAGCTGGGTATATAAATGGATTCGAATCACCGTTGCTTCTCGAAGAAGAAGACTCGATCGGTGTTCATCATCGTAGTAACAACTTGAATGATGTTTAAGGTTTCAGAATAAAGTTGGTTGGTGATCTTGAGTAAGAGCAAGACAACTTTACTTTCTGCTGAGCTTTTCTGCAAAAATTCTTTTCCTTGCGAGCCTTTCCTTGTCCCTCTAGCCTGCATTTCTTGAGTCTTCACCCCTTTTTTTCGTCAGGTCAGTCTTGTTGAGTACTTTTGTACTCAGGGTTTGTTGAACCCTGTTGCAGGTGCTAATTGGTGTTCAAATCAAGTTCATGTCGGTGGGCTCGACGTGATCTGGTTGTCCTCTCCCGACTTAGGTGCTCTACCTAAGTTGTCTTCTGTAGTTCTACTCTACTTCCGTAATTGAAGTTAAGTTTGTAAAAATTTAACTTATTCATATATTTTGTAAATTTAATTTTATTATTCTTTCGTACTCTGATATATATTTTATAATAAATGTTATAATGTTGCAGCTACTCCTTTATTGATCCTGGTATGAGTTGTCAAATGTGGTTTAATTAGGGTCCTTTGAGGGCACCCGACAGGGATTTCTAAGTTATCTGGAACACATGCATGGCTATCAGAGGTCTTCGAGACAATGATAGGTGCGTGTAGGCTATATAATTTGGGAGGTTCTGCCACAGTGTTGTACGTCGCGCTGGGGAGCGAGGTGCCGCTGCGCATGGAGCAGGTGCACCAGATGGCTCATGGGCAGGAGATGGACCGAGCGTGGGTTCTTCTGGGCTCTCTGGCCACCGAGGGACAGAGGCATTCCAGAGGACATGGACGTCCTGCCTTCGGGTTTCCAAGAGTGTACCCGCGGCCATGAGCTGGTGACCATGGGGTGGGTGCCACAGATCGCCCTGGCACATGGTGTCGTCGGCGCGTTCTTGGCGCACTGTGGATGGAGCTCGCTTATTGAAGGGTTGTTGTATGGGCACCCTCTGATCATGCTACCCATCTCCGGCGACCAAGGTCCGAATGCACGGCTCATGGCACGGAGGAAGGTTGGGCTGCAGGTGCCCAGGGACGAAGACGATGGGTCGATCGACCATGAGGGCTTCACAAAAGCAGTCCACGCCGTTATGGTTGAAGAAGATACTAGGAGAGTGTTTGTCAAGAACGCCATGAAGTTGCAAGAGGTTGTAGCCGATAAGGAGCTGCATGAGAGGTACATTGATGAATTTGTGCAGCAACTTAGATCTTACACCCCCAGCTGAGACTTTTGGAGGTTTTCAAACTGTTGGCGGTTGTTGCGCATACACTAGACGGAAAGTTCATTGTATTGAATAAGAAATTGCAGTGTTGTCTAGTGTTCGTAGCAACTAGGAGCTGTACATCACGTGAACGTGTCAGAGGTGTTATTTACTGTCTCGGAATCTTTATCTAGAAGTGCAAATGAAGGCATGAAGCTCTATCGATCTAGGATGTAGACAAATAAAGACATGCCCACCTATGGTTTCAGATAGGTTCAGGCCACCTGTCCGTGCATGGTATTGTTCACGAGGGACCGTATATCCTTCCACCCTAAACAAATCAAATTTCAGAATCATAAGTCAAACTATCTTCACTTTAACTAACTTTAGAGTAAAAATGATAACAATATTTATGACACTAAATAAATATATTATAAAATTTTTTTCCATTAATGTATACAGTGGTACTAGTTCGATGTCATAAGTGCTAATGTTTTTTGCTAAAAATGTAATTAATTCTAAAATAATTTGACTTAAAACAACTCAAAAAGTTGATTTAATCAAAGATAGAGGAGTATATATCTATTTAGGGTGCTGCAAGAGCGTGAACGTGCAGGATTTGGACTTCCAGCGTGCACACCTCCTCATAGCAGTTTTTTAAAACAGAACAACTATTCTTCACCAACCCTGGCGTCCTCCCTCGCCCCCATCACCGCCATCACACACAGCGAGCTAGGGTTTTGTCGAAGCTCTCTTGCCCTAGCTTGCCCATAACGCCACCTTCTCCCCCCGGCCAAGTCACTGCCACCATGCGGAGCTCCCTTGCCTGACCGTCTCATGTTGCCACCGGGTCCCGGAAACTGCCTATCGGCTATCCCCACCGTCTAGCCTACCTGCCTCCCACGGTGGGCCATTCTAAAGCCCACCATAGTTGGAAGAGATGATAGGGAAAGCTCACCGGAATCCTAGCTAAAGTCATAAGATTTGGAACGAAATTTAATTATTCATAGAATTCTTAGAAAGAGATTAACTATTACAAACTAATGTTAGTGGATAGCGTGCCATTCTGATGTGGACAACTAAATGTATGTTAGTGGACGACGTGTCTCGCCGACATCGATATCATAATTGTTTGTGAAGTGAACTTTAATTGTAAATAGTAGTGGACCGCTAAGATGGATACTTTGCATGTCAAGAGAATATTTAGTGAAGTTTTGTTTTATAAGAATTATAGATTACTAGTCCATCAACCCGTGATCTCGCATGGGCAACAATTTTAGGAGAAATAAGTATTAGGTACTGTTAAGAAATTAGAATCCTTTGATTTCAATTATAAGATGTTGTGCTTTTTTTGGACATATTATTTTTATTATGTACCTAAATGGTACATCCGAGTTTATAGTAAAATCTATGTACTTTAAAAACTCAAAATGTCTTATAATTTTGAATGGACATTGTACATATACATCTAACTAATAGAGAATTAAATATATTAAATACTATGTTTTTTCTCTTTGTTTATTTTCTAACACAAAATAAATAATAGATACTCCATAGTCTATATGCATGTACCATTCAATTATTAATTACTATCTTTTAAGAAACTGATCCATATATTTTTCTATCTATATTTATATTTTTTACTTCACCTCTATATATTTTCAATACGCAATTACTTTAACACCATATCATTAATCATGGTGGCTTTTATTGGATCATGTATTTTATGAAGTCATAAATCATTTTTCTAAATTTTATCCTTATTGAGTACATTGGATTCTCTCTCTCTCTCTCTTCAAGTTAAGTAGAAACTCTTTTGCTTATTGTATCTTTCATTAACTCTCCATTTTGTTGTTATAAAAAACTCTTTCTTTTGCACTTTTTAAAAATACGGATTTTAGGCCATACATCATGTTTTGAAGTACTATATATAATAGCATAAGTCATTATTTGCATGCACCATATTGATTAAGATAAGTCATAGAGCTTGAAGTGATATCTTGGCCTAGATAGCAGTGCTAAATTCAATAAAAAATTAATATTTAAACCTTATAGCTAGCAATCAATTTTCACCCTATAGTATATTACTAAAGGTCAAGGAAAATATAGCCATATCAATGGTCACCCACACTTCTGAATTATCATGGAATTATATTTAAAGTTATGATTATACTATAAATACAAAAGTGTCAAACATTTCAGTTAAATACATAAATATAACTAAAGTAACAAAAGTAGAAACACGTTAAACATTTAGATATATTTTTATTATATAATCATAAATATTTTTGTTACTTAGACATAAACATTTAGATATTTTTATAGTATAAGTTTGATATGTCAAAAATATTGACACGCCAAACCAAATTAATTTAAAATATATACATGTCAAACTTTTTTTTCATGTTTCATAAGTTATTAAAATAAATATTTATCCTAATGTACATGTTCATTTGATATATATGATGGAACATAACATTATGGTTACTTTACTCCACCATTATATTTTTATTTGAATAAATATTTAGATATTTTTATAGTATAAGTTTGATGTGTCAAAAATATAGACACGCCAAACCAAATTAATTTAAAATATAGACATGTCAAACATTTTTTCATGTTTATTTGATATATATGATGGAACATAACATAATGGTTACTTTACTCCACGATTATATGTTTATTTGATATACATGATGGAACATAACATTATTATTATTTTATTCATAATTATAGAAGGATGTAATTTAGAAATATATATGTATCATACTTTATGGATTATGTATTTTAGATATTCTTTGTTTAACTTTCTATAATGCCTAAGGTACATACAAATATAAAGGTAATACCATATATTATCTTTTACGATGACATACATGGATATGTTAATTAAAAACTTAGGATATTACTTTGCATTATCTTTTATAATGATCATGGTGGATAATATATAAATTTATTAGAGATATGGCGAACTATCTTTCATAATTGTACATTGAGTAGTTTAGATACAAAATTAGAGGATTATTTAGATTATTATTTTTCATAATAACAAAGCTAGAAAATTTAGACCCAATGCTAAGGGCTATTTTGAATTATGTTTCATAATATATGACATGGGTAATTTAGATATAAATTTAGGGGTTATTTTAAATTATGTTATAATGACATATCTGAATAATTTGTGTATAAATGTAGAGGGTTATTTTGAATTATCTTTTTATAATGATAAACATGGGTAATTTACATGCAAAATTATGGGGTTACTTGTTTTTCATAATGGTAGTGGTGGGTAATTTTTAATAAACTACAATAGATCCAATGGCTATTATTAGTTATGATGATTAGAGTCTACTAAACCAAAGGCCAGATGTTTCTGATTATTGTGACAATTTTCTATATTTATCTTTTTTCTAGCGCGTCTTGTCAGACTTAATGTGGTGCCTCCGTCGAGGATAAATGCTAGAAATTCTAATGTTAATCATGAACATTAGCCGTTGAATCAAAAGTCTATAATCATCTATGACTATTGGATCCATTTTATTCTTTTCAAGAAAAGTACTCACCTTTGTCATTATAAATTAAAAAAAATTACTAAAAAAACTCAACTCAATACGACGTATTGGGGGATAAAAAATATTTTAACCGCAAAATCTTTCTAGGAATTCGGAGTTAATTATTATTATTATTCGTTCCCATAAAATCTAAGTGGTGAACGCTATTAGAACACGATGGACACGTCCATTGTATCAAAAAAGTTCTGAATAAAAGGTATCGGGTGCAATATATTATATAATAAAACAAAATTGATACACGTCCGTCGGTTTGTCATCCACGCACGACCAGAATGCTAGCCCACATATTATTTTAAATTATTTTTTATAATGACAAAGGTGAATAATTTATATACAAAATTAGAGGGTTACTTTATGTGTTTTATGGCAGTGATGGGTAATTTTTAATAAACTGCAATAGATCCAATGGCTATTATTAGTTATGATGATTAGAGTCTACTAAATCAAAGGTCAGATATTTTGAAACAGAATGCGGTGAAGTTACGTGGTGAAATATGTTATGAATATTCCTCGTCATAGTCGGCGAAATATTTGCGAAAAGTCTTCTTAACAGCTTCCAACGACGGGGATATCAGCATAGCCTTGCTAATCTGATCATTACAGAGTGAGTGGTCCAGGCACGTGTACACCCGTAGACTGTGAGGCGTGAAAAGCTGTTGGCTGTAGGTGGGAAACCGGGACGGAAAGTGAGCGAAGGAGAGTAGGAGACATGAGCCCGCCGTGTTTAGTTCCCGAATTCGGGGCTGCCGAAATCAGTGTAGCATACTGTGTGCAGCACCATAGCATTTTTTTTATTTAGTAATATTAGCAAAAATACCCGTGCGTTGCAGCGGGATTTTCGAACACTTAGTTTAACGTATGCTTATATGTTGCAATGGAAAATAGATACCAAAAATCAATAATTAATTATGATAACTGGGGGTTCAATATTAAATATAGATTGGCTAAGGAGATCTCCGGAGTTAAGATTACCTTTTTCCTGTTAATTAGTTATCCTAATCATCAATACTCAAATTTAATATCTCGTATATCACTTCTCTTTTTCCATGGAAGTAATTTAATATTCATGAAATGTTAATAACATGTAAATATTCTTTATTTAGGCTACGTATTTCATTGCTCAATCTAGTGGGTAATAGTAACTAATTTTTTCCCTCTAAATGTGCATAACCAAACTCATTAATCGCTTTCCTTTCTTGTTGGGCTAGGCACTTTTTTATCCCAAAACTGAGAACCGAACCAAACCAAACTTTTTTTTTATTTTTTGCTTGGGTTCCTAACTTTATATAAACTTTGGTGCACCGTTTTGGCTTTGATTCTACTTTCCAGCCTCTAGGACCAATGCAAGCCATGAGACTTTACATATTTTTTTAATAATGGAACAAACGAGACTTTACATATTACTACACCATAGTTTCGTGATCTATTGTTTCTCTTAGTCCCATCCTTCCACCTTGTCCCACCTTAGCCCGACCCAACCTTGGAGGCTTGGAGTCCATCTCACGAACGCAGCATGGCTGGGTGCAACAGGGCTGAGCGTGCTGCCAGCGACGCCATGGTGGCCAGGGGCGACAAGGCTGGACAAGCGAGCTGTGAGCGGCGGCCACGGAGACAAGGCTAGGCGAGCGAGCTGTGAGTGACGGCCAGGGCGTCGAGCCGTGGGAGCTGTGGATGGAGCGGCGGTGCAACCGTGCTTACGCGAAGGGGCGGAGTTGGAATACAAGCGTCCCCAGTCTGTAGAGAATAGGTTAAAACTAAAAGTCAAATCGGTGGTTTTTCTCCCAACGTGGCAGCAGACTGACTAAGGCCTTGTTTAGTTCCTCAAATTCACCCTAAATTTCATATACAGAATTTTTATTTTTCATCATATTAAAATGCCGGCAAATACATGGAGTACTAAATGTAGATGAAATCAAAAACTAATTACACAGTTTTGTTGTACTTTACGAGATGAACGTTTTAAACCTAATTAATCAATGTTTAGACAATTTTTAGTAAATAAAAATAAAAAAGCTACAGTGCCGCACACCGTACCTTTTGCCGAATCGGTGTCCCGATTCCGGCAACTAAACAAGGCCAAGTGTGTACAGATACATTGCGATGTACAGATACATCTTCTGTATTCATTCGCACACATAATCTTTTTTTACCTTCCCTAGTAACTGGACCAGCTTCCGTAACAGAACCTCAAGCCTGGCATCAAACCACCATTATTTCGTTATTATTCGATCTGATTCCAAATTCCATCACACCATGTCTTGACCACTGCAACACCTTTGTCTGTCATCATCCAGAGCTGTTATTTTCTTTCGATGAAAACATCACTTCCCCGCTGCTCCCCCCGTACGGGGATTGTATGGCCATACACTCACAAGGCCCACAGCATTGCAAGCGCGGCACGGCCCTGGGCTTGAAACGCTGTGTGTCGTCGTCGTCTCCACTCCACACTGCCACTGACAAACAAAAATCTCACCCCCTTTCATTCATTACATTACATCAAGTCATCAACCTATTGTCAAGCGGCACAACGATCATCATCTTACATTGATTTTCAGTCACGGGCACTGCACAAGGAAAACAAGAATTGCGCAGGATTGGAGTTTTGTACAGCTCCGTCTTTCCAGATAAAATCAGTTGCCGTCAGGTTGTTATGTCAGCAACCTAGGCAAAGCTTTGCTCCAAAATCGCAATGTACAGACATACTTTGGCTGCTGTAACTAAAAGGTTGAACAGTATTACTCACACTCCATTGCTATATAATGTACATAAAAAAAGTATTTACAGCGTAAGTACCCACTTCTGGACATCAATGAATTGCCCTTTCAAGCGCTTCGTATCCTAAGGTCTGAAAGTACTGCAACGAGTTCTATCGAACTGAACCTCTGCAGATAAATCAATCCTTCACAACCTAACATACTCCTATATTGTCAAAAAAATAAAAAACCTAACATACTCCTATTGAGCAACATTACACATGTAGTGTTGCCCAGAATTTGTTAAATTAATCTGAAACAATCCCAAAAGCAACAGAGACAAGGCTGTCTTGCTTTCAACTCCTTGTCCACAGATCTTGCTCTCGGTCACAGGACCTCTAGTCTTTTCTTCTCTTCATTATTCTTCAGCATCAACCCCTGAAATTACTTTTTTTCACCTTCCCTGGTACCTGGATCAGCTTCAGTTACAGAACAGCAAGCATGGCATAAAACCACCATCATCAGACCCCATGTATGTCATTATTTGATTATTCAATCCGATTCCAAATTCCATTGCAGTGTCTTGACCCTTGTGATGCCTTTGACAGTCATCATCCAGAGCTGTTATTTTCTTTTGATGACAAGCTGTCAAGCACATCACTTCCTCTGTAGTTTTTCACACCAGGATTAGGGCTAAATGACTGATGACTGTTAGTGGCGGCGCCCCAGACATCAAAATCTGTATTTTCCAGGAGACCTTCACAGGCTATCCTTGCATCTCGGAATGGTCCAATGCATTTACCCTTTGCAAACTTGATGCAAGCCTCCTTTGCTGCCTCGAGACAAGCAGCCATCTCTCGCTCTTCACATCTCTCTCTTTCTTCATAGTCAGGCGCGGCAGCTACAAATAAGCCTTTCCACCAGGGAGGCTTGCATTTGCGTGATGCGCTGATTGAGCACCCTGATCGTGCACCAGCCTGCAAAGATGTGTATCCATGTCATGTTATTGCACATTTTAAGGGAGGGAAAGGAATCCCTGTAAACAGAATCTAGTAACAAATACACTACAACAAACTAAAGCTTGTGTCAAATGTGAATGATATGTGAAACTCAAATGATATACGGCAAGCGCAGCCTTTCCAAGAGCAGCAAGTGACATAACATGAAATACAATCATATCCGTCTTCCAAGGGAGCATAACTAGATTTGTGAGAAATTGAATTTACTTCTCAGATCATCTATTGACGTGCATAGCTCTCAAAAAAAAGCAACAGCAAGCCATGAAATTTGGCAAACTTTCCTCACTTCTCTTCATAAAGCTACAGTAAGACATGGAATTTGAAAAAACACTAGGTAAGAAAAATCATTTTTTTAAAATAAAGGCTGATATCATACAAAAGACTTTTTTCTCAAAAATGCAGAGGAGCTGCATACCATTATAATATGATAACATACAATCAGCTGTAACTGCAAATTATGTTTCACATGTCAATCATCAATTCTCTGATTTAGCCTTGATGTTATATTCGATCACAATATCAATACAAGAAGCAGATTTGCCATGTGTAATGTAGAGCAGTGTCAACCACAACAACTAAAGCTAAGTAGCCATGAGCTGGTTTGCCCCCTTTAATGTATGCAGCTGCTATACTTATTGACTGGCAGAACTTGAGCCAGGTAACTCGGCCAGCTGCAATGATAAATAAAAGAATCCCTTGCACGTAGAAGATAATAACAAACCAAAAAAAAGGAAAATAAACAGAAGTGAACATGTGTTTTCCCTTAAGAAAATAATGCACAAGATAAACTGAATAACAGAAAACATAACTCAACTGATTAAACTACAGAATTTTTGTCATTTTGTGTACAAAAAAGTATAATATAGATTCTAACAAATGTTATTGAAAAATTGTAAGGAGGTTGTTTTCCCAGATGACAGGGCACTAGCTTTTGATTAATAAGCCAACTAATCACTGGCTGATAAGATAGATTGTGTGTTGGTTCAGTGTGTAAAAGCATCATAACTGCCACAGATGCGATAAACTGAAAACTACATTGGGAGGAAACAAAAGCAATAGGGGCCATGGAAGGATGAAAACCTGTCCATCAGAATAAGCTGAAGCACTAAACTTGTCTATGTTTACTGACACCATAACCGGCACTCCACAAAGAAAACATCAAAACGTAAAACAAGTCGCAGGTGAAACATAGCCCGATGTTATGAAAAACTTCAACTCCAACCACTGAACCCCAGATGCCAGGAGATGGTTTGCTCACTATCAACTGGAAATATGGGATAAACAGAAAAATACATTGAAAGAGACATAAATTTCACATCGTAGCAGAGTCAAAACATAAATGCCAGGAGCTAGCCTTCTGCGTTCCTCAAAGAACGCATCGTAGCAGATCAAAACCATAAGCAAAACAAACATAGTCCAACGATTATGGGGCAGTGTCAACCCCAACCAGTGAGCTCCAGTAGCCAGGAGCTGGTTTGCCCTGTTTGATATCTGCAGCTGCTAAACTTACTGCATCCCATGACTAGCGGGAGGCACCTCGGACAGCTGCAATAAGGCTCCATCGACATGCTCCAGACAACTAAACAATGTAAGCTACACGCTAAATCTATTTGCATCCTAGTCGCACTGCTGCATTTTTAGACCAATCATGACCTCGCACTGCTTCACGCATCAAAGTTCATTGCTTTGCCAACACAGATACGACCGAGGAGGGGAGATAGGGTAGCCAGGGGCCAGGGCAGGTTACCTCGCACTGAGAGACGAGGCTGGCCTCGGCGACCTCCCAGGCGGCTCGCCAGCTGGCGGCGTCGGGGAAGGCGAGGACGACGGGGCCGTCGCCGGGGGCCGCGGAGGGGACGGGCCCGCGGAGGAGAGGGAGCGGCGGGTCGAAGCGCACCACGGTGGCCGCTGCGGAATAATCTTCGGCCGAATCGTCGGCGCTGCCCGCGAAGGCCATCTCGGGAATCGCCGCCTGCGCCAGGCGGCGGCGGCGGCGGCACCGGCTGGCTATGGTTTGGGTTGGGAAGTCCCTTGGATTGGGCCTTGGAGGTGGTAAGGGTTAGTCCATTCTCTTTTGTTGGGCTTTACTGGGCCCTGCAGACTGGTTTTCTTGATATCCACCAAGTTGTCTGAGGCGTTTTGTTTATTGTTTATCTATTTATTTCTTTGTTTTTCGAGCATCTCCAATAATTCTAAAGAAATAACAAAACAAGGAATATTCCAAAAAGTCAAATTCATCGGAGAACCTTAAAGTCTTCTAGACGTGTCATATAGCCTCCAAGGAGTTAGTTTGGGTCCCATCCAAATACAAATGTGTGCTTAGGGGTCAGGGCACTCGACCAATGCGGGCGAACAGCCTAAAAGTGCAGTCCACATAGACAAGGAGCAGTTGAGGCAAACAATCCCCATTGTGTAAGTAATTGTGGAAGATCCTTTATTGTGGGCTCCACATGTATGCAGCTGCAGCTTTTACTCTGCTTGTGCCGCTTGTCTCTTCTCTCCTGCTGGTTTCTCCGCTTGCTGCTTCAGCTTTCTATCAGATGACTAGAACATGGCGCGGCGTTGCCGCGCGCTAAAGTAGCCTTTTTTAATACGTAATATGTGTATATTTGTATCAAGAGTGTAGTGTAATATGTTTTGGATAGTAAATTATTTATTTAGTTTTGTTGTTTTTTAACATGTTTAATTACTGAAATACGATTGTATTGTATGTGGTCTGTGATATAAATTTAAAAATTATTTTATTTTTGGACAATGAAGTAGGAGTGCAAAATATTTTGGTAGGCTTTAGGTGGTTTTAATTTATCTAGAAATTTTCTATAAATTTTCTTGAAAGGAAAAGTGTTTGTTTTATTTTTCTGGGTACGTTTCTCGTGTACCCGTACCAATTCCTACGTGAACAGTAACAGATTTCTAGATACGTACGCGTAGCAATTCATGCGTAAACAGTAAAAGATGTCAGATAAACCGTGCACATAAAAACGATTTTTGGAGCGATCTGAACCGTCCAATCAAGATCCAGCAGTTCATATTTTGTGGGATGATATGGCCGTATCCGACGCTCGAGAACGCGACCGCGTTTCAGTCTTGTAAAAGATACGATCGGCTCCCCTGCAGGCCACTCTGGCGTACTGCGAGACCACCGTCAGAGGTGAGGTGGACAGCATGTGCATACGTGTTACCTGGGGCCTTAGTCAACCCCAAGCAGTAGGTATGTATCTGATCCTGGCCCTGTTAGGCATGGAGTATTGATCACCCGGACTATCATCGCTATCATGATCTGCAAGGAGCTCTACGAAACTTGGGTCTACGTGTTCTCGCAGTGGACCAATCTCTGCATCATACATGTGTTGGTACGTCAATCTATAAGAGGGGCTGACGCGGTCCCTGACAAGGATCCTGGCCAGGGTTATGTTCAGACTAGTCTCATCGCGTGCCCGATGGGACCAGAAGATCCTCCAGTACAACCTGCTGGTTTCATCTATCGCTCTCGCAGCGGGCTACGGCGTCACCACAGCGCACACGGCATGTTCGTCGTCCCTGTTTTTAGAGCAAAGCTATGCAGCAAGGTAAAGAGGGCTTTATTCAACTCGCTCAAGGTCCAGGACATGGAGGGGGCAATCTGAAACCCTACTTTGAGGATGCCTTCGGTGACAGGCCCCTCCCCCTCGTTGGAGACCGGTTAAGGGAGCTGACGGGCGAAACGCACAAGATACTGGTCTGGCATGTCGCGACTTGCCTCTGCGAAATCAGTCTGCAGTTGTATCAAGCGCCGGACCAGCGGGACAGCAAGTACGACAAGCATCAACCGTTCGTCAGCAAGTCCACGACCCCGGCTGCCGTATGGCCACACCACTTCACCGCGGTATGCATCTCCAATTACAGCGTGTACCTTGTCACCCAGGCGCTGTTGCCTGACAACAGGCTCGTCGCCAATAATAGGGTCTTTGAGGCCGTGCGCGACGAGGCTGCCACCATCCTCCGGGGGCGCAGCTCGTTGGAGCAGGTACACGAGACTCTCCAGAAAGCTCCGAGTGACCCGAGTGACATGTGTATGATCAGACTGGGTGCTCAGCTCGCGAAGCAGCTGATGGAGGCCTACGGAGCGGGCAAGGCGGCTCTTTGGAGAGGTCTGAGCAAAATTCTGGACGGGGCTGCATTGCCTGGCGAGACGTGGCAGCGGCGTAGCGTCAAATGAACAGCGAGGGCACTATTTGCAGACGTGCTGATGAGTGTTAGGGCAACGACTTGACTCGCCAGATACGGTGGTAGACTGTCAAGCAGCACGGCACGGCAACGAGGGCGCAGCTGCCATCGAGTACACGTGACATCGGGGCAATGACTAGACTGCTAGCTGCAGACCACTAGATGCAGATTGCTAGCCGCATGCGACAACCATCGATGACTTTGCCTGGTGAGACGAGGCAGCGGCGCAGCGTCAAAGGAACAGTGCTAAGGCAACGACTTGACACGGCAGGCACGGTGGCAAACTGTCAAGCAGCATGCTGCCATCAACAACACATGACAGCAGGGCAACGACTAGACTGCTAGCTGCATGCGGCATGCCATCGTGACTTTTGAGACGCGTCAACAGTGCAATGAGAAGCAGCAGCAGTGCTCTAGAATGCTTCAGCGCTAAGTAAAAGAGGATGTTGGCTGAGTTTGTTTTTGGGCCTTAGAGGAAGGATTTTCGCAGTTTATTCACACTAGTATTCGGCACTTCAAATCTTCAGTGCTAAACAAGAAGGTTACGCTTTTTTATACCTTACCTCTATTTTCCACGGGTATCCCCATGTCAATCCAGATTGCATATGGTTTCGATTACTTTGGAAACAGATATCTTGCCTCTTTTTTACATGGGTGTCTGTCTCCATGTTAATCCAGATTGCAACTGGTCTTGATCCTTTTGGAACCATTTTGTGTGGGGTTGCTAATAGCTGAAAATAGTCACAAGTAGTAGCTGAGTATGAATCCAACTAGTTAGAACAAGTTGCAGCCGATGCAGGAGGCCCTCGAGCCTCTAGGCCAGCGGGTTCGGCTCAACGACACGCGCTGGAGCGAAAAGGTGGTATGCCATGGCCCCAGGGGCCAAATTGGGCTCGCGCGGGAAACCTAGAGAGGAGAGAAGGGATTTAGTTTTTCTATTCGACTACTGCGTTCGAGTTCCCACGGTGCGAGAGATATAGGAGACTAGCCTGCACGATGAAAATTAAATGTAGTTCTACATTTTTCAAAAAAAAAATATATATAGTATTACTTCTCGTACAAGCAACGTTGATGTAATACAATGATACTTCCTATCATTGTGCTGCTGGACCCACGCATCAATG
The DNA here is from genome assembly GCA_023333625.1 of Bothriochloa decipiens. NCBI lineage: Eukaryota > Viridiplantae > Streptophyta > Magnoliopsida > Poales > Poaceae > Bothriochloa > Bothriochloa decipiens. Next base: position 47,683,246 of record CM041633.1, on the reverse strand, counting down.
GAGTAGAAAACTCTGTTGCCATTGGATCGGACTGGCGTAGGTGATTAAGCAAGTGGCCCTCGCTTCCCTCTTCTCTCTCCTAGTTCTATTCCCCATTTTTGCGCCATGTGAATAAAAATGGCAATGGGCAGAAAAAACAATGCGTGGACCCACGGACACCCGACCCGGCGGGCGCGGATACAAGTGCGAATCTGTGCTCGCGGCACGGAGTGCCTACTAGCATTTCCTCTCTCTCCCTCACAGTCGACTAGTGTACGCCTCAGCTTGTCCGTCTCGGAGGGAGAACAACGATCAGGAGAACGAACAAGGTGGCGCTGGCGTCTGTCCATGTCAACATGTGTGTGCACAACCAGCACGAGGGCCCGAGAAAAAAAGCGAGGGACACTAGACCAGCATCGATCCACAAGGCCACAGCATTGCAAAGCGCGGCGCGATGGGCTTAAGAGACTTGCAACGTGTGATTGTGCAACTGACAAATATTCACACGTACAGTACTGTACTTATCTCACCCTGTTCCATTCATTACATCAATGGACTGTCCAAGCAGCACAGACAACATCGGCAAAGGTTGCGCCAACATCAGGGTACAAGTACTTGGCTACTACTGTATATACCTTAACGGTTAAACTGCATTAATTACCCTCCATTGCAGTCGAACGAAAAACATAACTATTCAGTGTATGTACAAACATCTGTATACATAAATGAATTGCGCTTTCTTGCCCTTCATATCCTGAGTGAGTCTCCGAACCTGACGTTAGTGAGAAAGACTACATATATTGTGTTGCCCTCATCTGCACAACGATCTGAAACAATCCCAAAAGCAACATGAACCAGGTTGTCTTGCTTTCCCATCCGTGTCCACCAATCTTGCTCTCGGCCACAAGGCCTCTAGACTTTTCTTCTCTTTATTAATTTTCTGCATCCAGAAATTACTTTTCAGTAATTGGACCAGCTTCAGTAACCCCAGTAACAGAACCGCAAGCATGGCAAAAAACACCACCATCAGACTTCATGTACGTCATTACTTCATTATCCCATCTGATTCCGAATTCCACCGAGCAATGTCTTGACCGTCGTAATGCCTCTAGCGGTCATCATCCAGAGCTGTTGTTTCCGTTTGGTGACAAGCTGTCAAGCACGTCACTTCCTCTGTAGTTCGTCACACCAGGATCAGGGCTAAACGACTGTTCATTGTTCACAGCACCTGATGATGTTGATGTTCTTTTGTCAGCGGCAGCGCCCCAGACATCAAAGTCCGTATTTTCCAGGAGACCCGCAGAGGCAATCCTTGCATCTCGGAATGGTCCAATGCACTTCCCCTTAGCAAACTTGATGCAAGCCTCCTTTGCTGCCTCGAGACAAGCAGCCATCTCTCGCTCTTCACATCTCTCTCTTTCTTCATAGTCAGTCGGGGCAGCTACAAATAAGCCTTTCCACCAGGGAGGCTTGCATTTCCGTGAAGCGCTGATTGAGCACCCTGACCGTGCACCAGCCTGCAAAGATGTGTATCAGCATCTTGTTGTTGGATTTTGACAGGGAAAGGGAAATCTTGTGAAACAGAATTTAAGACTAAGTACACAACACAAACTAAAGCATGTGTCAAATGTGATTGATATATTCAACACAGATGAAATATGGCAAGCTCAGCCTTTAAAGTCTGAAAGCAACATAACAGGGCAGGAAATACAGTCTGATATTTGAAAGGAGCTGAAAAGATGCAGGAAGCAAATCGAGCAAGAACCAGCGAAAAACCCGAAATCACAGGTCAAACCAGACCAGTTTGGTATGCATATCAAACATGTCTGATATGCCATATTCCAAGGCAGCATAAAGGGGCGTACCCAGTGCCGTAGGCTTTGCCATGTGTACTGTGGAGCAGTTGTCAACCACAACTAAAGCTAAGTAGCCATGAGCTGGTTTGCCCTCTTTAATGTATGCAGCTGTTTTACTTATTGACTGGCAGAACTTGAGCCAGGCAACTCGGCCAGCTGCAATGAAAATAAATAAATAAATCCCTTGCACTTCAGGTAGGAGATAACAAGGGGCGAAAGGGAATATAAACCCCTCTGCCTCAGTGGTGAAACCAATGATGAATAGCATTTCAGACAAAACAGAAGTGAAGATAGGTTTTCACTCAACAAAATAATCGAGAAGATAAACTTAATAACAATAGAAACCTAACTCATCTCATTAAAAAATACATATTTTTTGTGTGTAAAAGCATGCATATTAGATTCTAGCTAATGTTGTCGAAAAAATCAAAATGGAGGTTTTTTTCCCAGAAGACAAGGCACTGGCGTCTGATTAATAAGCCAACTAATCACTGTCAAATTATAATAGATTGTGATTTGGCAGTGTGTAAAAGCATCGTAGCTGAGACATTGGATAAACTGAAAACCACATTGAGAGCAAATTAAAACAATTGGGGCATGAAAGGACAAAGATCCGTCCATCAGAATAAGCTCAAGCACACAAATGATCTATATCTACTAACTCCATAACCAGCATTCCACAAAGAAACCATCAAAACTCTAAAAAAGGATAACAAAGGTGAAGCATAACCTGATGTTATGGAGAAATTCAACCCCAACGACTGAATTTCAGATGACAGGAGATGGTTTGTTCTCGTTGTTTACTGGAAATCAGGGATAAACTGAAAAACAAATTGAAAGAGAAACACAAATTTCACATTGAACGAAAAAAATACAGAAATAGGGCATGGAAGGACAAAAACGCTCAAGCCCCCCACTAGCCTTCTTTTACTGATTCCATAACCGGCATTCCAGAAAGAACACATGATCACAAAGTAAGAAACCACAAGAAAAACAAAGATAGTCCGATGAAATTGGACATTGTCAACCCCAACCACTCCACTCCAATAGCCAGGATCTGGTTTGCCCTCTTTGATGACTAATATCATAGAGAAGGATCACTTAATCCTATGCAATATATTCTTAGTGTGAACTGTGCTTGCCACTAGTTAATCACACTCTTTTTCAGCCTTCACACAAATAAATAATATTAGATGCAGATATTGATACAGAAGTGGATTCGACATGTATACTGTGGAGCAGTGTCAACCACAACAACTAAAGTTAAGTAGCCATGAGCTGGTTTGCCCTCTTTAATGTATGAAGCTGCTATACTTACTGACTGGCAGAACTTGAGCCAGGCAACTCGGCCAGCTGCAATGGTAAATCAAATCCTTTACAGTTTACACTTTTTTCCACAATGGTAAAGCCGATTTTCATTACTTTTCAAAGCAAAGAAATTACAAGTGTTTGTAACCAAAAAAAAAGTAACAACAGCTATACGATGACCATGACGAAATAGTTTACACTTTAGGCAGGAGAGAACAAGAGAAAAAGAAAAAAAAGAGAAGGGAGGGGAGGGGTGCTCTGTCTCAGTCATGAAATCAATGATCAATAGCATTTGAGACTGAACATAAGTAAAAAATAGATTTTCACTAGAAGAAGAGAACATAAGTTGCACATTCTTGGGAAGCTACATTGAAGAATAAGAGAACAACTCAGCCGATTAAAAGTTATAATTTTTTTTGTCACTAGGTTAAAGGGCGTACCCAGTGCCGTAGGCTCCCGCGCTGTGCGGGGTCTGGGGAAGGGATTTCTGTGCCAAGCCATACCCGCACATAATGTGCGGAGGCCGGGGCTCGAACCCTGGACCTTCCGGTAACAGACGGTAAGACACTACCGCTGCACCAGGGCCGCCCTTCTTTTTGTCACTAGGTTGCCGAAAAAAATTGTAGGGTGACTGTTTTCCCAAAAGACAGCACTAGCATCCAGTTAATCAGCCAACAACTAATCATTGTCAGACAAAGTCGATTGCGGTTTGACTCACAGGCTCAGTGTGTAAAAGCATGATAGCTGAGACAGCTGGGATGAAGCAAAAACTACGTTGAAAGAAAAGAAACACAAATGGGGCATGGAAGGCCAAAAACCTGTCCACCTGAACAAGTTAAAGCACTCAACTGGCTCCATAACCGGCGTTCCTCAAAGAAAGCATCACAACAAAGTATAGACTAGAAGTGAAACATAGCCAAATGTTATATAGCACTGTTAACCCTGACCGCTGAACTCCAGATGCTAGGAGGTGAGTTGTTCTCTTTGTCAACTAGGATAAAAAAAGCTGAAAACCACATTTTGACATGAAAGAAAACAAATATAAATGCCACGTTGAAAGATGACAAACACAAATGGGGCATGAGACAATGAAAACCAGCCTATCTGAATAAGCTCAAGTGCCCAAAACTACCCTTCTTTACTGATTCTATAACTACCATTCTGGTTTCCACAAAGAACGCATCATCACAAAATAAAAAACCATAAGATAAATAAACATAGTCCTACGATTATGGGGCATTGTCAACCCCAACCACTGAGCTCCAGTAGTCAGGGGCTGGTTTGCCCTCTTTGATATCAGCAGCTGCTAAACTTACTGCCTCGCATGACTACTGCTAGGCACTTCGGCCAGCTGCAAGAACAAAATATGACCGCAATTGACAGGCGGTGTCCAGCATTCATACGTGCTGACACGCTCAGACACTGGAATAATCTACAATCTGAGCTACACGCTGGATCTATTCCCATCCTACTCGCGTGGCAGCATTCTTAGGCAGATCATGACCTCACATTGCTGTCCCCACGCGTCCCAAAAATTTCATCACTTTACCAACACAGGTACGGTCGAAGAGGTGAGAGGACCAGGGGATGGGGGATTACCTCACACTGAGAGACGAGGCTGGCCTCGGCGGCCTCCCAGGCGGATAGCCAGCTGGCGGCGTCGCGGAAGGCGAGGACGACGGGGCCCTCGCCGCTCGTCGGTGCTGTGGAGGCGACGGGCGCGCGGAGGAGAGGCAGCGGCGGGTCGAAGCGCACCACGGTGGCCTCCGCGGAATAGTCCTCCGTCGATTCGGCGGCGCCGCCGGCGAATGCCATCGAGAATCTCTCGCTGCCTGGGGCGGATGGTGACTAGGGTTTGAGTTTTGAGCCCGCTGGTTTTGGGCCTGGGAACAAGGATTCATTCATTCTCATTGGTTGGGCTCTATGGCTCTACTGGGCCGGGCCCATAATTTTTTTTCAAACTGGGCCAAGCATATTTTGTCTGTCTATCTTCAATCTGTTTCAGACGTTCCTTTTCTTTCTGACTAGGAATTCCCCGTGCGTTACGGCGGAAATTTGTTAGACAATTGTAGAAATGAATGATAATTTAATCACTTGAGTATATACTAATAAGAAAATTGGAATGATTATATAAGATACATATAACACCATTAGAAGCTCATGTAGCGTGAGTTATTAGAAGTTGATCGCTGGCAGTGGTAGCTAGTAGTAGTTAGTAGCAGTTTTGACTCAGCTCTATTGAAACACGATAATGAAGGAATAGAAATGACCAGTCGCCCTGCATGCATGAGTTGTGTAGGAAAATGGGACTGCTGGAAAGAACGGGGGCATGTCTTAATTCTTGAACAACTGGCCAGCTGCCCTTCTTTTCAGTTACTATGAAGCTCATGCGATGTGTTGGTGAATGTTGGGGGGAATCCAAAGAGTTGGCACCAGCTGTGGGGGAGATAAAGAGTTGGCAGCGCGCAGCAGCCGAGAGTTGGATGGTCAGATGAAGGAATCCATATTGATCTAACGGCTCAAACTCTAGATGATGTGGCTTAACAGGGAGCAAGATTTGGAGGAATAAATGCTTAGTGGGTATGAACTATATAGTATATATAGATTCTTAAAAAAAACGTTTTTATTTCTTTTATTTTCTTTTCTTTTCTCCTCTTTTCTTCTCTTCCTTTTATTTATGAAAAGAATCTATCCCAGCTACAAAATGCCTGTCCGTTTATATGTTGAAAATGATAGATGAGTGTACCCATGTGTTGCAACAGTACAAATATACGAGTTACTTAAAAAAGACATTAGGTGTGACACAATCTTACCTCTCGAAGCAATCTCCTTCAAAGATTTCAAGTGTAAAAAAAACTCCCTATTTTTGCAAATTTCGGCCTCCAAATAAGCTCGAGAATGATGCCACTAATGTAGGTTGGTCGTGAGGAACAACCGAAGAAGGGAGCATTTTCAATGGTAGTTCACCAAGTCAACTGCCACTTTTGGGGCAGTCCAACCTTAGAATTCATATATTCCTTGGACCGGCTGTCGTAGACGTACCGATACTTGAAAATCATTTTTTTTTCATAAGCAAGCTTGTTAAAGACAGCCGCCCTAGAAAATCCTTGTATCTTTAAAGTCAGTCTTCTTAAGTGAACTGCCCCTAAAAATGGGGATTTCCATGAGCGATCCTTTATCAATAGTGTTCACGTTCTAGTAAGAGGCAGTATCCTTTGTCAACAGCTTAGGAACATGGAGGGAGTTTTTGTTTTGTTGGAATGGGAGTTTCGGCATGAAGGAGAATGGGAGTTTAATGGGCCAACCCCTCATGACAAAGGGTGGTAATTGGATGGGAATTGTGCTCACAATCCATAACTCTCGCTTTTGCAAATCCTCCCTTCCATCTCTCCCTCATGAAACAAATCAATGAGGAAAAGATCACATCAGAAACAAATCAATGAGGAAAAGATCACATCACTGACACCCTCAATAATCCTCATTCCAGAAGGTTACACCTCCATACGTGAACTCAAAGAGAGAAAAGAGAAGGCAAGCACCTCAACTACCTCGTCAACAAAATCCACATCTACAGCAATATCGGAGATAACATCACCTAACATCACCGACATCCTCATCAAACTCTGCATGGCCAATGGGGACGAACGTGAGCTCTAGGTAATCTATGACACCATCACAGTACATGACGCAGCTACACCTTGGTCTATCAGAGAAGAATTTATCTACTATGACGACCGCCTCTACATCCCAGCAACCTCTCCACTACTCCAGAAGATCATAGGAACACTTGGTATGACAACTCCTAATCATGTAGCAATTGGACTTCACACAACATCATATAACCCCCCTATCCAATCCTTTCCATCAAGTGTACTCCTCGTCGAGTTATGGCCAACAAACCCCTTACCAGTGGCTATGATAATCTTTTTTGACGACAATGGACAACAACTCCTTAGCATGAAAAATGTCATCAGCATGTCGATTCATCGTGGAAGTGCTCATCCACTCATATCACCAACCTATACAACAAAAGGGACACCATGTTTGGGATAATGTAACATCTTGACGTCGACCCAATATCTCAGTCCCCAAATGCAGTATGCAGAAACTTCAGATGCATTATGAATGCAGGATATAGGTACTATCACTCCCACGACCATCTCGTACTTTGTGAATGGTTCACTTCACAGGGTTGCTATCTCAAGCTGACATGATGGATGTTGTCCACAACTCCGCTGAGCGACAAAATGACAAGATCTATGACTATATTATCTCAGGCCACTTTGGATCATTCCAGTACTCATTCATCTTTGCTTGCCACAACAACGATGACGAACAGGGTACTCATGCCATTGGTCACGTGATTATTCAACTAATGGAGATTCCTTGGGGAACACGCCGACCTACCTCGAACCCGTCATCATGGCGGTCGTGTCAGCGCGAGTACACACTAAGTGGAGAAGGGGGTGTGCTGTAACATGTGCAACACGAGCTAACTCCAGGTCGGAATAAATGGGCCAACAGAGGCCCAGAAGGAGGGCACCACAGCTGGCCCGGTGGGCTCCAATGAGAAACCCTAGAGTGGAGGGGCACACGCCCCACCGCTGCCCGGGCTCCGTCATCGCGCGTCCGCAGGATCACCACATCATCAAGTTGGATTAGAAAAATAGAATTAAATAAAATAGGAATTTGGGGATCCACAGGATCTCTGGATTACTTAGAGTTCAAGGCCAACAAGTACCATATATAGAATTGTAATTAGATTGGAATCAATAAAGAAAGAGGTCTATCCTATCTCTCTCTTGCCGTCTCGCGCCCCACCCCCGCGCGCCGCTGCCCACGCACCGCCATGCCTCCTGCCGCGACGCTGCCGCGTCGGGCCAACCGAGGTCAGCCATCCACTGCCCCTGAGTTCGTTCCCTGATTATAAACCTTTTGCCTCCTCGAAATTTGAGAATACCAAGACTCTATCATAGAGTCTAAGACTATTTATTACCCCTTATTTATGGTATTTTGCTGATGTGACTCGTACATGAGGGCACTCACAATGAAAGACTCTATCATAGAGTCTAAGACTATTTATTACCTCTTATTTATGATATTTTGCTGATACGGTAATATATTTATTAAAGAAAGAGGAAGAAAAAACAAGACTCCAAGTTTATAAAATTTGAGGTAATAAATAAGTAGAGATCAGGTTACTGTGTGCTGGTACACGGTTTGAGTGTAGGCCAACGCGGCGAGGATTTCCATCCATCTTATGCTATGCACCAGTAGCTAGCAATATGTCGACACGCATTCTCCATCCTTCCTATCTACTAGTATGCTATGCACCAGTAGCTAGTAATATGTCGACACATATCATCGAAAGCTGCTACAGTTCTAATCCCAGTACATCAAAGCTAGCAAAAAAATCTACTTGCAAAGACCAAAGGCGTATTGCACCGCAGAAAGCCGGTGGAACCGATGCCTACTGCTCCGAGCATGATTAGGGCACTCACAGTGTAGACTCTACGTATAATCTAAATTTATTTATTATCCTAAAGATATTATAAATTTAGAGTCTAAATAAAACTTGAAGTCTTGATTTTTCATTCTCTCTCTTCAATAAATATACTATCACATCAATAAATATTATAAATATGTGAGAATAAATATGTTTAGACTCTACTCTCTCCGTCTAAATTTAATAGACGTTCTAGCATCAAATTCAATTGTCCAGGTTCACGCCAGCCATACATGCATTTAGTCTCGGGCAGTGCCCAGGTACGTGTGCTAGTAGCTCATTTATTTGCTGCATCTGGCAACCGGCTAAAGCATCCTTTAAATTGAGACAGATTACTATGGGAGTGCCCCTAGAACAGTCCCAATGGGCATTAATGATAGTTTTTATCTTCATTAAATGAGAAGCCACGTAAGCAAAAAAACAATGCTGATATGATAAGTCAGTAAATGAAGAAAGAGAAGAAAAAGGTAGAAATAGTTTCTCTGTTGAGGAACGACGTCGCCATGGGAGGTCCCTGGAGCCGCCGCGGTGGCCCACGCCTATACACGCTGCTGCCGTCACAACTCGTTGGAGCCACAGCCGGACGCGCGCCCACATGCGCCGCAATGGGGAATCGCCAGAGCCATCTTGTCACGATCCCAACCCGAATTGCAAGAGGAATTGAAGATTTGGGACGAATTCGATGGACTTTATTGGTGAACTATAGAGTTTATTACAGGAGCGGCTAACCGCTTGGTAAATCTAGAGCTAGCTAACGAATACTCTGTTACATGATTCGGTAACCGCCTCCCGACCGCAGTCTCTGCTTTTGTATCCGCTTCCGTACCACTGAAGGCAACGCCTTCCCTTGCCGGATGCCCAACAGTAACCGGCCCAGTTACCCGCACCACATGACAGGTGGGCCTCCCAGGTCAGTCCGTGACATTCCCCTCCGCTTAAGAAGATAGACTGTCCTTAGTCTGATGGCTTGAGCACCTGCTGAACGGGCACGTCAACAGCATCCTCCCAAGTTGCCATTTCTGGAGGTAGTGTAGCCCACTGGACTAAGACCTGCTCCACTGAATGTGATCCTCGACGAATGGTTCACGATCTGAGCAGTTTGAGGGGCTTGAGTACCTTAGAAGGGTCAGTACTGACCAAATCATCAGAGGTACTTATCTCTTTTGGTATATGTTTCTTCAGCTGAGAAACATGTGGCACTGGATGGATTCTGCTGCCGCTGGAAGCTCCAATTCATATGCCACTGCCCCAATACGTTTCAAGATCTTATAGGGACCATAATACTTGAAAGACAGCTTCTTATTGGACCTGTGAGCCACTGAAGCTGCACATATGGCTGCAGTTTCATGTAAACCATATCACCAGGTTGGAATTCTTGTTCCATTCTATGCTTATCAGCCTACTGTTTCATCCTTTGCTGAGCTTGAAGGCCATTTCTCCAACGTCATCTTCAGATCGATCATCCGTTGACGATGCCATCGTCTGCTCGAACTTGGTAGGTCGCTTTGGCGGCGCCAGATCGCGCGAATCGTACGAAAAATTTTTTCCCCCCAAATCGCAGCGGCTAATTCGGTGGAACTTGGTAGGTCGCTTTGGCGGCACCAGATCCCAACCCAAATTGCAAGAGGAAATGAAGATTTGGGACGAATTTGGTGGACTTTATTGATGAACTATAGAGTTTATTACAGGAGCGGCTAACCGCTTCCTAAATCTAGAGCTAGCTAATGAAAGAATACTCTGTTACATGATTTGGTAACCGCCTCCCGACCGCGGTCTCTGCTTTTGTATCCGCTTCCGTAGCACTAAAGGCAGTAACCGACCCAGTTACCCGCACCACATGACAGGTGGGCCTCCCAGGTCAGTCCGTGACACCTCTTGCGCGCCGCCGCAGATTCGACTGAGCGCGCCGTCACAGGGACTCGCCGAAGCGGCCTCGCTCGCTCACGCGCGCCATCGCGGGGACTCGCCGGAGCGGGCTCGCTCGCGCACGTTGCTGCGTTGGCCCACGGTCGCGACTCCGCCCTCATAAGCCGGCTGTCCAGCTCGCTCGCCGGCGCTGCGGTGGCGCTCGCCCGCGACTCCGCCCCACGCACTTGACCAGGCCACCGCCAGTGCCTCGCTTGCTCGACTGGGCCTCCGTTCTCGCATGTCTGGCACCATGCGTGCCCGCTCGTCACCGGCCGCCCCACACACCCGACGGGGCCTCTGCGCTTGCTAGCCCGGCGCCATGAGTGCCCGATGCCCGCCCGCCGTCCTGATTTAGGTTGGGAGAGAAGCAGGGAGAGAATACCGAGGGGAGGGAGAGAGAATAAAATAAGTATAATATTTATTACGTGTAGAAACATTCCATTGTATGATGTAGTTTCTATATTTAGATTTTTGCTGACGTGGCTGTCTTGGATTTTGCACATGGTTTCTGCGATAGGGACTGCTTTTTTTTAGAGAAAGAAATATATTAATATCTTAACTTCTGCATCGACTAATGCATATGACTGTTTATTATTTTAAGATTATAATAGGGACTGCCCTTATACATGATAAGGCAGCATTCCGTGGATGACCCCAATCTACCGGTGATGGCGGCAATCTCGAGCTGAGGCAGCATCCATGCATGGCACATCACTCCATGAGTGCTCGATGTTTCAATCTCACTGTTGTGCCTCATCACGTTCACACTTCTCTCGGGAATCACAAAGTCATGGTCCCATTCGCATGCTTGTGACTCAGACAGACCCTCAATCTGTCGGTCACCTTTACATAGATCAGTCAATAGTTGTGCAGGGCACCAATCATTTCTGTCTTCAGTCTAATTAAACAAGTTCATCAACCGTGCTCTCGCTCGGGTCACGAGACACTATTTAATAAAAATGACTTATATTGAATATTTTTCTCCTCACTAATATTCTAAAACAATAGATCTAATATGTATTCTATAGTTGACATTGGATTATGATAATCTATCAACTAATTAATGATTTATATGTATCTCCATATCCATTGTTTTATTAGATAGCACCACTATTTATCTCCAATATACATTTAGTTGGCCATTTGCTTAAACTATCATGACTTTAGCTATAGTCTATATTTTGACAACATGACCCTAATTTTTATTCTTTTCCCCTCAATTTTAAGCTTCGTAATTTCTTAGATGCAACGACTATAATGTAATTATTATGTAAAGATCTGATAGCAAATATTTTAGATTTTTATAAGAATTTTAGGACCTATATCTTTTTTAATTCTAGTGGTTTTGTGAGTAATAAGTTTTAGGTAGACTTTTTTTGTAACATAAAATGTATTTAATTGAAACATAAACTTAAAGTATATAAACTTTTATTTCATTCCTTTATGTGATATCATGAAAACCTATATTTTAACTTTCAACATTTGATCTAGTTGTTGTAATATTTTATACACATGTTAATTTGAATTTCAATTCTTATTTATATCATTTATTTCAAATTTTTATCTTTATTTTATTAAGGGAATATTCTAGGTCCAGGCTTCCCTCTTAGTTCTTACAAATGGCATAAATAGTTGTTTTAGCATGTACATGGCACTCAAGATGTTAAAACAAATAATGCTTAAAATTTAATACTAAAATTCATATGATATAATGTTTCAATCAAAACATATAAACATTCTTTAAAGATAATGAGTTACAAAATTTATTATCATGAGTATTATAGCATAACTTATAGTGAAATGTAAGTGCCATAACTTTGTGGTTTGCTAAGGATATTTTTTCATGCTTGGTAAGCTTATAAAATAAATATTTGTCCTGATGTATACATGTTTGCTAACTTTGTGCATAATTGCATGATTAGAATTTTAGGAGATAAAAGTATTAGTTATTGTTTAATCTATAGGTCTAACAAAATACATTTTTTGGATGTTTTATATTTAATGCATTGTTCTATAAATAATGAACAAAACTTATTCCTTACTTATGTTATATATTAAAAACCATAATAATAAATTATGCAAGTGGTTATCTAGAAAAGATTTGAAACAATTTTATGGTGATACTGTATGATATGAATGTTAGTAATTTAATTCCAATGATTATTAGTTTAATAAAACAATATTAATAATTTATAATAAATTCAATATCTTGAGTACTATAGTATGCTCAAACAACTAATTATGCCAGAATTAAGATGTTATCCTAGGATGTAGATTATTCAATTTAATTAAATAATAAAAAGTAGAAAATGTTAATAAGCGATACATTAAGCATTGGAATATCAAATTAACACATGATCAAAAGCGGAAAGTTAAAATATAGATTTTTATGATATCACATAAAGTGATAAGAGCTTATTATTTCTAAGTTTATTTTCATCTAAGCATATATCATGTTTAGAAAAAAATATTAATCCTAAAAAGTATTTGTCATGAAATCGCTTTAAACAAAAAAAAGGCAGATCCTAAAATTCTTAAAGAAACATAAAACATTTTCCCATCAAATTGGTAGACTACAATAACCATTTAGAAATAATAGTGGTTGTACCGAAGCAATTAATAATATCACAATTTTGGGAAAAAAAATGAAAGTTTAGGTTCATGTCATCAAAATATAGATTCCAACTCATAAACGTATATTGGAGATAAACAGAGGTGCTTTGTAAAAAAACAACTGGATAAATAAGGATTAAAATTACTTAAAAAATCAATAAGTGGTAGATTATCAAAACTAAATATAGACTATGTGGATTAGTGAAGAGAAAAAATATTCAAACGTAAGGATTAAAATTACTTAAAAAATCAGTAAGTGGTAGATTATCAAAACTAAATATAGATTATATGGATTAGTGAAGAGAAAAAATATTCAAACCCGTGCGGGAGCACGGGTTGATGAACTAGTATGAAGAGAAAAAAATTTATTAGTTAGTGTATCCTAAGATTGTAACCCATGTGGGAGCACGGGTTGATGAACTAGTATGAATAGTATCAGGGTTGGTTTAAAGTCCCTCCCCTTTGGGAGCACCACAGCATTCGAAGCATTGGTGGCTTCTTCGTGTGTCGACACCTGTCCTTATCTGTTTTGCAAAAATGCCCTTGAATCAACCCGAGGTCCAAACCTTTCGGCTGCCAGCCTTCCACCCCGCAACCCTAGCCCGGCTCGAACTCTCGATCCCTCTCTCCTTTCTCTCATCTCCCAGCCCGCCGCCACCTCCATACCTCCAGCCCTCCCAGCCATGAGGGAGATCCTCCACTTCCAAGGCGGCCAGTGCGACAACCAAATCGGGGCAAGTTCTGGGAGGTGGTGTGTGCAGAGCACGCATCGACGCCACCGGCCGCTACGGTGGCCACTCCGACCTCCAGCTCGAGCGCGATGCGGGCATGAGGTACGACTTAGGAGGCTGCGATGTGAGCACGAGGTGCAACTTAGCAATTTCTCCTTCACTTCTAGGATCTCAATATTCTCTCCGAGATTTATTCACCGAAGTTCAGCTTTCTCTCTCAGATCTGACCACGAGCTACTCGACGCCATGAGCTTGCTCTTGGATGAGGCTTCTGGGTGCCCTCACGGTGGCTCGGCAGCGGCGCCACTGGTGAGATGCTACCTCATTCTATCTCCTGCTTTCCTGCTCCATGAGTCCAATCTCATAGCTGCTTACAAATTTTCTCTGCTCCACTGCGTGCTTCTTGCTAACCCAACACAACATTTATATGCTCTTGCAGTCTTTGGACCACCTCACCGGCGACGGGATTTTTTTTAAATTTAAACCTTTTTTAATCAATATTTTAAAACAAATCCTATTTTAAATTTATTTTCACCGTGCACCCTTTTTATCGTACCAAATCATTTGATGCGACCAAGCATTACACCGTGGCAAAGGAGTTGACCGGGGCCACTATGGGTTCCACCCCGTCGCGCCAAATGATTTGGCGCGATGGGCTTATCGCGCCAAATTTGAAGATAAGGAACAATAAATTTTACTATGATTTAGACAATAAAATTTATTTTACCATAAATTAGTAGTATCACAATGGTGATAAATTATAGATACCCAAACCATAGTAAAAATTTTTCTAAGGGGCTAAACCATAGTAATTTTTTGCCAAACGCGCCAAATGATTTAGCGCGACAGGCCTGTCGCGCCAATGCATGTGGCGCGACAAAGTGGGACCCGCGGTGGCCCCGGTCAACTCTATTGCCATGGTGTAATGCTTGGTCGTGCCAAATGATTTGGCGTGACGACGTGCTTTTGTCGCGCCAAATGATTTAGCGTGACAAAAAAGATGTACGGTGAAAATAAGTTTAAAACAGGATTTTTTTAAAAATATCGATTAAAAAAGGATTAAATTTTAAAAAAAATCCCCTGCGACGCAGCGGGACCGAGAGGGTAAGCGGCATCCACGGATCTGCGTGGGTACGGCGTCGGGATGATTCCCAATTTACTGGATCTGACCGTCCTCACCCCCTCCGTCGCTGTAGTTTACTCGTCTGCGCGCCATCGTTCCACATCTGGCATCCTTCAACTGTAAGGTACATGCTTGTTGGGTTCAGTGTCTAGAACTGTGGCATGTATTTTTGAAATTTAGTAAGATATGAGCTGCCTCTTTCTCAATAATTAGGACAGTTCGGATATCCATAAGATGACATAGTACCTGCATAATGATTACTATTAAGCATGGACTGGGAATGCATACTTTCCTATAAGGATCTAGAAAAATTTAGCTGAAGCTAACAGTGTAAAGAAAACTCAGGCAAATAGCAGGAACTGATACTGTTTTCTATATCAAGTAAGGAAATTCTCTTGGTGATGCTGTGCTCTACATATTCTTAATAATTGGGCTTGGTAATTTTCGGGTCACTCCTAGCTACGGAAAAAAAGGAACTGTGCCTAAAGTATGCTAATGGAAAAAAAGGAATTGTGCCTAAAGTATGCTAATGAAAAAAAGGAAAAAAAGCCTGAAGTTGCCTTATTGCTTCATACAGCTGTTGTGTGCTTGATGGTTACCTTGCAAAATTTTTTGGTACTTTAAATATACTCCCTGATTTGCATGCCTAGAGTAGTGGATGGTGCTATGTTCTTAGCATTCTTAGGTGGCTAATTTAATTTTATCTAGCACCTTACAATTTTGTGGAGTTCTGACCTGTAATTCAATGAGGTGGATTAATATTTGTCTTATTTAATCCTGTGTTAGGCTAATTGTATAGCTGTAGAAAATTAGTTAGAGCTTGTGCACGTCTCTTAGGTATTGTGCAAATTACATTTTATTTGTGGTGATTGGTGTAACTTATTGATTAGTATTATTTAGATTCTGAAATCTAACTAACAGTGCATATGCCATGATTATGTAGCTGAACTTGATTCTGAAATCTTAGTTGATACAAATGTTGGTTCTAGCCTTGATGCAAGTAATCTATGGTTCTTAGCTTTTGCAGAGGAGTGTTCCACATGAGGAAGTGGTTGGCATATTTGAGGCCTCCTTGCCCAGACAAACCGAAACAAAGGCCAAACAATATTGCTGATATTGACATAGATGGGCGAGGAGAGACTGAAACGTGTGAGTGTTGGTACTCATCTGATGCTTCATTTCTGAGTTCCTGTCATGGGTGCAATATGATGTACTGTTGCTTCTCTTGGGTAGTATAGATATTTAAATAACTTTTACATTTATTAGCTCTTTTCTTAAGCCAATGTCCCTTAATGGTTTCTGATGACATTTATCAAATTGGTTGGTCGGGCCCTGGCACTGAATATGAGGGTAGGCTAACAGCTTGGCTGTATACTAATAGTTGTTCTATCGGCTGCAACAAATTGTTTGTCGATGATTGCTTAGTGTTGGACATTTAGTGTTCAAAAAACATGCTACTTTGTTAATCGACTAAATGATCTTGGTAGTGTAATTTTCTACTACTTAGCATTCCCCATTGCACATATGGGTTACTATTCCAAGCTACTGGTTGAAGTGTTTGGTAATTGTCATCTATGATATTTTACCATTACAACTTATCTTAAATGCATAATACAGGTCTTTGCATTGCCTTGTCCGCTAAAAGGGCGCGTGAAGTTTGTCCATCTCATGTTCAATCTATATAAGATTAACATGCTTTAGATGAATTGGAATTGCGTGGTTTCCATCTGATTTTGTACCATGCTTTTTATCATGTTTGGTAAGAATGTATCCCTGATGCCCATTTTTGTTCCATTTACATTTACAGAGCCTCTGTGTCTATGGGAACTACGAGCTGTGTACGACTATGCAAGTGCTTATCAATGCTACGCCTATTCAAGTGCTTATCAATGCAAGGAGACATTGTATATGTGTGTCTATTCAAGTGCTTATCAATGCTAAGGGATTTCACCACTGTGATGACTAGCACTATGTCCTTTGAAAACCTTAGTTGTAAACTGTGTAGTTTACTTATTTGTCTCTAGGTTCGTGAACTTACCACCACCCCGAGACATTTGGACAGGCATTCTAAGCTATTAGCCAAGGCATTTGATTTCACAATTTTTGATAGTAACTGCGGAGCTTATCACAATTTCATAATTTGTAAACTATGCATTTGTTAACATGATACGCTTGATATTAGATGCTAATGCCTTGGTGATGGGATATTATATATCAATGTTTGTGCTTAGATAATGATATTACCATTTGATTATAATTATAATTATAATTATAAAAGTTGTAAGATGTATGGATCGTAGCTCTTTTGCTCTTGAGGCCATTGTAGGGCGCCCGAAAGGTGCTTGATGTTCTAGTAAAGATAAGAAATCCTGGGCGCCCAAGCCCATTGCTGCCGCCGGTGTGGCCTAGCCACTTTGTCGAGTCCAGCGCGGATAATAGACGCCGGTCATAACAAGGTACGTAGGACTCCAACACTGTACCTACTCTACGACTAAGGCGCACTCAGAGGTTGATCTTGCCTTCAAATGGCTACGAAGAAATATTCCAAGGAGATATGTAACAGCAATAGAAGAAACCCCAGACCACCTCGTCCTCATCTTGGCTTTGCACGACAATGCTGGGGGTTCATTGGCCTTGACATAACTTTAAATGCTTTTGGTTATTTCTCCATTTTTATTTTTTACTATTTTTATTTTATTTTCTCGATTTGTCTCTTTTTTCTGTTTCCTTTTGTTCTACGTTTTGCTTTCGTTTCATATGTTCTTTCTTACACAGAAGGAAATGATACAATGGTAAGATAAAAAGATCTAATGTAAAATGAGAAATTATTGTACAGATCATTTCATAGCTCTTTTTTCCGTCTCATATATGTACGAGTTAGAGCAGCATATCAAGATATAGTGGTGAGTGTTGTGCCAAGGAAAACTATAATGGATGATACAATTATCGAGTAAATCTCGCATACTGTGTTTATACGAGTTCGAGTATTGCACATCCATTGTTGAGGCTTTCGATTCCAAGATAAATGAGAACCGGTAGTGAAACTTTAATTTCGAATAAATCTCTGAATCGCAAGTTGTCCGATGAAAAAAATAAACATGTTATACAATCCGATATATATGGGTATACACTCTATTTATTTATATGTGTGTCTCAGCGTGTGCATATATATATATATATATATATATATATATATATATAGTATCATGTGTTTCCCATCATCCACTACTGCGTGATCGAAATTAAATGAAATACATAATAAGAAGCTAGGAAAGCCCATACCGTTTGCCCTTGCTGCACTTGACCAGACCAATGTCTACCGGTAGTGTGGCGTTACTGGGGAAATGCAGCCAGCAATCGTACTCGTAGTAGTCATAGCGTGTGGGCCATATCACATAAGTCAAGGTGGACTTGAGAATGATTTCGATGGCGAACCACCCCTGCGCTCGCTCCCTAGAGAACTCGTCCGCCATGGCGGCGGTAACGACATTGGTGGCGCGGCCGCGCAGCAGCAGCACGGTGCGGTGCCGGCGTGTCCTGCCCTTGAACTTTGGGAACATGTCGTCGGGGGGGCTGACGTTGGTCCCGTCGAAGTAGAGCCTCGCCGAGAAGTGCTTGAAGCGGATGGCCCAGATCCAGTGGTCGTTGAAGAAGGTGACGTCCAGGGCGAGGTCGTAATGGAGTTGCTGGACGTTGCTGTTGCTGTTGCCGGTGCCAGCCAGGGCGAGGTTGAACTCGTAAAGGAAAGCGTTGACGGTTGGCCGGACAGCATATGGGCGGAAGAAGATGAGATAGAGGACGAACAGGCCGAGAGCCGAGTAGATGTAGTTGATGATCGTCTTGCAGATGAACAAGACCACCTTGCCCTTGAACGGTAACTTTTTTCCTTGTTCCTCAAAGTATGCTTCAACTCCGAGCTCCACCATACCCCCGCTGGACGTGCGAGAGCAGACCAAAGCAAACATTACTATATATTGCAAACAATCAAAGTTAATATGTAAATATTCATGTATATATAACATACCAGGTGAACAATTTGAAGATATCAAAGGCTTCAGACATTATGACCAACAAAAGAGAGAGCCAGAAATATGATAGATAGATAGATAGATTGATAGATAGATAGATAGATAGATCACTGCTGGAAAACTGGACGTTGCCATATGCCTGACACATTGCCGTGTGCAATGTACTCGGGCACATGGCAAAGATATATTTTGCCGTGTGTGACACATGACAAAATAATACACACGACAAAGTTAACTTTGCCGTGTGCCAGGCACACGGCAAAGCATGGCACATGGCAAAAAAAACTCGGCAAAACATGGACGGCTTGTCACGACGGCCACTTACCATTTATATTTTGCTGTGTGCAGTAGGAAGACACACGATAAAGTTTTTTTATTATTTTTAAACAAAATTTTGCTACGATTACAAGACACATGGCAAATATTATATTTTTTTCGTATACAGTCGTAAGGCACACGGCAAAATATTATATTTTGCCGTGTGCAGTCGCAAGGCACACAGCAAAATATTATATTTTGCCGTGTGCAGTAAGAAGACACACGACAAAGTTTTTTTATTACTTTTAAACAAAATTTTAACGTGTGCAATTGCAAGACACACGGCAAAGTTTTTTCTTTCATTTCTAAAATCATTTCTTAAAGTTTTTTCTAATTAAACTTTGCCGTGTGTCTATGGCCGAGGCACACGACAAAGATAATTTTGCCGTGTGCCTCTCATTGCACACGACAAAATAGTTTTGTTTTTTAATTTTAGGTACAAATTTTTTTGTGAAGCCTTGTAACAGTATGTATGATTCAATGTTAAAATTTGTTCCATTTTTAGCTTTTTTTGATATATTTTTTAATTTATTTCGTTTCATTGACTTTTTTGAAATATTTTAAATCTGAACTGCAGGTACATGGAATAATGGATTTCCGTCTTTCAAAAAATGAGATTCATGATATTTGGTGTATGTTTTGGCCGTATCCAGGAGCTCACGTGAAATCTCGAGCATCTCGTTGACGTAACATGTCGCATTAGGTGCGGGAAAAGTGAATAAAAATTATATAAAATCCAAACGAAGTCCAAAAATCACGAAACTTGGCGAGGTGTCGTGTCATCACATGTGTATGCTAGGGTAAAAAATTGACAAGATTTCAAGCAAGTTGCGACGTTGGATGCCTAAAACCCAGACATCTCCACATGTGATTACAATTAATCCAATGTGGAGATGTCTGGGTTTTAGGCATCCAATGTCGCAACTTGCTCAAAACCTTGTCAATTTTTTAGCGTAGCATACACATGTGATGACATGACACCTCGCCAAGTTTCGTGATTTTTGGACTTTGTTTGGATTTTATATAATTTTTATTCACTTTTTCCGCACCTAACTTGACATGTTATGTCAACGAGATGCTCGAGATTTCATGTGAGCTCCTGGATACGGCCAAAGCATACAACAAATATTATGAATCTCATTTTTTGAAAGATCGAAATCCATTATTCTATGTACCTGCAGTTCAGATTTCAAATATTCCAAAAAAGTTAATGAAACAAAATAAATTAAAAAATATATCCAATAAGCCAAAATGGACCAAATTTTAACATTAGTCATACATAGTGTCACAAGGCTTTACAAAAAGAAATTTGGACTTAAAATTAAAAAAAACAAAACTATTTTGCCGTGTGCAGTGTGGGGCACACGGGAAAATTGGCTTATTCTCTTCACACCGTAAAGTTTAATTAAAAAAAAGGCCCATAAGGCCTAACTAACCAAACCCTAGCCTTATTCTCTTCACCCCGCCCGCCCTGCACCCCCCGGCCAGCGCGCACCCCGCCCCCACCACGCCGCTCCTGCCCCACCCGCCCCCACGTGCACCGGCCGACCGCCACGCTCGCGCGCGCCGTCCGCCCGCCTGCACACGCCAACCGCCACGCCCCGCCCGTCCCCGCGCGCGCCGGCCGCCCCATCCGCCCGCGCACGCCGGCCGCCCCTCCC
>CM041633.1:47619560-47661815 GCA_023333625.1 Bothriochloa decipiens | reverse complement strand
GGGGAGGTGCTTCCAAAATTCTGTCTCGGATAGGAGCGGACCATGGAAACTAACTCATCCGCGCATCCGCGGGTGGGATTAGGACCTATCCTCACCTATTAGATAGTAGGGACACCACATAGATGCAATTGATAGTCACATTACTTCATGTTATATATCTATTAAAGGATGGAGGACCATGAGTGGATGTACACAATGCAGAGGGATTGGTCCTTTATAATCAAGGTCGATGAATTCTTAGAGCATGCATTTGGCGAGAGTGCTGAAGGCCATTCTCTAGTTTTGTGTCCCTACAACCGTTGTGCCAACAGAAGAAGGAAAAATAAGTTAACCATGGGTCAACATATTGTGAAGTATGGATTTACTCTGGGCTACCATTGGTGGTACCACCATGGTGAAACCGATCGTATCAGAGACGAGGTGGTGAGACCACAGCTCGAGGCTTTCGATAATGATGCTAGGGTAGCAGACATGCTATTTGACACTCAGCAAGCTCAGTTCGCTGAAGGATATGATAAGGCGGAGACTAGGGCTACCGCAGATGCCTTCTACCAGATGTTGGACTCGGCACAGAGACCCCTTCATGATCATACTATTATTTCTTAGTTGCATGCCATTGGTCGCATTATGGGGTCGAAGGCCGAGTTAAATCTAAGTCGAGAAGGTTTCAACAAGATGGTGGCCATGTGGAGCGGTATGCTACCGATGACACACATTATGCCGAAGAACTTGTATGAGTTAGAGAAGCTTCTTCTTGGACTAAAAATGCCGTATGACAAGATACATGCATGTCTGAAGGGGTGCGTCCTATTTAGGAAAGAACACGCGGATGCAAAGTACGGCCCGAAGTGTGAATCCTCCAGGTACGTGGAGGTAGACTCGGGTGATGGCCATAAGAGGCAGTTTAAGATTCCCATGAGTGTCCTACGACACCTTCCGTTCCTGCTGAGGCTCCAACGGCTATTCATGATCGAGGAATTGGCGAAACAGATGACATGGCACAAAAATGGCACGTGGTACAATCCTGACAAGATGGTACATCCATCCGATGCTGATGCATGGTAGTACTTCAATGCGCGACATCATCTCAAAGTAGAGGAGGCTCGTAATGTACGTGTCGTGCTGGCAACAGATGGGTTCAATCCATATGGTATGGTGGCTGCACCGTACACATGTTGGCTCATGTTCGTCATCCCCCTGAACCTCCCCCCAGTGTCTCTTTTCAATGGCATACTATGTTCCTGACGTTGATCATTCCTGGACACCCGGGGATTAATATTGGTGTCTTCATGGAGCCTGTGATAGACGAATTGATCCATGCTTGGGACAAAGGGGTATGGACATACGACTGAGCTACGAAGGAAAGCTTCAAGATGCACATCTGGTACCAATACTCCCTGCATGACTTCCTAGCATACGGATTATTCAAGGGATGGTGTGTTCATAGGAAGTTCCCATGCCCAATATGCATGGAAGCTGTGAGGTTCACATGGTTGAAGTTCAGTGGCAAGTATTCATCGTTTGACAAACATCGTCAATTCCTCCCTCTTGACCATCCATTTAGAGAAGATGTCAAGAGCTTTACGAAAGGTGTCAAAGTGACGGACCCTAGACCACGCTTGAGGACTGGGGCCGAGGTTCATGCTCAGATAGACGCTCTCATGCCCAAAGAAGAAGGTGGTTTCATGGGATATGGTGAGCAACATATGTGGACTCATAAGTCTAGTTTGATGAGGCTCCCCTATTTTGATGACCTCCTACTGCCTCATAACATTGATGTCATGCACACTAAAAAGAATATCATTGAGGCACTTTTCGGAACGCTCATGGCCATTGACAAGTCTAAGGACAACAATAAGGCTAGAGTGGACCTAGAGAGGTTGTGCGATAGGACAAACCTAGAGATGTAGCCTCCTGCAATAGGAAAGCAGTGGAGAAGGCCTAAGGCCCCCTATGTCTTGAATATCGATCAAAAGAGGGAAGTACTTCGATCGATCAAGGATTTAATTTACCCTGATGGGTATGCAACGAATCTGAGCAGGGGTGTGAACTTAGAGACTCTACGAGTCAACGGGATGAAGAGTCATGACTACCACATATGGATTGGGCGGATACTTCTGTCGATGTTCGAGGCTATGTCCCTGAGAAAGTCTGGCTAGTGCTGGCAAAGTTGAGCTACTTCTTCTGACAGCTTTGCGCCAAGGAGCTATATCGGACCGTCATTACAGAATTGGAAAACATGGCACCTAAGTTGGTCTATGAGCTGGAGAAGATCTTTCCACCTGGCTTCTTCTTGCAGATGCAGCATCTGATTGTGCACCTCCTGAATGAGGCATGATTGGGGGGCCCGTGCAGGCCCGTTGGTGCTATCCAATTGAGAGATGTCTAAAGACTTTTCGCAAGAAATATACAAATAAAGCCAGAATTGAGGCTTCCATTGTAGAGGCAAGCATTCGGGAGGAGGTATCAAACTTCATGACATCCTACTACAAGCCAGACCTTCCTAGCAAGCATAATCCACCCCCTCGTTACAATGCTGATGAAGTTGAATCAACCCTAAGCCTTTTCAAAGGCCAACTAGGCCACGCAAGTGGATCGACTTGAAGATATTGGATGCAGAAGAGTGGCGTAGAATCACACTATATGTGTTCACCAACCTTGTCGAGGTTGAGCCATTCATTAAGTAAGTTCTCAATAAACTTGTTTCAATACGACGCCATTATTCTATATCAAACCCCATGGATTCTCTTTGGTACAGAGAATTTTTTCATCAAGAGTGCCATATGGATTGGGATCCTACCCTGCATGAACATGATACCCTTCTTTCAGAGGGTGCGGGTGATGATAGGCTTGATTTCATTTCTTGGTTCAGACAAAAGGTACTTTCCAATTTAGCTCGTACGTTCATCGATATTCCTTAATAGCTCACACGTTCCAATAATATAATGATGTATCATGCTTGAGCTTGCAGGCGCAGACCAATGCATCCATGAGTGTCAAGTTGAGACAGGTTGCAAACAGTTTCAAGCAAAGGGTGAAGTCATGTATCGGTTATGACGTGAACGGATATCGCTTCCACACGTCAAGACACGAGCAGACCCGATCTGGTCGAAAAACCACCAACTGGCAAGTTTTTACGCCGGGCACTAATGGCGTCGAATACTATGAAATAATTGAGGAGATCTATGAAATTGAATATGAGGGCCAGATACCTCTTACCCCTGTCATATTCAAGTGCCACTGGTTTAATCCTAGACAAACGAGACAGACCTCTCAACTTGGCATAATTGAGATTAGACATGATTCCGTCTATAAAGGAAAAGATGTCTATATTGTGGCTCAACAGGCCGTGCAAGTGTGTCATACACCATACGCGTGCCAAGACAAAGACCATCTCAAGGGTTGGTCTATTGTGCACCAGGTATCTCCGCACGATAAACTACCTGTTCCAAACGATGACGATTATGCCTTCGACACAAACACATATGATGGAGAGTTCTATCAAGCAAGTGGGCTACAAGGGAGCTTTGAGATAGTCTTACCCAGTGTGACCACCATGGAAGTAGACAATGAAAGGGTTGATGATGATGACCCTGGAGATGTAGTGCTGAATCCGAAGGACATTCAAATGCTTGAGCAATTCCATTTAGGCAGAGATAATGAGGAAGACACAGAACCTTTGGATGGTATCGCCTATTTGGACAATTTTGATAGTGATGACGAGACCTATGACCCCAATGTTGAAGATTTTCCTAAAGCATGTAATACTATATTTTTTATTAAATTTTGTTATATTTATTCATTTTGAACTATTTGTAATGTTTGTACTAACGCTTGTTGCTCATTTCTTGTAAATTGTAGGTGACAGACTAAAGATGGTGGGCGACCGTACACCGAGGCAGGTTTACTCGGTGTACCAGAGGCTACGCCCTCCAGATGGAGGTGTGGGGATGTCTTCCAGGGCAGCGGCGAGACCAGGCCCGGGTCGCCCTAGGACGAGGAGGGGAAGGGGCCGTGGTCGCCCTCCCGGTCGCACCAGGAGGGACCCGCCTCCTCCCTCAGCTCTCGACCTGTGGAGGACCGGTCTCCTACCCCATAGGACTACGTGGCAGCCACATGCATGACCACAGACACTCCGTTGGGGGACGAGGAGACTCAGCAGACGCAGGACAGTTGCGCTCAGGACAGTTCTGCTCAGCCGATTCCCTACCTGTGAGGTGCCACAACCCTTCATAATCCTCCGCATCCTGACCTAGGCCCAGTGATTTGTCCTGTGGTAGGAAAGTAAGTAACTATAGATGTTATTACTAGTACTTCATATGATACGTTCAAAATCAAAATAGAAACTGATAGTTTTTCTTAGTCACTCACTTATGCAGGGGCTGGCTAGTTTTGTCGGGTGCTCTTGACCCCCCCACACCCTATCTAACATCTTGGGATGTCTGTGCAAGAAACACTTCCCTAGCCTTGTGAAATTGAAAGATGGCACGTGGGGGGTGGCCTGGTCGTGGAAAAGGTACAAGCTCGGCGATGATGACGAGAAGGACAACAAGCAGGAGCGGGTTTTGGTGAACTTTTGGGTAAGTGTCTCACAATGAAGCTCAAATACATATCCTCCATTGGTTAAGTCTTTTATTGAAATAATAAATGGAAACATCGTGTGTGTATGCAGAAGTACTTCAAGCTCGAACAAGGCCAAGAGACCAAGGTGGATCAGATGGCACACAAAGCCTGTCACAAGCTCGTCACCGACATGATTTACGAGGCATGACTCTAGGCTCACGTCTTGTACTACAGGTCCATCCTGCAAGAGCCCTTCATCAAGGGTGACTCAAGAGACTTGGTGCTGACCAAGGCGCAATACCTTCAGGTAGGTGAATAGTATTGATTCGTTTTGAGATTTAGTATGTCTATAATTGATCATCTTATATGTCAAACATTTGATGATGCGTAGGTGCCGCCACCGTGGTGCTTGTCGCATAGAGCGGCATGGTCGAAGATCATGGACAGGTACCTATCCCCGGAGTTCATCGCAAAGCATGTGAACGGCAAGCAGAAGCGGTCGCTGAGGACTGGTCCAACTCACCACCAAGGCAGCCGCAACCTCCTTGCATTCAAGCGGGCACTTGTAGGAGATGTCATTTATCTATTCTAACGCTCAATTTTTCCTGATTTCTAATCATTTTGCCGTCTTTCTTGCAGGAGACGCCACAGCCGGGGGTGCCGGTGTCGAAGTTTGGGGCATAGGATGTGTCCCACATGGGCTGGGTGAAATCCGGTGTCATCTTCAACCCGGATGCACCTGCCGAGGCTTACTCTGACCCGACCATCCATGCTAAGGTCAAAGACTACACGGAGGCGATTAGGACGCTCCGTGGCCTAGATCACAATATGAGCACTGAGCCCCTTGAGACAGAGGTGATCGTGAGTTTGGGGGAAGGCAGGAAGCACGGGCGGTTGTGGATTGCAAATGCCATCGACTCCTCAACGTCTGCACCCTCTCTCACCGATGTGAGGTCATGGAGCACGTCCACAATCCTTCCCATACGTGCACGGCCTACTCCAACACTATCGTGGGTGGACGAACTTCAGGTAATTCCAGTTTCACTTGACATACATTGAACGTTACACAGATTGATCCAATTTGCAATACTGAAACATGGGATTGAAACACTGCAGGTGGCGCTGGCACAGCAAAAGGAGATGACCTCGCACCTGGAGGCTTGACTGGAGGACATGCAGAAGAAGTTAGAGGACACGCAGAAGCAGATGGCGGAATTGTATTAGATGCTCCACAACGTGGCATCGGGTGCCCCAGTGCAGTTGCCGGCTATAGCTCCGGTTCATCTCTTCACTCCTGTAAGTATAAAAGTTTAATGCCTTCGTGCCGTTGTCGGCCTTCGTGCCGTTGTATTTTTCGGCCTTCGTGCGATTGTGATTGTTGGCCTTCGTGCCGTTGTGATTGTCGACCTTCGTGCTTTAGTTTCTTGCAGGTTGGAAACCTCCCCGTGCAGGGGAGATGCTGCCAAAAATTTTCAATTTTGAGTCTAACAAATGCAATCTATTCTATTTTGTGCAGCCTCCGTCGGCGGGTTCAAAATATCTCACTACGATGTCACCGGCGACTGATGCCGTCAACCCTACACCGCAGTTCGGTCCGTCACATCACTCCGGGAGGCCACAGTTGCAGTCTCCATCGCCGTAGTAGGTCGCCATAGTAGGGATGTTGTACTGTTTGATGTTGAACTTGTAATAATAAACTTATGATGTTGAACTTTGGTGGATTTTCGATGGATTTATGAAATATGTGTGTGCTTTTGATATATAATGCATGTTACTGATATAGATGTGATGATTGATATGGTTTTAATATATATAATAAAATAAAAAAATGCATTTCTCGTTGTCTTTGCCGTGTGCTTTGCCTGGTGGCACACGGCAAAGTAATCTTTTAAAAAAAATAAAAACAAAACTTTGCCGTGTGCTTTGGATGGCAGCACACGGTAAATAGGTAAAACTTTGCCGTGTGCCACAGGTCGTGGCATACGGCAAAATATATAGAAACTTTGCCGTGTGCCTCGGTTGACACACGGCAAAATATATGAACTTTGCCGTGTGCCTCGGTTGACACACGGCAAAATATAAAAACTTGCCGTGTGCCTCGATTGACAGACGGCAAAATATTGGTTGACGGCCGGCGCCGTGACGGATAAATTTTTTTTGCCGTGTACCAAACCAAGCACACGGCAAAATTTCTATATATTTTGCCATGTGCAACACATGACAAAGAAACTTTACCGTATAGAATTTTGCCGTACGTACTTTGCCGTGTGCTGCACATGGTAAAATATTTTTCTATATGTAAACCTGATTTTGCTATGTGTAATTACACACGGCAAAGATCCAGTGTCCAGCAGATAGATATATGTGCGGATTGGAGCTATATATAGGTGTAACTGCTCGATCGCTCGTTAAGACGCCTGTTTGCTGGTGGATAGATGTCGAGCGCAGCTACAGGCTATAAACAGATATCGGTAGATAGTGCTGTGAGCAAAGGATCTATGCTACATGTATTAATTGCAAAGGAAAACTAGTCAATTGCAAGCTATTCATACTTTGGTTTGGTGCCTGCATGAAACAAAAGGCTACTACCATTCTACCACCACCACCACTTAATATTGCTTTTAGATCCGGTTTTCATGAAGCGTAGATCTATTACAACTACTACCACTACCACTACACTACCACCACCACATATATTAAGAACAGCTGGTTGACGGCCGGGTAGCGTGCCGCACCATGCTCGCTAGGCACATGCTCACACGGTGGATCGAACGGCGAACGACGACTTTCATTTTGTTGTGTCAGCTCTCTTGCACTGGCGGACCCAGCGTCCGGTGAGCCTAGGCCGCTGCCCGGGCTCCAATGCTGCCGTGTACGTAGAAATTGATCGTTTTGCATCATATAAGTAGGTTTAGAACACACAAATCTTATAGATATCTTGAGTTTTGCCCAGCTCTGTTTGACCGCTGGGTCCGCTACTGCTCTCTTGTTTTCTTTCGTTGGCAGTAACAACCGGCGCGGTTATTGAGACATCATTTTGGAAAAGCTTTTCAATTGTTTTTTTGAAAGATCAAAGCTTTTCTATTGTCCACCTAGCTAAGACGAATCTCATGTCATGTGTACCCTCCACAGCCCGACGAGCAACGCACATGCCAAGATGCTCTGCGGCACATAAATTTATAGACCATTTAGTAGTAGATGATGTGTCAGCAGGCACTACTACAAACTCACACACACAGTCGCACGTCGTTGCTGCGCACAAAATGTCGGGGCGCAGCAGCAACAACGCCATCGACGGCGGCAGCGGCGGCGACGTCGAAGGCGGCGGCGGGGTGGCCATCCTCTGGGGTCGGTGTGTGGCCTCTTCCAAAAGGCACGTAAGTTGATCAAGGACGTCAAAAAGGAGTGATCGTTTCTGTTTTCGTGTGTCTTGTTGCTTCGGGTGCGCATGGGAGTGCCTCCAGCTCTGGACGCCTCTTAGCGTCACCTTCCTCCTGTACTGGCTCACCTACCGCCCCGACCACTTCCGCCCACGCATTGACTCCGCCGTCCTCGCCGCCTTGGACCTCACCAACGCCACCACTGCTACTCCGGCGCCGGCTCTCTGGTACGACCTCGCCGTCGACCTCAGCTTCCAGAACATGCGCGCGTGGCGATCCGGTACCTCAACGTCGCCGCATCCTGTGTTCTACAACGGGAGTATGCTGGGACCAACCGACGACGCGCTCCCGAGCTTTTACCAGGGGCCCAAGAACAAAACTGTACGTACACACTAGGTCCAACAATGGCCATATATACCGGTGGCTACCTTAGCTTATTAGCTAGCTTGCCACAAATATGAGAAACTAACATAGAGTTCGCTTGTTCATGCCATATATGCAGATCTTTCACCCGACTTTCCATGGTGTGGTCACCGTGGATTCCGCTGTGGCGGCGGAGCTGCAGAGGGAGTTCGACGCGGGAACCGTGCAGATCAGGGTCACCGTGTCCCTCACGCTCATGTACAAGGTGCTGTTCGTTAGAGATGTCTTCTTCTACAAGTACGACTGCTGGCTCTGGTTCCCGCC
The DNA here is from genome assembly GCA_023333625.1 of Bothriochloa decipiens. Taxonomy (NCBI): domain Eukaryota; kingdom Viridiplantae; phylum Streptophyta; class Magnoliopsida; order Poales; family Poaceae; genus Bothriochloa; species Bothriochloa decipiens. The sequence continues at coordinate 47,653,185 of CM041633.1, read as the reverse complement.
GCCGCGCAATCACACGCCCGCGCTCTTCCCTGCCAACGGCGGCACCAAGTGCTGGCGCTTCTGACCGCAACTACATAACCGATCTTCAGTACCGGCCCATCAATGCCATCACTCACACCGTACCATTTGTTTTCAATAATATATGGTGGTCAAAAGCAGACTAGCTAGCTAGCTAGTCACTTCTTAAAGAAATAATCGTACCAAACAATTACCGAATTAGGATCCAACATCTTTGTATTCTCATCACCACCGGTAATGGTTTTATACAGCGGCGGAGGGCTCGGCAGGGCAATGTAGGGCGCTCGCCCTACCTTGGCTCCACCACGGATGCCCACCGTTGATTCGGCCGCCATGGATGTCAGGCTGAAGGTCTTGTCGGCCGCTAGCTACTGCTATCAAACGAACTCTGAATATCCGTGTCAGGAACATGACTGAACCATTAACTCCATTGGTTGGACTTTGCCCTTTGGGCCTTGACGTTTACCTTGTGGGCTTGTGACCTGTGGACCGCGCAGCATATCTGCTGATCTGCACATGAGAACTGGGACTGCGTGACTGCCCATTAGCTTAGGCCGTTCATTTTCTAGTGCAAGGATCATATGCCTTCGGCACGGGCGCACGCCAGCTTGCAGTCGCAGGTCGCACCTCAGCAAATAGGCAGTCGGCGTCATTACATTAAGTTGTCCAACTCAGACACTTTTTTTTTAGTTTTTCCATTGTTATTATTCAGTCTTTTGGTTATCAACCTTGCCCTACCTTAATTTTTTTTATCCTCCGCCACTGGTTTTATATAAGTGTTAATATAATCAAAATTGTCCAAAGGGACACTGCTATCGTATTTCTATCGATGAGACGGCCAAAAGCGTATTTGGATCATTCTCAATTAGAGTCTAGACAAATAAAACAAATGTATTTTGAGATGTTGACCCAGCCGAAATCGGTGAAAACCGGCCAAACCTGATTTAGTGCACGATTGCATTACTCTCGTCGTGCTGTTAAAAAAAATATTTATGAATCGCTTTGTTAGGCCAGTTTTTCGACCTCTTATGGATAAGACCACTCCCTCATAAAGTATAAGTTCACAAATTTAACATCTGGCCCTAACGTATATAGTATGTTGTCGGGTTGTACTAGGTCGCACTACTGAAAATCACATCTTTGTTGAGTGCCAGAGAGTCAACATTCGGCAAAGAAAAAAATACTTGTAAAGATTGCTTTGCCGAGTGACAGAAGTGACACTTGGCAAAGAGCTTCTTTGCCGAGTGTCACCTTTGCCACTCCGTAAAGAAAGCTTTGCCGAGTATGATGATGACACCTTTACCGAGTATGATGATGTCACCTTTGCCACTCCGCAAATTAAGCTTTGCCAAAAGTGACACTCGGTGGGCTGCGCGGCTGCTCGGAGGCTACTTGGTGTGCAAGGAAGCCTAGTCGGTTAGGATTCATTCGTATTCTCCAAGATACGGAGCATTGTAACCGACCATAGACAAACCCTAGATCTGTAACCCTGCTGCCTGACTGTATAAGGTGGGCAGGGACCCCCTCAAAACACATGTTGTACTCTCAGCAATACAATCCACAGAGACGCAGGAGTAGGGTATTATGCACCTCATGGCCCGAACCTGGATAAACCTTGTGTTCATCTTACGTCTCATATCTAGTTTGTAGGTCCTAACACATCCTTACCGATCATCTACTACCTTTGGTAGCCTTGTGCTAGACTGCCGAGGATATATCATCTATAACGACCTCCTATGAGAATGATGATGACACCTCCGGCACATCCGGGCCCACTTATTGCCATTCAATGCCATTCATGGGGAGGAATCCGTGAAGGGAAAGGCAATCTCCATCTGGCATATGATTTGTGCCACCATCTAGGGGAGCGCCGATGGAGCAGAGGCGCCAGAGGACGACGCTCATCAAAGCGATGGCAATGACTAGCAACCAGACCATTCCTACCCAGGGTGAGGAACAAGGACCGAGAAGGCACAGAGGGAGGCACAAAGGGAGGTGGGACGTGTAGCAAGAAGGCACAAAAGAGGTGGCCAAGGCGGGATTGCAGGTGTTCTTGTGTCGATGCCTTCAGGAAGCAAATTACGTCGAAGGATGCCACCTTCAATGTTTGTAGCACCAAGCTCGTGTGGACTTTCGCCCCGAGACCTACGAGCCAAGGTCGGGAGAGGAGCAACCAAGCCGAGGTAAAAAGAAGGTTAAGGCAGCTGTATGTGCTCCAATGACACCTTCAGGAAGGGACTGACATCCTCAGACACTAGCATCTTCGTGAGAGCACTTGTGAGGATTTTCCTCCTAGGAGATGGTGCCCATACCGCCCATACCTGGTGCTGGCTCGATGATGCAGCCAGCACCACCGCCGAAGGCACCAACAGGATCGAAGTCTTCACCGACTCCCCCTAGAGGGAGATGACGCGCAGTTGCGCCACCGTCGCTGGTTGGAGGCTGTAGCTACAGCCAGGCTGGGGTTTTCACCTCGACTTCGCCTGCATAGGCCTGCACATCCCGCTCATAGCCGCAGCAACAGGGCCACTGCGGAGCTGGCGAGGAAGAGGCAGAGCGGCGGCAGTGGCGCCAAGCATCGCTCCCTGCAAAAAGCATGGTTAGGGCTAGGGGCAGGGCCCGGCCAGCCACAGCTGCCTCCACGGCCGGGGTGGGCGCCGCCGGCCATGCAGTCACGGCTGCCTCCACGAACGAGACGGGCGTTGCAGGTGGCGGCTTGGGGCAGCCAGGAGCCGCGCAACGAAGCAGTGGCCACCCGCCGCTGTGGGCCAGCACTGCAGTGCTCGGAGCAGTCCAGAGACTGCTCTCCGACGATAGTCGCCTGCCGCCACCCTACTGCCGCGCGCCGGTCCCGAGTGTGTGGATCCTTGGCCCAGGACAAAGGGATCCGGGGACCAAGGGTCGTGGTATAGTTTGGACCGAGCACACTGAGTTCGTCGCCGGCCGTCCTTACGGACACGACCACGACCTCCGGCGGCGCTTGCTCGGCCTCCCTGCTCGCTGGATCCGGGGCAGGAGGCACCAGATCTAGGCCCAGGGAGCTTTGGATCGGCCGTCCCTTCCTCGCCGCCGGCCTCCCTTTCGATTCCAATGTGCTTCACGCCGCAGAAAGAAGAAAAGGTGGGGGAGCACGGGAGGAAGGGAGCTGCTTCTGCAGTCACCCTTTTTGAGGTGTCGCAGCGGGCCGCCGCCACCGCTAGTCAAAGTAGCGGCGATGGCGGCCGGAGGTGATGGACTGGAGGAAAACAACAAATTATTTCTCGACCAAAAAAATAAAAAGGCTGATTTTTTAGATCATTTTTCACAAGAAGAAAACGTGCGGCGTGGTGAGTGCTGACTGGTGAACCGTTGACCCCCGTGTGCCGGTGTGGTGTTGTTTTGTTTGGCAACCACGACGGACGGACGGGGTCGGTCAGGCCACCATTTGTATTCGCCCCCATCTCCTCTCCCGCTCCGCCTCCTCCCTCCCTCCACCACCTCAGATCCGCCATCGCCACATCGCCATGGCCGCAGCCTCACCTCGGATCCTCCCCACCAGGGTCATCTCGGCCGCCGCACCATCCTCCACCCCGTCCCCCGCGCCCATACCCATGGCCATCTCCTCCGCGGACGCCATCGACACCACCACCAACCCAGCGTCGATTCGTGCCTTCCTCTCCCGCCTCGTCGACACCACCCGGCGCGCTCTCTCCGGCGCGCGTCCCCGGTACGAGCTCACGGACCGCTCAGTGCTTTCCCGCCCAGACTCCCAGTCCAAGGCCACCTCCCGCCTCCGCAAGAACCTGGCCTGCTTCCGCGCCACGGTGACCGTACTCTGCCTCGCCGTGGCGCTGCTGGCGCACCCGTTCTCGCTGCTGGCGCTTCTGGCGCTGCTGGCCGCCAGTTGGTGCCTCCTCTACGTGCTCCGCCACATCGTGAGCAGGATCACCGTGGGCGCTCCGGGCGAGCTGTCCCACCCCGACACCGCCAAGGCCGCCGTTGCCGAGTTCATCTCCATGCTCATCTTCGTCTTCGCCGGCTCAGGATCCGGGATGGCCTTCAGTGAGTTCCTACACTTGCGGCTGCTGATTTAGTTATTGGCACAAAAGATCGACCTAGCTAGCTAGGTGGTAATATAATAATTAACCAATGCAATGCAACAACAACGTAATAACCTGCAGGTAAGCTGACGGACGGCGGCGCCACCACTCCTTCCGGCCTGATCGCCGCGTCTCTGGCTCACGCCCTGGCCCTGTTCGTGGCCGTGTCCGTGGGTGCCAACATCTCCGGCGGGCACGTGAACCCGGCCGTGACCTTCGGCGCCTGGGTGGGCGGCAACATCAGCCTCCTCAAGGCCGTGGTGTACTGGGTGGCCCAGCTGCTGGGCTCCGTCATGGCCTGCCTCCTCCTCAAGATCGCGACGGGCGGCGCGGCCGTGGGCGCCTTCTCGCTGTCGGCGGGCATGGGCGCCTGGAACGCCGTGGTGTTCGAGATCGTCATGACCTTCGGGCTGGTGTACACGGTGTACGCGACGGCCGTGGACCCCAAGAAGGGCGACCTCGGCGTCATCGCGCCCATCGCCATCGGCTTCATCATGGGCGGCAACATCCTGGCGGGGGGCGCCTTCGACGGTGCCTCCATGAACCCGGGGGTGTCCTTCGGCCTGGCCGTCGTCAGCGGCGTCTGGGAGAACCACTGGGTGTACTGGCTCGGGCCATTCGTGGGCGCGGCCATCGCAGCTCTCGTCTACGACATCATCTTCATCGGAGAGCGCCCGCTTCACTACCTGGCCACCATAGACTACTGATCGAACGCGTCGCGTGCAGTGGCTGTGGCAGTCTAGAGTCCAGACCAGTCCCGTCGTCCAACGACGAACGAATCGTCGGATTAATTGGGCTAGGCCTATATGTTTAGTCAACAATTAATCATTAGAATCCAAAGGCCCATGGTAAGTGTTTAAGTGGAGTGGAAATAATACCATATGGTAAACTCATTAAGAAAGAGCTCAACTTAAATAGGAAGTTGGTTGCTCCTTCTATGTGCAAGGTGAGAGGAAAAGCTGGGAGAGCATTCGTGCGCCGCTACCGCCGTCATGCCTTGCTGAGCCACATAACTTGCTCAAGCTGTCTCTGATCAGTGTCTTAGATGAGGATATAGTACCACCGTACATGGATATGTCCAAAGCTGTCACCTAATTGGAGGGACTTTGCCACTTCTCTAAAGCACATGAGGCAGGAGTTTAGTCCTCATTGCTTCTCTAAGTGATGAGGAGAATGCGAGGGCAAAGGACACTCGTGGAAAGAAAGTGCATGATGAGAAAGGTTCGGAACTCTCATGCTGCCAGTAGAAAGAAGAAACACAAGAATGATGTCAAGCCCCAAGCAGTATGTTTTAAGAAGAAGACAGTCAAAGAAAAGAGGTGAAGCTGGAGGATCTGGGTATCATAATTATTTACCAACAATTCTTTCAGTTTATCTGTCACTTGATTGGTGGGTTAACATAGGGCCTAATATTCATGTATGTGCTAACCACTCTTTATTTTCTTTTTATCAGGACCAAGAAGGTTCCTCCCTGCTGATGGAAAACGGAACGCATGCTGCTCATGGTGTTGGTACGGTCAATCTGAAGTTTACTTCAGAAAAGATTGTGCAGCTAAAGAACATGCAACATGTCCCTTCCATAAAGAAGAACCTTGTCAGCAGGTCTCTACTATGTAGGGATGGCTTTAAGCTTGCTTTTGAGTCCAATAAATATGTTGTATCCAAGTAGCGACATTTGTTGGTAAGGGCTATGAGAGCGGACACTTGTTCCTTTTTTTGTTTGATGGATTCTTGTAATAAATTTGTGAACCATGTGAGACATGACGATGAGTCTGATGTTTGGCATTCACGGCTCTGTCACATTGATGTTGGTTGTATGACACGCTTAGAGAATATAAGTTTAATTCCTAAATTCAACTTGGTCAAAGGATCCAAGTGCCATGCATGTGTGCAAGCAAAACAACCCCACAAGCCTCACATGGCTGTGAAAGAGGCGGGGAATACGGCACCTCTGGACCTTATTTATTCTGATCTTTGCGAGATGAATGGTGTGTTGACTGAAGGTAGCAAGAAATATTTCATGACTTATTGGTGATTGTACTAGATATTGCTATGTGTACTTACTAAAATCAAAAGATGAAGCATTACACTACTTTAAAATCTATAAAGCCGAGGTAGAAAATTAATTTGAGAAGAAAATCAAACAGTTGTGGTCCGATCGTGGGGGAGAATACTTTTCCAAAGAATTTGATTGATTCTACGAGAAACATGGGATTATTCATGAGAGGACGCCTCCTTTTTTCCTAATCCAATGGGATTGCCGAAAGAAAGAACCGCACCAAGACTGATTTGGTTAACGCCACGTTGGACACTGTAGGGCTTTCTAAGGAATGGTCACTAGTACAAAAAGTTACATTAGTAACGCCCCCATTTTCAATAGAGGTGGCTAACATAGCACACCAACAACCTTCATAGAAGGCACTGTAGATATACAACCGATGCTAGAAATCAATTTTTGATGCGGTTCCATTAGGAAATCCACCTCTGAAAATGTAAGATTTGCAGTGATGGTTCTTTTAAGACAACCGCCTCTGAAAATGAGTGATTTTTAGAGGCGGTTGTCTTAGGAGAGCCGCCTCAGAAAATCGATTTCCAGGGTCCACATCATGCGGCTCAAAATTTTAGCGCGCACCCTGTTTAAAATTTGAGCAAAAGAGTGGTCCAGGTTGTTCATGTGTTCAGACCCATGTGCATGGGACCCATCAGTATGTCCTTATCTTTCGAGCACCACTACCAGACCAATCATTATCTTCCTGTATTCTTATCTCTTCAACTCTCTCAACTGCATGGCAAGATCATCGAAGAAGTTGGAAGAAATTTTCAAAGTCTTAAATACTGAACCAAGCGCAAAACTATAAATTAAATGCTTAAAAATTGAAGGCTATAGCACCAATTTTTATAATTCAGTAACACATTACAGGTATATGTTGTGCAGCAAGATCTAATAGAAGGAACTACAATGCTTTGATAGAAAGACAAATGCAGATATACAGACATACTATTGCACTTAACTCCATGTAAACTCCAATGTTGTTCATGTCAATAAAAAACAAAGAGTCCAACTAGAAGTAAAATATGATGGATTGGTCGATTGTCATTATCCTTAGCATAAGAGAGGACATCTAGAATTGGAAGGCTGGAAGAAATAGAAATATGGACCATATAGAAATGGCAGCGACAAGTTGTTATTCAGAGCTAACTAGTTCTTATTAACTTTTGGTTAGTTACTCAAGAAGCTTATACTATCTAATCACCACAACTTTTGAAATCAGAGCTTTAGTCAGAAAGTTGGATTGTCCTACCGTGGGAATATGGCATCGGCGGGACTATCCTCCGTATGGAAATATGGATCGGCCGGACTGTCCTACGCATGGAAAATAGGATGGGTCCAACTGTCCTTTGCATAGAAACATGGATCGGCCAGACTATCATCCACGTGGGACATAGTGGTATTTCTGTGAACTGGTATATTTGTCGGTTTAGAATTTGCAAACTAAGAACCCAGTATATTAGAAATCACCAACTATTCTTTCTTTTCGGTCATAAGTGTGATGTAAACGAAGCACAAAACCAAAGCTAGAGCATCCTTTGAATTGAACATGCACAACAAGTTTTCGTATGACCATTATTAAACAAGCTAAGCATATATACTTTTTAAAAAATATATGCATATATCATTTATGTGCCACATATTTTCATGTATGTATCAATGAGAACTACCTCCGATCATTTAATATAAGTGCACACAATACATATTTTCATGTATGTATCAATGACATGTATGCATTAGCAAATGAGACATATGCATATTACACTTTGAATGCAACAATACAAGAAATTTGACACTATATGTGTGTGACTTTTATTAATTAGTATTGTAATGTGACAACATAATACAAAAATAAAAATAGGTATACTATATCTGTACCATAATGCCTGGCAAAAAGAACTAATGTGATATATGATACCTGAAAAACCAACGTGTGTACCATAGCAAAACGCTTTCTTTTCTTTTTTCTGCAAGCCAAATATAGTGGTCCCAAAAATTTCTTTTATGCGCAATATGTTCAAAATTTTAGTAAAAAAGTGATTCAGACGGTTCACATGTTCAGACCCATGTGCATGGGACCCACTAGTGTGTCCTTATATTCTGAGCACCATAGCGAGAGCAATCCTTATCTATTCGACTCATTCAACTCTCCAGCTTCCTCTCTCCAGCTTCTTCTTCCTCATTTGCTCTTAAAATGCATTGCCAAAGACACCGTGCAACAACACGTCCATTGGAGCAGCAGTCCAGGTTGGTGCACGCAACTCCAGCTGGCGCAACGGCGTGGCTTCGCGGACTGGTCTGCACAACTCTGGTTGGCGCAACGGCATGGCTGTGCGGGCTGGTGCGGGCAACTCCGGCTGGTGCAACAGTATATCATGGAGCGAGCATCTCCTACATGGTGAGCGCAACTCCGGCTGCGTAACGCCGATTTGTGGTGTGTGCGACTTCGACGTCGTGCGTGCAAGTACGCTATTATGCTTCTCTCTTATCTTTCACTTCCTATTTTATTATTTCTCTCTCACTTGTTCTTGTGTTCAACGCAGCAGCATACGGTGTGCTAGCAATGGGGGCCATGCTTGAAGCAACAATGGCCTGGCTTGCAGTAACGGCCATGGCTTGAACGCAGGCATGGCAGCAACGGCGGCCATGGCTGAACGCAGGCAAAAGGGAGCAACGACGACCATGGCTTGAAAGGAAAGACAAGGCAATCATGGCCATGCGTGGTGGTTCGGCATCGGCGTGCTGGCCAGCTATGGTAGCATGGCCGCCGGCGAACTTTTTTTTAATATTTAAAAATCATCTACAGAAGCGGTTGTCTTAATTTAACCGCCTCTGAATCTATCTTAAGAGGCGATTGTCTTAATTTAACTACCTCTAAAGATAGATCTTCAAAGACGGTTGTCTTAATTTAACAACCTCTGAAAATCTATCTTCAGGGGCGGTTAAAAGCCCGTCGCTGTAGCTGCTTGATCTTTACAGTCGTTGGCATAGTGGAGGCTGGGAACACCACGGCTGAAGAGACAATTTCACCATTTCTATAGTAATTTTTTGTACTAGTGGGTGGGGTGAGGCTATATTGACTACGAGTCATGTCCTGAATAGAGTTCCTACAAAAAATAAAGAGAAAACACCATTCAAGAAAAAGAAAAGGTTGACTCTCTCATACTCGCACACTTGGGGATGTTTGACCAAAGTGAATGTGCCAATCAACAAGAAGCACAAACTTGGACCAAATACTGTAGATTATGTCTTTCTTGGGTACGCACATAACAGTGTGGGCTATAGATTTTTAGTGGTGGAATCTGGAGTGCCTGATGTGCGGATCAGCATAGTGCTTGAATCCAGAGATGCAAAATTCTTTGAGGATATATTCCCTATGAGAAGGAATGTACCTAGCATATCCAGTCAGGGACCTCCTGAAGCTCCTGATACTTATTTGCCAGTTGAGAATCATAAACAATCAATCGCCGAGAATCCTAAGGAGGATAATAATGGAGTCACTTAAAAGAGTAAGAGGCCTAGGATTGTAAAATCCATTGGCGATGAATTCACTATATACCTCGTGGATGATACCCCAATGACCATTGAACATGCATATTCCTCTCCCGACGCTGACTATTGGAAGGAAGTAGTACAAAGTGAGATGGATTCAATTATGTCTAAAGGGACTTGGGAAGTGGTTGATCGTCCGTATAGGTGCAAACCTGTTGGAAGTAAATTTGTGTTCAAGAAGAAGCTTAGGCCTGATGGTACTATTAAAAAGTAAAAGGCAAGGCTTGTGGCGATGGGTTATACCCAAAAGGAAGGCGAGGACTTCTTTGATACATATTCACCAGTGACCCGATTGACTACTATTTGAGTACTGCTCACTCTGGCTGCTTCACATGATCTTCTCGTCCATCAGATGGACGTTAAGACTGCTTTCCTAAATTGGGAGCTAGATGAAGAGATCTACATGGATCAGCCTGAATGGTTTGTGGTAGAAGGTCAAGAGGGCATGGTGTGTAAATTATTGAAGTCTTTGTATGGCCTAAAACAGGCACCTAAGCAGTGGCATGAGAAGTTTGACAAAACTATGATGTCAGCTGGCTTTGTTACCAACAAGGCTGACAAGTGTGTCTACTACCGCTATGGTAGGAGAGAAGGAGTGATCCTGTGCCTATATGTTGATGACATCCTAATATTTGGCACAAACCTCAGTGTGATTGAGGAAGTTAAGGACTTTCTATCCAAGAACTTTGATATGAAGGATTTGGGAGTGGCTGATGTGATTCTAAACATTAAGCTACTAGAGGGAGAAAATGGTGGGGTAACACTTGTGCAATCCCACTATGTGGAAAAGATTCTAAGTCACTTTGGTTATAGTTACTGTAGTCTGTCTCCACTCCTTATGATGCAAGTCTAGTTCTGAGAAAGAACGAAAGGGTAATGAGGATCAGTTAAGGTACACCCAGATCATTGGCTCGCTACTGTACTTAGCTAATGAAACAAGACCTGACATCTCATATGCTGTGAGCAAGTTGAGCCACTTTGTATCAAACCCGAGAGATGATCATTGACGTGCTCTAGAAAGAGTGATGCTCTATCTAAAGGCAACTGCCAGCTATGGGATTCACTATGCACGATACCCAAAGGTACTTGAAGGCTATAATGATGCAAACTAGATATCTGATGTTGATGAGCTAAAGGCCACAAGTGGATATGGATTCACACTTGGAGGTGGCACTGTTTTCTGGAAGTCTTGTAAGAAGACCATCATTATGAGGTCGACCATGGAAGCAGAACTCGTGGCACTCAATACCGCTACTGTTGAGGCTAAATGGCTTCGAAAACTTCTATGACCTGTGATAGCCAAACTGTCATAGTCAAGGTTAATAGTTCTAAGGACAACTTGAAGATGAGGAATGTCAAGAGGCGGTTGAAATCTATCAGAAAACTGAGAAACTCTTGAGTAATAGCGCTGGACTATATCCACATGTCTAAAAATCTAGCAGATCAATTCACCAAGGGCTATCATGTAATGTGATAGATAGTGCATCGGTGAAGATAGGTTGAGACCCACATGAGGTCTACCATTGTGGTAACCTACTCTATGTGACTAGAGATCCCGTGAATTAGAGTGGTGAAACAAGCTATGAGTAGACTGAGGTATGAGTAGACTGAGGGAAAAGACCCTTGACAAGGTTCCTCTCTTTGAGAAATGCACTTGTTTTTCAGTCTGTATGGCAGGTTGATGTAGACATTAATGTGATCCAAGTGGCTTATTTAAGTAGGGATGTCAGCCTATAGGGCATCCCAGAAGGAACACACACCTATATGAGCTCGACTGCTGGTCCTAGTCAATGAGATTTGGGTGATCTCTAGATGCTCATGGAAAAGACACAGAGTTTGACTTATATGCTTCACCTGAGGGGATGCTCTAGCTAGGCAGCCTAGTATCAGTTAAGGAATTGGGTGAAAGCTTACGTGGCATAAAACTAGCAATTCAAGGCATAGTCTATTGTTCAGTTGTAATCAACTGAACCTCGTTTCTAGATGGATGCTCAACTTAACAGTCTCCATCGAAACACTGGTATATAAAACAACTCTTGAATTGAGAGCATCAACTATGTGCCTTAGCTATTCGGTGGGATCGCTGGATTAATTAGGCTAGGCCCATGTTTATTTTAGCAATTAATCAATAGAATCCCAAAGGCCCACGGTATGTGCTTAAGTGGAGTGGGATTAGTACCACATGGTACACTCACTGAGAAGGAGCTCAACTTAAATAGGAAGTTGGTTGCTCCTTTTATCTGTAAGGTGAGAGGGAAAGCTGGGAGACCACGCGCGCGCTGCGCCATGCCCGCGTCGGGACACGGGGCCTTGACATTGGCCTAGGCCAGACGTGAGGTGCTGGGCCATGTTTTGCCGCTCAGTCCAATGGGTCCAACGGCCATGAGTGGCATAGTGGTGAATTAGTCTAGCGTGTAAGGGAAATGGGTAAACCGCGCCCGATGTGCCCTAGGGTAAATGTAAAAGACCAAAATGCCCCTGCATCGCTGCTGTATAAATACGACCGTCATCCTCCAGAATCCCTATCTGGAAGCACGCTTCCAAACCCTAGCTGCCACACCGTTCTTGAGCTTGAGCTGCTTTCTACCATCTCCGTCCCAACTCCTTGCGCGCACAATGAAGTCGGGTGAGCAGTTCTCTGAAACTCCGTCCGTCAAGCGTACCTGCATGGGTAGGCGGGCGATACAGTTTTTGGGGAGCGCATCTGCACGACTGCTCCATCCGTTGATGTTTAAGTTCATCACCAAGCGTTTGCCTTCATCAATTGTAGATCGGCTATAGCAAGCAGGCCACCATGGCCCCAACTGATCCGGTGCAGGTGCTGCCAGTGGTTCCTAGGGATCCACTCAAGGGTATACATTAAACTCATCTCTAGTACTATTTCTGATTTGTACTGTGATATTCGATTTAGGAATCACTGCATGTGTCAGCAGTGCATTCTCTTATTCGATATCAGGAATTGCTACAATGTATGTCCACAGTAGATTCTCTTATTCGATTATTATTGTCTCTTGTTGTTTTACATACTGCCGTATTTATGGATTAAAGCATGCCGTAAAATGACTAAATACTCAACACGAATAAGATGCATCGAATCGGAGTCAGAGCTGGCTGTCGGCCGTGCGCTTCTTGTAACACCCTTGCTGTTAAGCTTTCCTTAATGCATGCGTTGCATTAGCATAAGCATCATTTGCATGAGCATTAACTTAAATAAAAAATATTTTGCTTGTGATGATAGATTTGTTAATCTTGCTGCTTGTCTTTTGTGAAAACATGATAACAAAGTTCAAGTGCTTGATGGTTGCTCACTAAAATAATTTAGTGATGCTTAGGGCACAAAATGAATCTATGTTTATGTTAATAATCTTGGTTAATAATGCTTGCATGACTATTTTGACTGAAATTGACTTTTGGAGTGATCTAGTTTGACTGGCTTTGAATGTCTAGTTAGAGTTAATGCATGGAAAGAGCATAGGAATTTCATGGGTACAGCCATACAGGAACGGTAGGAAAGGTGTCATTTGGAACGAAGGAACGTATCCTTTAGTTCTGGAGGAAAGGATTTCATCCACACATAAAACACGGGAACCAGAAAATCCACTCTGACCCAAGGGAACGGAGGGAACGTTCGGCCGCTCGCTCTCTCGACTCTCCCGCGCCCACTACCTCCCTCTCCCACGCCCACGCCCTCCCTCCGGCCACTGCCCTTCATCCTCCCGCCATGGCCCGAACCCTAGGCACACGGGAGCACGCCGACGCGCTCGCCACCCTCGAGGTCGCACAGATGACGAATTCGAGACTTCAGAGTGCATCTAGGGGACAAAAACGGACTCCGCCCCTTCTGTATTGTAGCACCAGAACATGGTCTTGGCGTTCCCCAAAATGGAGGGGGTGGCGAGATCCCACAAGAACAAGGTAACTCAGTTTGATATCTGAGTAACCCCTTGCTGGATTTTCTTAAATGGATTGATATAGTCGGGTTGGGATGTCGTTCATAGGTGGAGTTCTAGATTAGATCTGAAATACTGTTTTTCTGATCCCCCAATTCAAGATTGCATCTGCTAGTTTGGTCTGTAGCACTCTGAAATTTATTTATCATCGAAGACATTGCCTTTTCTTCTTTGCATTTTTTTTAGTCCGTGGCATTCATCTATCCCAATATTTTGTTAGGCACCACAAGAGCTGTTGGTAGAGCAAACTGGAACCACCGGAGGATCCTTTATCTTATTGGACTTTTAAAATAACATGATTTACCTAGATTTCGGACAGATAATTAATGCATGTAGCAAGGAACAAGATTTGAAGAAGGATTATCGAGTTATAAAAGATTTGCAAGAAGAAAGTGGTTTTTTGTGGGATTCTAATAGAATGATGGTGACCTCACCAGAAAGTGTCTAGATGGGGTTGGCGGAACGTTGAAACAAAGACACTGTTCTTCGATGACGTGATAAATCATTTCCATACTTTGATGAACTGTATTCTTGATATGATGGTGAGTTTCAGTTCATGGATCTAACTGCATATATTTTCATTACATATTGTTGCACCTATACTTAAAAATATTCTATACATATTTTGTACAGGTTGTTATGTTGAAGGAAGGAGTTGTCATGGAATGGATCACTATGCTAATAAGATAAAGAAATTTTTAGAAGTTCCTGTATCACATTCACCTCCAGGACATGGTCCTGATAATACATCGACCTTACATTTTGATCTCGAGGTGCCAAGAGATGATACTAATTGGTTTGTTCCAGAGCCCGCATCGCCGACCCCTCCGGCGACCAACTCTACCCCGACCCCCCGGAACCCACATCGCCGGTGATCAACTAGGTGGCGGAGGCCCATGGCGCGCCAGTCGTGTCGTCAGGGCCTACCTCCATGGCCATCGTGGATTTGCTGCCGTCCGCGCAACCGGTCATGCTGGGCACGGTGTCCACGGCGTCGTCCGTCGGACCTTCGGAGGTGGCAACCACTCTGCTCTCGGATGACACGCCACCATCATCGCCACATGTGACCAACGAGGTTGTGGCTGTGGATGCCGAAATATTCAGCACACCGGCAACCAAAGTAGTGATGTCTAGCCACCTCAGCGCCGACAGGGACGTGGAGGACATCAACGGAGACCGCTCTGCTTCGTCTTCCTTCACCGGGCGCTTGAAGCGTTTCACGCAGCGAGTGTTCACCACTGTTGTCGCCGTCGACTGTCAAGTCTTCCTAGTCTTGGATGCCACGACGGAGCAGGCGCATCGCGACATAGCCGTTGTCCAAGCAACCGGTCGCCATTCACCTTGGCATCTCCATGTAACGACAAGTCAGTTGAAGTATAGCTTAATTCATTGGTGAAGTCGAAGCTGAAGGAGAACGCCGGATGTGGCGGCGAGTCTGCTGCCGCTGCTACAGAATTTTTAGTTTCTTGGGATATGGATAGGAGAAAGCAAGTGGAGATGAGGAGGAGCTGCACGCTGCTGCTGCTGCTTGTGGTTCCAGCCGGGGCCATAGCAGTGGGAATGAACGGCTTGATCTATCGATGCCAAGTGTATAGGGGCAGCTCCAAATATGTAATACTATATACACTACATAAATACCCGAGCTGAGCGATAACACGCTTTTATTTCGCTTGATCACCTATGATTATATCTCAGGAGCGTAACGTGTACGGAGTATGTGTGAATGCGGGAGGCTACCGGGGTCCGGTGATTTTTTTCTATGAATTACACTGTGAAATGAAGACACTCAATACGTAAGCATATTCACCTTTATAAACCCAAAGAGCATTTTAAAGGACTAAGCCGGCAAATCTCGAAATTCATGGAGTCACCGTAGCCGTTTCACTGTCAACTATGACGTCGTCTAACACTAAAAGTACAATGCCAGAACATACTGGAATAAATTGAAATAAATTCAGAAAACACGAGCACGAATGCTAAGTCGAGGGCCTAAAACTTGGGGGGACCGATGATTTGATGAGGAGGAAGATTAATAAGAAAATGAAGGAATGTAGAAGGAGGACTCGTCGACGTGTGTGAAAAGGGAAGAAGTCTCCACAGAGTTTTCGCCTCACGTTTGCCCGTCCGCCTTTGGTGCACGCCAATATTTTCACCCGGCTCTCTGAGATGTGGGCCAAGCCATACGATTGGAGCGCAGGCTAGTGTATTTTGAGCACGGGGCTTCCCTGACGTTGTTAAGAATGTTCCCCTTGGGACAGCGCAAACGCAGGGGAAGATAAGGCTGCCATGACTGGTGTTGTCGGCCAGCCGAGGAGAGTGTGAAGCCAGCCATAGGGGAAAATATGGCGTAGGGTTGTGACTACATATGTGAGGTGCACATACGTAAACGTAACAGCTGGCAAGTGAGCCGCCTCTTTTGAAAAAAACAGACGTTGTTATCAATCATTTGTTTAGTAGTTGTGTCTTCAACTGTGAACACAGATATTACCATCTGCATGCATCAAAAACAAAGGTTATCGACCTTTGATTCTAAAACCAATTTTTTTGAGAAAAGAGAATATCAATATCTCAGCTCGGCCTATACATGATCCGCTTTAATCGGTCTCTAGTAAAAAACCAGCCCAATCTGTAGAAGATGTTGAAGAGCAGTTTGGAACCCGTGGGTGCCGTGGTTTCCACGGGTTCAATTCGTCCATGAACCTGCACAAAGGGGAAACAAGAAGATCAGTCAAAATCGAGCAGGGAGGGCAGGTGGAGCAGCTCAAATCGGCGATCTGCGCCCTGCCAATCTGGTCTTCCAGATTGTTCCGACAAGCTCGCCAGCCTGCTTCACTGCACCGGCCTCGCCTGCCTACTCCACCGTGCTGGCCTCGCTGCCTAGAGACATGGGGTTGCAAGTCACTGCCTCGACCATGGGGTTGGGCGGCGAGCTCGCACAGGCCCTGCTTCTCCGCACTGCGCTGAAATCCCACACCTCGGTGGTAGCCGTCGCTTGCACTGGCTCCCTCAAGCGCCGATTTGTCAATGAGATCTTGCCATGCACGCTCTGTCAGGCCGTTGGCGGGGATGATGGGGTAAGGGCTAGCACGGGCCACTCCCCATGGGGTTGTGCGGCGGGCCGCCCTGGATGACGGCATGGCCACGACACAGCGAGACCAACGCATGACGGAGCGAGAGTAGGTTGATGGCTCAAGGTAGAAGACGGGTTCCGCGTTGTAAACCATAATCGAACCAACCTGTGGGCCCTCCAAAGTTGGTTTATCGTGGGTTCCTGGGTTGGTCCAGTTTTAAACCGGACCATGTACAGGGCGAATCTCAGCCTCTGCATCAAATAATGTATATAGCTTTTGTTTATTACATCAACTCAAACAAAAAGAAGAAGAAGAAGAAGATAAAGAAAACCACCACCAACTCCAACCACAACACTCCGCCAACCACAACCGAGATCCAAGCGCGCACACCGTACCATCCAAGCCCTAGCTTCCTCATCATAGATAAAAGTGCCCCAAATGTGCTCCAGCTGCCGGTGAGAATGTCTCTTCACGCCGGAAACATCCACAGCCTCACCACACAGTTCACATTGGCAACACAAATCTGCTGGCCATACCTCCAAATTGGCCTCATTGCCAACTCTGAGGACGCCTCCCACGCCGATTGCCATTCCTTAGATAGCTTCCACACACAGCGTCAAAAGAGCTTCCGGGGAGATGTGCCAAACATGTTTCCTTTAAGTCATCCGCGAACATCCAAATGAAATGTACTATGACATTTGCGTCAAAAAAGGAGTAAATTACAATCAACATACAACAACTATCCAAGTGTGTGCTCCCTAGTCGAACATCTTTGTCCAGTTTAATAAAAGAACTATCTAGGTGGGTGTAATATTGATCCAACATCTTGTATTCTATTTAATATGATACAAAAACTTGGCTCTTTGGTGCATGTACAGTCCAAACATTTAAATTTAGTTCTAAAAAGAACTATTGAATTCGATGTCACTGGGAGCTACTATATCATAGCGTGCTCAACTCATCCAAACGCTTAGCTAGAATTGTTTGGATAATGACTTATTTGCAGGTAAGCTAGATCTCTCGTTGGATTAAACTTAGTCTTAGTCCGTTTTTAATTCAACAAAATAAAATAAATCTTAGCCCATATAAAATATTATATTGCCATAATATAGTTTAGTATCATTTGAGAATCTGGCTAAATGTTGACTCAAATACTAGGTGATATTAAAAAGGGTGAAGGGCGGCCACCACACGCATGTGCCATTATCAAGGCCATGAGTGTCACAAATGGACCATGCCATGGCATCTGCTCGGGTATGCTGGACGATAAAGTTTTTGGACATCTCATCCCCAAATAGATTTTGGCACATATTGATGTTAGTACAATGTAGGGTGCTGTGATATTGATGTTAGTATAGTGATATAGAGTGTACAAAGATACGCCGTTACAATGCTTGGACTGTATATGCACCAGTCAAGCAAGTTGTCGTATCAAATTAATCAAGTTACAAAATGTTGGATCGAAAAACACCCACATAGATAGTTGTTCTATTAAATTAGACAAAGTACAAGATGTTGGACTAATACGTATCCACTAGAATAGTTGTCATATGGTGAATGCAATTTACTCATGGCGCTGAGGCATATGCCCTTGTGCTCTTTAACTAGTGGCTCAATGGGTCAACTCCTTTTTTTTTTTCTTCGACTAGTGGCTCAACTAGTCGAATGAGTCCACACAGCCTCAGCCATCAGGGGCCCCAACGAAAGCGCATGCAGCCAACAGCATCGTGTTATTATTCTTATTATTCCTTTCACACGGCTCCTTGTGTCATTGTAGGATCTCTATAATTTTCCTAATTTATAAAAATAGAGACTTTAGTGAAAAAATACCCTCTAACAATCAGTTTTATTAGATCTCCAAATATAAGCATCCTCTATTATGTACTTTTCACTTGTCAAACATGAAGAACAAGAATGACTCTGTAGAGTGCCACAACATATATAAAAGAGCTTAGAGGGTACAAAGATACAGAAAACAATTTTTACACAAATGATTATTATTTTGTTTAGAACTACACACATACACTCACAAACGCACACACACTTATCCTTATGAAAACATGCACGCAAACCCTACCTCTATAGCAACCTCCATATCATCTTCAAAGACTGAGCTGACAAATCATCGACATTGAGGAATAGTCAGCATAGGTGCCTCACTGTCGACAATAATCTTGCCTATCACTTAACACAACACCAATAAATACTAGAATATTCGCCGAATCCATGATATCAGATGCTACTAAGGCTCTCGTAACCACAAGACTATATGCCCTTTCTCCATACCATTAAATCCTAAAATATTCGCTCCCTTTCACCTAAAAATAATGATTTAGTGAGTAAATTTAGAAGGACTCTTGATGATGTTGTAAGGTACAATTGGCCTATTTTTATTACATGGTACATGAAACCCTATTCCTATGAGCATTCTGGCAAATCCTCATCCTTGATACTAATAACGGAAGCGTTGCCAACCACTTAAAGCAACATCATTAAATCCTATAATTTCGCTCTCCCAAGGAATCAAACTCAGAACTTCAGGTGCTACTAAGACTCTTGTAACCAGACTATGTGCCCTTTTGCTTACTTGGCCTATTTGGCTATGTGTGAATGTAATGCCATCGGTTTGCCATGCGCCTCAGAAATGCCATTTGTTTGCCATGCGCCTCAGAGGCTGTCGATATGACTCGTTTTGCAATACCTCTTCATTCTGATCACTAGTACAACAATGCTATATACCGGTACATTTGGCATTTCTACCCGTGTTTCTTCCAACTGGCAGTGTGAACGGCCAGTGATATCAAGAATTTCACTAAGTCAATTAATGGAGAACCATATGTGCAAATCTATTTACACTGGTGGCCGAGTTACAAAAATCCATCAGTGTAAACATCTTTATATAGAACTAGGTTAATTCTCCGCGCGTTGCCGCGGGTATGAAGTATGAATATAAGTGAGTTAGAATGTTGAATTATGTGAATCGATTGATAGGGGAGCAACCTGTTAGTTCCATGTGCAAAGCACCAAGGGATGAACCGCCGCTTGATGCATGTATGGGCTGCGCCTACTGAAATGTGAGGAAACATGGTGATCATTTCTATAGTGCTTATCCCAAACCAAATCAACCCAAGGTAGACTGAGGTTGTTGAAAAATTTATGCAGATGCTTAAGGATGAGAGCTTCATTATGGGTTTGGATGCTCAGGTCACAAGGCCACCTTCCTCTCTTTGGGTATGCAGACCACTGGCCATGCTGCCTTTGCTACTTTTTTTGCATTTGCTCCAACATCTCTCCACGGGCAATGTCTTCTATATTTATGGATTTGTTTTATCATAGTCTTGGGCAAAACTATTGAGCACATGGTAAAGGTACGCAAGGCAGATAGGACAGAGTTAGTGAGCTGATGGTGGATGAGGATGACATTGCTACCTCCAACACCACCATTATCCGGATGTCCAAGTGCTGCAGGAGCGTCATCTTGGGAGGCGTCATAATCTGGCCACAAGCTGCTCTTCTCAACGTTGCAGTGCCAAAGTTATGCCCAGATGTTGGTTCTGAACTCCCCTCCACACTCGAGACACGTTCAGTGTGCATCTGCACTCCAAGTGGGTTCAATAATGTGTATAAGTAACTCGATCTATCCATACGTCATCGCCCTCCTTTAGGCCTTGGAAGGCGTTTTCTGCTTCTGCAGCTATCTTCATGAGCTTGCTGGAATAGAGTCAGTTAAGCCTTAGGATGGAATAAAATAGGCATTTTATTATTACATATTCGATTTTGATTCAAAGAACCTACTTTTAGAGAATTTCGAGGCATGGTTCTTCCAAAGAGGGGAGGTTTGCAACATCAGATTTTTTAACTTTTTGAGCAGATGACATCTCTGAGGATGCAGCGCCCAGTAATATAATATAATATAAACTGAAGGCAGAAGGCTGAAGGCAGAAGGCTAGCCCAAACCATTCTGAGGATGGGTCTTAAACTTTTCCATCTCGGCCCGTTCAAATCTGGTCGGCAGAAGGCTAGCCCAAACCATCTGGTCGGGTGTGAGAAGATGGATCATGGGAAGCCTCGTAACCAGACGGGCCTGGCCCAATATTTATCCATGACTCCAGTAGCCCATCCCGACTTCACCCTCGAATTTTTTTTATTTTTATTTTTTTAAAAAAATTTATAATTTTAATTTTTTGTTTTGAAATATGACAGAACTAGTCGTCCACAGTGAGCGTTTTTTAAAAAACGCCTACTGTGTGGGCGTTATATGTGACGTGGCACAGGGACCGGCCCGCCTGCAAAAGTGCGCGCTGTTTTGCGGACGGGCCTCGGAGCAACCAAAAAATGCCCACTGTGTGGGCGTTTTTTGCGCGTCAGGGGGACGCCTGCAAAACAGCGCGCACTTTACCTTGTCATGACCTTGGTGGCGAGGGGGCCGCCTGCAAAAGCACGCGCTGTTTTACAGGCGGCCCCTGGCGCGCAAAAAACGCCCACACAGTGTGTGTTTTTTGGCTGCTCCGAGGCCCGCTCGCAAAACAGCGCGCACTTTTGCAGGCGGCCCCCTCGCCACCAAAAAACATGCACGCAGTGGGCGTTTTTTGGGCGCCAGTGGGCCGCCCGTAAAAGCCGGCACCGGCGGCGGCCGGCCCTGTGCCACGTCACATATAACGCCCACACAGTGGGTGTTTTTTAAAAAACGCCCACTATGGGCGGCTAGTTCTGTCATATTTTGAAACAAAAAATTAAAATTTTAATTTTTTTTAAAAAAAATTAAAAATAAAAAAATTCCTTCACCCTCCCCACCGGCGGCCGCCGCACATGGTCGACCGTCCAGCCAGCGCCGGCGACGATGGCGCCCGCTTAGTTATGTCGCGCCTGCGCTGTCTCCTGTTCCGGCGCAAAGACCCACCTGCTGCTGCATACCCTCTGGCGACCGAAGATGGATGCGGAGGAGGAGAACGGCGAGCCGTTCCGCTGGACCAGCGCCGCACGGCCACGCGCATGGTATCCGCGCTCGCCAGCTCTGACAACCGCGTCCAGGTAACGACGGGATTAATTGAAGGGTACTGACTGCTCCTGCGCTCCCCTTCCTGTCTGTTTCCCTTTCCTCCACGAGTTCTTTTTTTTTTCACTGTGTTGAACAATTGAATAGGTGCTGTCTGTACATTGTCTCTCCTCGTGTGTTATGGTCAAAATGCTTCTGATTGCTGAAGGAATAGGGAAGATAAATATATGCCAGTAGCATTTACAGGATTTTTTTTTTAGGAGTAAAGGAGGGGGATTTTGCTCTACGAAATTATTACTACTATCAAAAGAAACAGAACAGGTCCAATAAAAAAGTTAAGTAACAAAGAAAGAGAGATAGGAAGTTAAGAAAAAGGATCTACAACAAGGCTTGTAGCCATGTAACAATCCTAGGATGTATTCCACGAAAAATTTGATCCTCGCAAAGTGTCCAAATACTCCAGCATAGAAGGATTATAATTTCCATGAAGGATAGGAAGGAAGCTGCAACTGTCACTTAAAATCTTCAAGCACTTCAAAGGGCTAATGCAAGATTGCTTCCAAGTTTCTCCATCATTGCTTGTTATTCTGCTGATGACGGATCGATGAGCTGTGTCTCCAGACATGTATTAACATTTGGCTGTCTTAGTTTTTGATAGAAAAGAATGTAGAGAGGCATATCGGACATGCTCATCACTTACGCAGCACTACACACCTGCTACTGATACCCAATCCTGCTCAGGCCTCTCACATAGGTAATATAGTGTCCTCCATACAATCTAGAATCCATTGAAATAAATGAAGTTTACAGACACTGGCACATCAAGAATGATTACATGCCTGTATGTAGGCTAAACCACTATATGGACACATATTGTGAATTTTTCCTACAAAAAATACACACATGTAAAGTCCGTGCCATACTACATGGTAGCTAAATAGCTAATAGTGTAGTTTTATCAATCCCCCGCTACTGCTTGCGGGCATCTCCAACTTCTTTGCTGCTGTGTTCCTGCCTACGTGTATACTTGCGTGCTGATATATAATTATACAAATGATAGCACTTAAGGTATATAATTACAATAAATGAATCTCAAAGCATGCAGGCTACTTTTTGTTTCCCTCAGCAGCTATACAGCAAAATCCCCACACTTGTCCCATGCATGTAGTGGCTTCAGAGGCCACTTGTTCAATCTCCCAACCCCATTTGCTCCCACCTGTGCTCCACTTGGTTGAGTCCCTGAGGTAGGTAGCCTCAAGCTACTTGGTTCTCAAAATATTTTTTTTGATCAGGTCAGCGAGGGAGCCCTGTACCTATTTTTTTGCTTTTCCATTAGATAAAAGAATGATAAATGTACATGTACAAAATACGAGGTATCCAGGCCCAAAAGAAACACAGACAACAATTACAAAAGGCTATCTCTCCAAGCACTAATAGCTAATTGCCTAGATGGGTTGGCCTTGGTACAGACCAGGCCAAGTTCCTGGTTGAATTGCATTTTCCAGAGGTTGATGTTGATTTGTCCATTATCAAAGATTACTGCATTTCTAGTCACTAGTGAAGCAATAAACACCAACTGAAGAAAACATTAAATAAATTTTCTATGATGCGAGATAACCGAATTAATATCCGCACATTTGTGATGCTGGTAAAGGGACTGCTAGGTGTCGTCCATAATGCAGAAACAAACACGTCAGTATTGACAAATTAGCAGATTCTTCCCAACTAAATGCATCACTGATATCAGGGGTTGTTAAAATGTGTCGGTAGAAGCCACGGGACCAAAAAGTTATGAAGATTAGTTAAGTCGGACTGAAGTCCAGAACTGACCCGTCACCTCCTCGACCTTGCGTCTGAGGTCCCTTCCCTCTCTTCTTCCACACATCTCTCTGGGAATGTTTACTTTGTGACTTTGTCCCCACCAACACTAGCTAGATGCTGCACCCACGCTCTTGCCATCCACCATCGCAGTCCCGCCTGATCACCGCCGCCTCGCTCTACCAATGCCCCCCATCTTACAACACATATCTAAGCAAACTTAATATAATGTGCACTTTCCATTATGTTCATATCTTTTTGGACGCATTCCCTTTACCCATGTCACTAAAGTAACATTTTGAATTTCAAATCACTACTTGAAGTGTCTCTTTTGTGCTGTTTTGACATAATGCCACTAGTTGTAGATTCTGACTCAAAGTTTCTCTTAATTGGTTCCTTCTTATTTGATGCCAATAGATCTTCCTGAATGAAGGGCTATCATTATTTCCATGTACTCAAAAATTCTCAAAACAAAATGTTATCGACGATATGATTTACATTACATTGCAGAGAAAATGTGTTATTCAACAATAACTCAATCACCTACTATGAATTCATAGGTCTATGATCAGTTCACCGGCGAGGTGACCATCCTTGTCGTCGTCCTGCCTGACTCCTCCTGGCAGGTTGAGGCCGGCAGCATATGTGACCGCCACAACCAGAGTGGCCAGTAGAAGGTACTTCTTCAGCTGGTACTCTTTTGAAGTTGAAGAAGGTACATTGTCTTCAGCTTGAACTTCTTCATCGCCACAACGTATTTCCTGGGACTGGGTTGATGCCATTTGGTTGGAGGATGCTCTTTTACCTGTTGAATATTGCTTGCTTGTTGGAGGTGGAAAGAACACCCTTGAGCTAGCCTATATGTGAATATAATGAACACTCTTGGAAAGAACAGCTCTTACTAGTTGCATATATAGCTGTGCAAGAGCACATACAGCATATATACAATCACTACTCATTGGCCCCTGCTCTCTCTGTTCCAAATTGACTGTCGTTTTTTTTTTCGTGCCACAAGTTTGACTCGATTTATATAAACTATGTGTAATATTTAAATTTTCAAATAAATTTATTAAAAAACTAGATTCAAAGATCTTTTTAATAATACTAGTTGTGTATTATAAATATTAATATTTTTAATATATAATTACCGGTAGTTGTTTCTCGGAAAGCGCAAGCGATAAATATTTTGGAACGGTAGGAGTAGTTGTATAGTACAGCCTTTGATGTGATGCTTCCATAGCATCTGTGTGTCACCTGGCTAATCGTATCCATGACTCCATCGTCAGGTCGTCTCCGTCAAAATCTTATATTTTCTTCTTGTTTTTTCTAGGTATATACCCCTCTAGAATGCATGTATTTTTTTTGTAAGTTACTAACAAGCCTTTCAGTCATGGTCTTCGGCAGTCTTGGTCGCTATGGACTTTTTAGTAGTTGTCAATATTCAGACGCCAAGCTAATTCATAATATTCGCGTTGTAAGGACTGTTGTGTTGTCAATATTCACACGAAAAGTTAATTCACATTCCCATTGCAAAGACCAACAAGTCAGACTCCGCGACTTGTTAACTAAAATAAAAACACACATCCAAAATTGATTGCAAGAGTGCAGCAGATGATGTATACTTCTGTCATCAAGATGACATCATGCTACTTCTGTAATCAATATGACATCATGCTCTTCTCTTATACTTGATCTTTGTTTAAACAGCTCTCTCAACTGTTACTATATTGCATTCTTATGCACAAAAAGATAAAGACATACAACGATTCATGTTCTCACAAGTTCATGTCGAAGCATGTTAAGCTATTCATATCACGTGACATTCTAGCTCGCTGCCTCAAGCTCATTTATTAATGCATAAGGAGATTCTAGAAAGTGGTAGGCAGGCTATCATGTGCTCTTGGTAGTACTCCGTACCATCGAAGGTACAAAACATCAAGTGACAGCACTAAAGGCCGGCGAGCATAGACTACAAAGAACAGGATTTTAGCTTCAGGAAATCTTTGTGACCAACAAAAAATGGACAAATAAATATGTGCATTGAACAATGAGGAATAATCCATTTTAAACTTGTCTAGGTTCATTAGTATTGAATGATGGCATATCAAGTATATCTAACACATGGAATGGGCAAACTGACACGGATGACAACAAGATTTTGATCAACATCGGTTCAATGACCAAAATAAACTTTTGAACATCTCTAGATGCTCATTGCAATTTAGCTATATTGCTACGCATTAGTGATCAGATATGTAGTATACCTAATGCAAGGCCATGTAGAAATTTTGATGATACGTACGAGAGATATCGAGTTATTGAGAGAAAGAGGTTGTTTCGTGAAACAACCACATTAGGACCATGTTTGACACCATTAATGTTTGAGTTGTGATCGTCACACAACTGACGATGCACAAATTAAGAAACATGAGTTATTATTACGAGAAAAATTGCTATAATAAGTTGTCCATTAAGTTGACTCATGACAAAATGGAACTCAAGCGGTTTTATCGGCCAAAGGTTAATTGAATTTGGCCTCGGCTGAAATTACGCAGCCACGGGATAATAAAAATGGAAAGAAAGGGAAAGATGAGGAAGACGACAATATGTCTTAGTCAGAATCAGAATTGAAGTTCATGCAAATAGATACAGTAACGACACATAAACAGAGAAAAAACAATTGTAACAAAATAAACAAATGTAAGTATCTGCACAAATGTTATTGAAATAAAAATGCGAGGGCAAGGAAACAAAGAAAACCCTACCTAGACCCTAGAGCAGTACTGTATGCATGTCTGAAACATCCTTTTGTGCCGTGAACGATCTCAGACGACCACAACCTTTGGATGTGTAGCCTACTCATCACGCATATAGAAGATGCCACTTTGGACCGCGGCCACATGGGTGTTGGGCACCTTTGCTTGTTCCATATTCCTGATAGCTTGCAGCCCCAGTGGTGTCTGGACTGTGGAATATGTGCTCTTGCTGTTCTTCATAGCATGTGATATATCAGTGAGGGCACCGAAGCCTATTACTAGTAACAGGAAGCAACGTAGGCATGCTGTGTTGGTGGACCTTGACTAATTCCTCCGAGCAAAATATAATATGCAAAACCGGTGGTGAGTGTGTATATATATAAACCATGCATTCCACGTTTTTATTCCTGGAATGGTTTTACAAGACAAACTGCTTTCGTTCCACGCCACTGCACCTCCTTTCGTTCCAAAGCTAGCGACGAAAAAAAGCAGAAGCTGGACATTGACAGTGTGCCACGAATCGCACGGCGCCACTCCACTTTATTCCCTGTCCAAAGTTCAAGTCTCTAAACAGGCTACTAGTTTGGTCTATATTTATCAGAAAAAAATAGAAACCAAAACGCATTGATCCAAACCTGATCCCTTTCTTGCAGTGGGACACATCGTTAGGCACCACCAACTTTGGCTAATCAGACGTGCTGTGTAGTACTGTAGTTGGTCATCAGCCACTACCTTCATTCTCTCGTGGCCCACCACTCCTTGCATCCTCCAAGTCACCCCATCCTATGCACCAACACAGGGCAATGAGTTCAACTTCAGTGGCCTGTACCTATATACCATACCTGCGAGTGCACCCAGTTTAAAATCATAGTAAAAGATTGACCTTTTTTTTGGGAAATCAGGTTGTTGTCCATTTTTTCCAAAATCGTGGTGAACTTCCCTTTGTCACTTATGTCAATAATTCATTTTGGTTCCCCGCATATTATAACAAACTGTGTGTAAATTGATTGTTTAAGGCCCGAATGACGATGAATCTGATCTGTGCCAATACACCAGCGGGCCTTGGACATCTAAATAGGTTGCTTGACCAACCTACAACGCAGCAAGAGCGTAGCATCTGATCTAGAGATTGATGGGGCCAATGTAGAGCTCGATCTTGGCTGAAACGGCTCCCAAACCACCTCCGGAAGGATACGTCAAGAGGAAGCACATGGAGAATTTCCTAGGACTAGCAAGACCGCCTAGGAAGCAAACAAATTTCGTGGAGAGAGGTGCTGGACAATAGGTAGAGGGGGGAGAGAACTAAAGTAAAAGAGAGTTAATTGTGTTGTGTTTTTGACGATTGATATGATGGGATCAATTGGCCATGATCCTCTCTTATAAATAGAGAGGGTGGTCTTATCCCAGTAGGAAATAACTTCCATACGTGATCTCCAAGTTTTCCACGCTCCAAATTAGCCCAAAACCGACTTAGAACTCAAATCGGCTCAGGAAACAGGGCAAAATTGGCTAAGCCGGTTCTCAAGTCATCTAAGCCGATTTTCTCGGACTGGAGGGGCTATTTTCAGGCTGAAAACAGCCCAAGTTGGCTTAGCTGTGTGGTCGACTAGGCTAAGCCGACTAGCTGCTAAAATTTATAATTTATTCATCCGGACTCCAAACGAAGCAAACATTATATGTTTTTTGATTAGCACAACGAGAGGAATGCAATGGTGAAGTCATTTCTTGCATTTAGCACTTTGACGAAGTCGGCCTAGCCAACTTTTGGAGTCGGCCTAGTTGACTCTGACTAGCCCAACAGCCAAAAATGTGATTTTCAAATGTGATGATCCGAGGATCCTCTCTGGTCTTCTCGATGATAGAAACATGACGATTACGTCCATTAGGCCCTCTAAACAATTTTGGGTGTCAACAGGACCTAAATGAATTCAATTGAAAAATTTATTAACTGCAAAGTTTCATAACTTTTTGGGATCTACAGAATTCATTTATGTACTTTATCCATCTGAGGTCGTTTACAAAATTTGAATCTAAATTTAAATTCAAACATAGTGTTCCATGCTAATATGATTTCAAATAAAAAGTAGTCAACTATAAAGTTTCATAACATTTTGAGATTTGCAACTTTTATTTTTGCTGTTTGTCATCATAAGTTGTTTCACAAATTCAAATTTTATTTTTTTGGAAATTCAAATGTAGTTTTTCCTCAATAAGATAATTTTAAATACAAAAGTTGTCAAATATAGGATTTCATACCTTTTCAAGATCTTCAACTTTTATTTTGATCAATTATTCATCTGATAAAGTGTTAATAACATTATTTAAAATTTTCAAACGACTTCAGATGGACAAACAAACAAAACAAAAGCTGTAGATCTCAAAACGTTATGCAACAAAGTAGTTGACATTTTTTATCTGAAATCATTTACTACTTCAAGAGTTTGTTTGAAATTAAATTTTGAAATTTTTGGAAAACATTGATTTTTTTCTTTTAATTACTGTCTAAAGCTTGTAAAGTCGATCTTCTCCCTCATATATACTAACTTCAAATTTGATTATTGTTTTTCTAAAAATTTCTAAAATCATACTCTATCAACTTATTATATTACTATGGATCATTTTATGGACTTTATAGTACTATGGATCATTTATGCGACTATGTTTATGTATTTTAATGTTGAATTTTAAAAATAACAACTTCAAACGTCATTTTGAAATAATAAACGATTTCAGCTGAAAAACGTCATGATCATAGAAATTGTAGAACTCATCAATATGTCAAGTTTTTTTGGGTCATTTGTTTATTTCACAAAGTGATAGTAACAATATGCACAAAATTTACATATCTCTCTTATAGGTTATTAAACTGTGAGAGGGATACATAATATTTATAATATTTGAACATCCAAACGATCCAAATATTTGAAAAGTTTGAACTATAAAGTTTTGAATCTCATCACATATATAACTTTGATATAAAATTCAACTTCATCGAATATCACTGGGAACCCGGGCTGTTAGAGCGCACATCCAAAGGTGATTCCAAGAATGCATCACATGCTGTATACTTCTGTAATAAATATGACATCGTGCTCTTCTGTGATACTTGATCTTTGTTTAAACAGCTCTTGCTCAAGTGCAACTATATTGCATTCTTGTACGCAAAAATACTTGAAAACATACATGGATTCTTGTTCACAGAACTTCATGCATGTCGATGCATGTTGTCCTTTTCACATCGTGTAGTGTTGATCTAACCTGACTCAAGCTCATTTTTGAATGCTAAAGGAGATTCTAGAAACCGGTAGGCAGGCTGTCATTCTTTTGTAATACACTACACGAAAACATATTGTATACAGATATTACCATAAACTTTTGACTGAACTAATAAAGCCACTTATATATAGAAATAGGTTAATTATTGTTCACTGAATGAGAAAAATTATATGTGTTTCAGTTTTGTCGTGTTCCATTATTGCACCAAGGATGTCACCACAATGTATAAAAAGTTATTATTCCCCGAACACTCAAAACATTGACAACATTTATTCCCTGTAAAGGGTACATGATGCCCTGGGTCAGTGACCAAGAACATTTGAATGTGAAGTCGTATCATGACTCCATCAGGTCATCTCTGTCAAAATTTTATATTTTCTTCTTGTTTTTTCTCCACCTATCATGTTATTTAACTTAGCAAGCATGTCGATCAGTCATAGTCTACAGCAGTCTTTGTCACTGGGGATATTTGAATTGTAAATACTCACAAGCCAAGTTAATTTACATTACGAATTGTCTACGGCTCGTTATCGCACTGATTTGTCATGTAGTAGCATAAAGAAATTCCCATTGCGAAGACCAGCATGTCAACTCCATGTCCATGAACCAGCACACATCCAAAGCTGATTCCAATAATGTATTACTCGCTGTCACACTAATTTGTCATGTAATTATAAGAAATTCCCATTGCGAAGACCAGCAAGTCAACTCCACCGCCATGAGCCAGCACATATCCAAAGCTGATTCCAAAAATTTAGTAGGTGCCGTGTACTTCTTCTGTAATAAATACGGCATGCTTGTATCGAAAGAAAATGAAGATTAAAAATATACTTGGATTCATGTTTACATTGTGTAGTGTTGATGAAGCCACCACAAGTAAAGAGCTATGACCTTCTACGCCATTTCATTTATGTTGCCGACAGTAAAAATTATGTCATATTTCACAATTTGCGATGCATGCACGACGAAAATGCAATGACACCTGCGACGAAACTAATATTATCGTTGTAATTTTGCAACGTTCATACTTGCGTCACTGATTTTACGTTCGATTTTCGTCGTATCAAGTAGATAAAACATCACAAAAAAATTGACCATAGATGACTATACATGTGCCACGTAGGACCATAAATACGTCGTAAAATATTGTCATATGATGCGGCAGGATCTAAATGGCAGATTGCAGCTCACAATACACATTGAAATCCATTGAACAATATACAACCCATTGCAGCATTGCAGATGAAGACAGGATCTAACTCGGGGAGGCGATACCTCCTCCGGACCCTGACCCCTCCGCCTCCCCTGCCACCCCTGGCGAACCTAACCAGCTGCTGGCCACTCCGGCGCCAGCAGCCACCCCCGGGCCCTCCATCGGTGCACGTGGTAAGCCCCCCTCCTCGGACGCCCCCTTCCTCCCCCTTTCAGGATGGAGGTCCAAGGTGGAGAGGTGGGCCGACGGGTATCTGACGGACTGCTCGATGATGAGCCCACGTCGCCATCTCCCTGATGGGATCTAGCCGCCCCACATCCGAGGTCGGGGAGACCTCGGCCGGGGTTGACGAGTTCATCTACGGCATGCCGCTTTTGTTGGGCAGCGCTCCTACCCCAAGGGCGGCACCTTTCCCTAGATCCGGGATTGAGCACGCCACCTTTGTCCCTAGCTCTAGTGTGGCAGGTTCTAGTGCCGTCCACACGCTGCCATCGCCCCCAAGCGCTGCGCCTTCACCTGGATCTACGCTGGGAAGTGGCTCCTTCATCCCCAACTCCATCTCCACCACCTCGTGCAGGCCGCCTCCCCTGGCCTCAAGGTCGGGGAGACTTCGGCCAGGGCGGTAGTCGCCGGGATCCTTGGGGTGCCGACTACCCCAATTGCCACTACATCCCTTTGTTGACGATACGTAACTCTTAATTTTAATCGTCAACATAACCAAGAAAATAATAACATAAAAAGAATCACCAACATAGACTAGGGGTTTTACTGATAGAATTCCATGAGTCTTGCTGAATATCTATTTCTGCAGGGTGTCAGCTTAAAAAATAATCATAGAAGGCCCACATGTCAGGTTTACATAGAGAAAAAGGACCCGCACATACAAAAGAGAAGACTCTAGAAGACTCAAGAAGGCATGCTCTAGAGGGGAGGTCCACCTGTCCATAAGACAGGGCGACCGCCCTCCCCCTAGGGCGGGAGCCCTACCCCTGAGCCAATTAGGGACGAGCTCGTGTATCCTCCCTCCGCCACCATTGAGGATCAATATTAATCATTTATTTAATTCGGTTTGATCCAAGGGCTAAGGTTTATTCGAGATGGCTATATAAGCATGGCCCTTGGCTCCTAGAGAGAAGCAATGCTAAACCCTTATTCATTATTTTTAGTCAGGATCAACTCGAGAGGGTTCCCTTGAATGGATCACCTCTCAAGAGCCTATCCTTCGTGAGAGATTAGTTTTGTAGTCTATATGTGAGACTAGAGCTATTTTTTAGATTAAGAAAGATAGAGTGAAGAGAGAGTTGGAGGAAGCCTGGCCTATTGTTGTCTTCTCTCTGGATTGTACCTATGAGATCACGTCTTCGTAACCCTGGGGCTTGCTTCTGAGATTCTTCGGTAATTCAAATTCTAATACTAGTAAATATATTGTTATTATTGTTCTTTGGTTTATGATTTTACTTTATTCTCTTTGCATGTAGAGCAATCATCCATAGTTTAAGCGTGGTGCTTGGTCTTTGGGTACTCTTAGATATCTCTTACTGGCCAGATTGTGGTAGATCATGGGGATAACCCTATTGCCCATTGATCCTATCTAGTCCACCTCCCATTAGCAGCTTTGATAGAATTCTAGTGCTAGGGTTAAGCATCCTCTGCTGGTATCTTTTCCCTTAGTACTTCCCCAATATTAGAACAATAATCGCATAGCTTGCCATAGGTTGGAACTAGGACACCATATCAATCTTCTCTATATCCCTTTAATCACAACCCTTGTTTGCAGTTTAGGGGTTAAGTATAGACTTGGTTAGTCATCGCACGTTTTCTCCCCTTGGATAAAAATACGATACTCTGGAAATATTTCCCCAGTGAAGTAGTCACTGATATCCGTTTGCTTGCAGATTATTTCTCTTTGATTCTTTGGTGTGCATAACAACTATCAACACCCTCGACTGACTAACTTAGTGTGGCATCACGTGTCATCACCGCTGCATCCTAGGTGGGGGCTGGAGGGAGGTCCAGGGGTGTCGCCGCTGCATCCTACGGCGGGTGACTCTAGGCCCAAGTAAAGGAAGCATAGGCGCCGATGTTGGGGAGGTCCAGTGGTGTCGTCGATTAAGAGGTGAGGATGATGAGATGTTATATTCCTTTTGTTGTGGCAAAAGGATTTGGAAGCTAATAGGGTAGCTATAGTTTGGTAGTGTAGATGGGTGGAGTGTGGGGCCCCATAATACCTTATCTATTCTACTTTGTGAGGTTTGTCTGAGTGCTAGGTTGACCTAACTATTTATGTTCGAAGGAAATGGTTGAATGACAGATGGGTTGGCCACCATCCGGTGCATTGCAACTATTTTCTCTTGATATATCTAATGGGTGGGTCATTGTGTGCCTTGTCCAATAGATGGTAGTGGCAATGCTTCAACTTGACCTTAGAATGGTGTAGGATTTTTTCCCTATGGAGTAGGTACAAACTTATACAGATCATATTGGTTTAGTCATAAAATACATAGTTGGAGTAAGTGGTTTTGAAGGTCAGATGCAATCATATTTTTTTTGGTTGGGAGCATGATGGTTATTGTTGGCATTTCTTAGCATCACTACCAGGTTCGTTAGTCCCCAGCAACGATGCTAGAAAGCTTGTTGGTATTTGTTAACACAAACAGATAAATCCGTAAGCGCATGGATACCATTGTAGCTTTCATCCAAGAGTATTCTAGGGTATCGTATTTATCCACATGGAAGCAAGGTTAAAGATAGTGATAGTTAACCATCAAGTGTCAAACATAGCGACGAGCAACATTGGAGTCTTGAGTTACTTCTAGGCAAGCACAACTCTAGCTATGAACTAGCAT